>JARHVA010000177.1:407500-735000 GCA_037957365.1 Torreya grandis
CAAAAAATAAATGAGATCCCTCCATGACCATGCAAATTATTGCTACTTCAGCTCTGCCGTTCAATCCCCATCCAGTCTCTTTATGCATCAGCGACATAAGGCTAGGGTTTCTTCGTAAGGCACTACATCTAAGCCTCACTACCACTTTAACCCAACACCGCCACCCAAACCATCCACCCCATCAACTGCAAGATCATTCTCATCACCATGGAATTCATAAATATCACTGATGAAAACATCTATCTATGCAGATCAGGGTTTTTGGTTAGCATGGTGACCTCCATCTGCCTCACGGTGACCTCTTCCTACCTCACGGCGACAAAGGTTAGTTATTTTATTATGTTATCTTAGTGTTTGGGTTATTTATAAGTTTTATTTTAATATATTTATTTATATTATGTATCAGTTGATTTGAATACTTTACATGTAATAATTATAATCTCCCTTTGTAAATGTTTAATTATAATCTAAAAAATGCAACCATATTTTATTATGTGCACTAAAACTCACTATATTTTATTTCTTTGGACTCTTAACTATGGTTTATTATTTATGTGATAATAGTAACTTAAAATTATCTTTGGGTTGTTGATTGCTTGTCCAAACCCCTAGTTTAAGATCTAGTTTATATGGGTTTCATCCTATTTTGATTTACAAACCTTCTTTTCTACCCTAACCTTTTTTTTTTAGTTTTATTTTGGTCCTACCCATATTAAGTTTGATTCACTATCAATATATACATCTCAATTATTTTTAGATTCATATTATATTTAAACCATCCAATGTAAAAAATTACTCCACTCACTACTATCCACCACTAGGTTATTTACAAAACCCAATACCTTATAACTCGTGCCCTGGAGTGAATATTTTTTCATCAATCCTAAAATGTTAGAGGATACCTCATAAGGTTCCATTAGTGTGCATAAAAAACACATCAACAATAAATTATTTAGAACTAGAAATAGGGATGCCTTTTCATTTCTTTGAAAAGATCACTTAAGTTACACTAGATATACCCATAAGACTAACGAGTTCCACATCAAATACTAGACTGCTATTCCCACCCTTGAAGATCTATAGAAAATTTAGGTAAGATATAAGAGTCTTAAGCATACCATAGGCCCAATATTTCTACCCAATCAAAATATACCACCTTCTTCCATGTATGATGGCCCTAGCTTGGTTAGATAGCTCTACCATCACTATCCCTAGGGACATGTATGTTTTTCCTAGGAATCCTAAAAATTATATTCCTTCCTTTTCTGCCTTAAGTGGCAAGACTATTGAAGAACACATAAAGGATTTTAATGTCACTTTAGGTCTATTAAATATAACCTACAAAGATGTGGTGGGTATATTTTTTCCTCCTACCTTACAATATATTGCTTATGAATGGTTCTTCAATATTCTATAAAATTTAATCACATCTTGGAATCAATGTTAAAACACCTTTTTGGCATAGTTTGGGTAGGTCACTAGCCATAGTGTTGTATACCAACACTTTGAAACCATGATAAGATAACCTAATTAGCCAATTAGATCCTTCAATGCAATATTACAAAAGATGTATAACTAAGTTGACATTGATTATAAACCCAATAAGACATTAACCTTTGAAATGTAAAAGAATGATTTGGATTCTATGATGCTTTTTTCTCTCCATAGAGTACTTAATATCACCACACTACTTTTATCCTATGCCAAAGATATTAACATCGATAGGAAGTTGAATCCCTAGTTACAATATCCATCCCCACCTAATATTGGTCCTAAATTTATAGCCCTCAACCCCATTCCAAATGTTAATTAAAATGTTTTGGCTTAAAATTATAACCAATTATATACATAATTTCCTTTGGCCCATGATTCACTTAACCAACATCTCAACTTCTTGAACAATCTTGTGTCTATATCTAATCAAAAAAATCAAAGTAAGTCTTTAATACCAGTTAATACTATTATTGATAAGGTATTTATTTTGATTCTATAAAATCATGATTGGATGTTATCCAAAGAAGGGTGTAGAAATTGAGTAATGAGTTATTGAGCATATAGAAATGAATGGGAAAGACCATGGGGCATAATACCAATCATAGTTTTGCATATCAATGATATAACAATCCATTCAATATATTTAAAAATAATAGTGAATAACATCCACCTAATAATTTTCCTAAAATAAACATCTCAAAATTAGTACTACATAGTTGGTGTCGAGCCCATAACACAATAAAACATGGTGAACTAGATTGCATAGAATTATGCACTACCTTTGAGATCTTCTAAAAGGAAATAGATAGACAAGAAATCTTTAAAAATTAACTATATCCACCTTATTCCATTACTCCAAGTCCTTCTATTACAACAATGGTCTTTAAAACATATTACTTTCCATTTCTAGTGGAAGATTAGAATGAACTTGAAGATAATACAAATTAAATTCATGCCTTTCAATAATTTTAGGGAATAAATATAACTTGTGGAATAAGTAGCTTGTTACTACTTTGACACATACAAAAAATAATTATACCACTCCTCTAGATCCTAAGGCAAATAATAATCTACCCCTCTAAAATATAATGATCAATTACCAAGTATATAGCCATAGAGTAAATGAGGGTACAATATAGTTTAAGATATGAATAAGATCAAGATAAATATTGTATAGACATAATATTTTAAACCTTTATCAATTACTTATGCTTTCTATCTTGTAGTAACCCATTGAGTCTCAATATATCTAAGTACACACCTTAAGGGGTGAATTGGGAAAGGGGTGGGCATACCATTGGTTTTTATAGTATCATTTTCCCTATACTACCACTTGTTATCTACAAACCCATCTCCTAAAAACATTCCCCTAAGCTTTGCCTCCTATTTTTCACCCTCCTCTAGTCATTTTCCTCCTTCATTAGCCCTTCCCTAGCCTAAACTCATTTTCAATCATTTATGATACAATGTCCACCCCATCAGCCCTATACTCTAATTGACAAAAATAATTTGGGGTCTAGATCGGCCCTTGGCTGACCTAGACCAAGACTTAATTTGTTTTTATTAATAACAATATAATGTCGATTGGGTTGACTCTATCGGCTAAACTTCCAAAAAGGACTAGGGTTAGATTCAACTATATAAACACATCCATTTTTTCATTCTTAGAGAGATAAAAAGAGTTAATTATTCATTTGTGCATCTTTACAATATGATTTTCTACCATTCTACTTAAGGAGTCTTAGCTTAGGGTTTTTACTTAGAGAAGAATCTTGTCTTGTGTAAAAATTTATTAGTGATCCTTATAAACCACAATAACCTCTTGTAAAGAACTTTTTTCCAAGGGAGAGATTGATTTTGAATGGGTGTGTCTTCAAGGTAAGTATCTTTAACTTTTCTTTTCTCTTTAGTAGATAAAGTAGCATAAATAATGGCTTTTGAATATATTACACTTTCCATGAATTAGGGTTTTACATATACATAGATTACATAGGATTATCTTATGCATGTTTAATTTTATGTCTATTAACCCTATGTTATGTCATGATCTTTGGTGAACACTATATTATACTTTTACTTGTTATTAGCTTAGTGAATATGAAAACATAGGACTTAGTTAGGGTTATTGCATAGTTTTACTTAACTGGAGGCTTTAGAAACCTCCCTAGTGATATTAGTAAGGTAAGATATCCCTCGGTTAGGTATATCAAATCCATCTTGGTCATGACCTTGAATATATAATGTGTCAACATTTGGAAGTGTAAGTAGGATTTGTCTTCTCTAAGCTAGGATTGATGTATAGAATAATTGCATTTCCCTTTGCATACATTCTAGTGAACACGATGTGAATCTAACCCTTGAAGGTTTTATTTCATGCCATAATTTTTATCATTTTATTATATTTTTATATATTTATAATATTTTATCAAACCATTCGATATAGTTCTAACTTTAAGTGTGCAGGTTTAACATATAGTCACTTCAAAGGGAATATGTTATATCTATGTAGGTATTCATCAACTACAAGTTACTAGATTGAATAGTTTGATACATTATTCTTCTCAAGTTATATATTATAATACACTATCAAATAGGTTTAATCTATCTACTAATTTATTTTGTTAACATACAAGTCAATAAATATTATTGAACATGTCAACCATGTTCCTTATTCTTATTTAACATACCAAGGTTTTGTAGAACTTAGTCAAACCAGTTGACCCATTTTGAAAAATTCAAAATCAAAAACTAAAACACTAAAACATAAAATTTTAAATCTAAATCATCTTAAATCTCACTAAGGTTCTTTTATTTTTTCTCTTTATCATTTTAGATTTTCCTTTAGTTCTTTAAATTATAATATGTGTTTTGTTTGAAAGACATAATCAACCTGCTTAACTCTGTTCTTAAATAATCTACTTCTACAAAATAGCAGTGACCCAATCAACTCTGTTATGTAATATTTTCATACATCATTACCTAAACCAACTCTATGTTAATCTTAATAAAGTAATTAACATTTATTTGATAGTAATTAATTCATAGTTCCTTTTCAATAGTTTGAATAGTAATTCACATAGTCTAAATAGGTGGTTTTCTAATTACTATTTTAGTTACACTATTTTAATTTTGTGCACACACTACGAAACCACTTAACATTAAAAAAGAATTTAAATATTTTGTCTTCCTAAGGCCTACCTATTTGGATTTCATCACCAAGGGGGAAGCTGACTTAGTTTTCTAGATAAGTATAAATACGTGGTTAATGGTATATATTGGTAAATTAATTGACACCATTATCATTTTAGTATTGTGAAATGAGGGGGTAGGCCCCAATAACAAGACAATACTATTGAAAATACATATCCCTTTCATCCCAAACATCCTGAGATTAAATTTAGACTACTTTCTAGTTCCCTATTTCAACCAACTTTCTTATCACATTAAAATCAAAACTCTCTAATAATCTAATGACACTTAGGGTTACCAATTAGTTATAATTTAATTTTTAGTTGATTGTTTACTCTTTTATCATTGTGTGTTGTATTGAAAAAATTACATTGGCTAGCGTTGGTGAAAGGTTTTGTGTTATGTGCCCCAATTTTATCAATCACATTGATCTAATTGTTTGTGATTTTGATTTCATTCTTGTTTCCAAATATCTTGAAATATTTTCCCAATATTTCAAAATATTATCAACTTAGTTGATATAGTCTCTTATAGACTATTCCACCTTCTTACCAATAGTAAGTAGTTAACCTATATGACTATGTCTTCCAATCTATCTATTTTATCCCCTATCCAATAGTACACAATTAACCTATATGAATGTGTATTCTTCTTAACCTATATCTTAGTAGTACCCTATCAACCTAGTGAATTATGTACCTATTGTCTAACCCTATTCCTTGTCTAGCCAACCTTATTCTTTGTCTAGTTGACTTTGTTCCTTACCTATATGAATCTATCCCTAATTTTACTTCTTCTTTCCTAATATATTTTTCTTTCATCAAGTATCATGAAATCCCCTATCAAAATATTTTTGGACAACCTCAATCCATTTAGACACTATATGGGGTGCTCTTTTCTTCTTATCATTTCTTCCTATTATTTGGCATTTAGGGCATCTTAAAATTCCCACTCACATATCACTTTAGCCTTTGGGGAATATTACGATGACCATCCCTACATACAATCACCCATTGGGTCATCTTACGATGCCTAATCTTATTCTACATTGCATGATACCAAACTAATTCAACTTTAATAAACTTTTTGAGACACATAGGCTTGTCTATAACATGTTCATCATTAGTATATGCATTAGCTTAGGTCTTCCCTTATTATCATGATTTGTATATGCTATCCTTCTAAGAAAATTTATAGGATACATACATGGGTCTTACCCTCTGTAATAGTTCTCTCTTTATACAAACCTTAGTCCTTCCTTTTGGTCCTTTGATTTTCATTTTATCATGAGTTGAATTATAAAATCATGGATAAGACCTAGTATTTTTCATCATTTCATTGTGTTCTCATTTTTTTATTACTTTATAATATTTTTCACCTCTTGAGTTTTTCATTTTTATGAGTTACAATGTAATACCATGGATAGGACCTGGCCTTCCTCATAAATACCATCTTTCTCATTTAGTTTTCACATTCTTTGTGTAACCTCTTGGGTTTCTCTTTTATGATTTGCATGTAATACCATGGATAGGAATAGGATTTCCTCATAAAATCATAGTATTTAATTAAGTATTACTTTTCTAGAATGTGTCTATCAATGGTTACAAGTTTTTTATCCTTGTTATTAACTTTGGCTTTTGCTTCTTTTGTAAATAAAATTTGTAAAACAAACTATGTTAACATGATTTCCTACACTTCCCTCATTCTTATGACAAGTCATCATAATTTTATTGTCATTGTATCCCATTTTTCACCCATTGTCACATTTTTATGATTTGAATTAATTCAAATTATTTCATGTTTCATTCCTCTTGATTTCATTTCCTTTCACTCCACTTTAGATAAACTAAGGTCAAAGTCAAGATATCAATTTTATTTCACATGGATTAATGAGACTCCTAGACACCATGTTCTCTAAGTTCTCTTTCAAATGAAAGTCATATTTAGCACCCATGTTTGGTTTTCCAAATCTGTATGGAAGAGGAATAGAAAAATCCATCAAAAAAGTTAAAATCTAAATCATTTGAAATAAAAGGTAATATTCCAAGTCAAAAATTCAAAATCATACTAAAAGACATGATTAAAAGCACATATCCTATCTCCAATTAAATCTCAAACTCCACATTGGGACTCATGATAGAGCTGAGGTCCAATAGAGTAGATTAGGCTAGTAGATTGGAATATGAAAATTCAACAAACTCTATATTGTTAGTTACTTTCTCATGTAAGTACCCAATCTTTATAGTAGATCGATAGCTCTATAAGGGGTCCTGAGGAATAGGGAACACGTTGTGGTAATGTAGGCCCATTTTAATTTTCATGAATTTAGCCTTCATGGGATGATCTACATACTACATTTGTTGACCTAAGATTTTTGTTTCTAGGAGAAATTATTCAAAGTCCTTAAGGTCAAAAGTCTTCTTGTTATGACATACATAATTTGAGTTTCTTGACTTCGATAAAGAGATTCTCTACCTTGGTTTTTCCTTCATTATTCCCTCCACCCATTTCATTCCCCCTTGATATGAAAAATATGAATCTAAATTTGTTTTCCATTCTTATATATTCCCTCTTCTTCACATCTTAAAATCATGCTAACACTACTTTATTTCAGTTTTTTCTATCTTTATAATCAAACAATATGTTTGACTATGGATTAATTTATATATATCATGGATCTACATCTCTAGATGTGCCTTTCTTTCTTTTACCATTTTTCCATTATTTTAATAGGTTTTTTTCTATCACCTAAGTTCATTTATACTTTTATGTACTTTTTCCATTATTGAGTGAATTTGTCTTGTTACTTCTCACTCACTAATGTTGTTTTTTGTTTTATATACTTTTTCCATTGATGATCGAGTAAGGATTATTACTCCTCCCTCATCAATGTTATTTTACCATTTTTATTTCACATCTTTGTTTAAGTAAGGATTGTTACTTATTTTACATTTATGTTTGATTACCATTTTTGGCATGTATCCTTGGTTTGACTTGGTGAGTCTACCTTTCTTACTTAAGGTTTACTTGTTTGAATTTTTCAATCTTTAGTAACCTTGGATTTTTTATTACCCAATTTACTCTAATTTTTGAATTGGTTATTTTGTCTAGCATAAAACTTATCACCTCATATTGACAAATTTCTAAGTATGTTCTATCCACATAACATTAGTAATATTGGATTTCCTATGTTTGTTTATTTTTACTCTTTAGTTTTGTATCCTTGGATTTGTCAAAATCAATATTTGTGTCCTTTATGATCAACACTAAAAACATATTAGATAACCATATAGTGATAAATGTAGGTCAAGGTATGCATACATTACTTTTACTTTTTAGTTATTTCCATTTCATTTGTTTAATTTTTTATTTTTTATTTAAAATATTGTAATTTATTGTTTAGCTTCAGCATTGTGTGTTGTTATGTTTTTTATTGAAGCACCATCTCCTATTTCACCTAAGTAACACATGATGATATTTGAGTGGGGCATATGTATACATAAAATATTTTCAAACTTTATCAATTATTGATGCTTTATTTTTTGTAGGAACCCATCGAGTCTTAATCTCTATGAGTGCATGCCTTAAGGGGTGCACTGAGAAAGGGGTGGAAAAACTATTGGTTCTTCACAAGATTAATTTCCATATAATACCAATTTATATCTACACACCCATCTCCTAGAAACATTCCCCTAAGCTTTACCTCCTATTTTACACCCTCCTCTAGTCATTTTCTACCTTCACTAGCCCTTCCCTAGCCTAAAATCCTTTCTAATGGTTTATGATACAATGTCGGCCCCATTGACTATGTACTCTAATTGAAAAAAATAATTTAGAGTCTAGGTAGGCCCCTAGTTGACCAAGACCAAGACCTATTTTTTTTTTCAATAATGACATAATATCAATTAGGTCGACTCTATTGGATAAACTTTTAAAAAGGACTAGGTTTAGATTCAACTATATAAACACATTCATTTTGCCATTCTTAGAGAGACAACAAGATTTAATTATTCATTTGAACTTATTTAAAATTTGTTCTTTTTCCATTCTACTTTAGGAATCTTAGCTTAGCTATTCTACTTGGATAATAATCTTATCTTGTGGAAAAGTCTTGGATGTTTTGGCCTTTCGTAGTGATCCATACAAACCACAAAAACCTCTTGTGAAGAAATTTTTTCCAAGGAATAAATTGAGTCTCTATGGGTTAATCTTCAAGGTAAGTATCTCTATATTTATCCTCTCTTTAGTAGATAGAAGTAGCATAATTAATAGCTTTTGAATATATTGATCTCTCCATGGATTATGGTTTTACCTATGCATAACTTAAATAGGATTCTCTTATGCATTTTTAATTTTATTTATACTAACCCCATTTTCTACAATGAGCTTTGGTGAGCACTAGATTAGACTTTTAATTTACTTATTATTAGTTTAGTGAATATGAAAACATAGGACCTAGTTAGGGTTATTACATAGTTTTGCTTGACTAGAGGCTTTGGAACCCTCCCTAGTGATATTATCATGGTAATAGATCCATTGGCTAGATCTAGTGGATCCATATTGGTCATGAACTCAAATATCTAATGTGTCGATAATTGGAAGTGTAAGTAGGATTTATATTCTCTGAGCTAAGATTGATTTATAGACCAATTGTATTTCCCTTGCATACAAATATTAATCTCTATGAGCTAACTTAGATTAATGAAAAAATAGATTTTTTACTCAAGGCTTTGACCAAGAGACCATCCATTTATAAATTAAAATTAACAAATACAAATGTGGTTGTTTACAAGTACAATCTTGAGGGGCCATTTTTTATGTTAACCATCAAAATGTTTGGAAAGAATGTGCATAATTTTTTGGTTGATTCAGATTCCTCAGCCAATGTGATACCCATAACTATATGTAATAAATGGGGTTTGAACCTAGATAAATCTAAAAGATTATTCATAAATCTAGATAATTCCTTTATCTTATGTGTTAGGGAGTTGATGAATGTACACATTTAGCTTGCCTCTAAACCATGTCTATAATAGTACATAGACATTATGGTCATTAACATTCACAAAGTTTATCACTTACTACGAAGCCATGATTAGTAAAAGATATTGAATGGATATATGGAAATATAATTCTCACATATTTGGCTCCCCTAGAAATAAATAAAGAAATAGATTTGATTAGATTGAGAACCAAAGATGAATTACCTGATCACATAGTATAATGTCAAGAATGAGAAGGTTGAATTTTCATCCTCACATGTAGGTGTATTTATGTTCACCATAAAGCACAAACCTCATGAATAATAATTTGAAGTTCCTTCATAGTTATCGACTCTCTATTTCAACAGAGCTAGATCAAATAAAGTTTATAGCATTGGTATAACTTTGATTGGCCCAGATAGGAAGTAATATCTAGCTACATATATTGAAATTTCCTTGCACCAATAATTAGGTTGAGTATGAATATCTTATTTTAGGCTTATATTTTACACTAAAACACAAAATCAAATTCTTACTAATATTTGAAAATTTAGAGTTAATCATCAACTAGATAAAAAATAAATATCAATGTAAACTTAATTAAATAAGTATAAAAACAAAGTGTGGGACTAGATTGAATCCTTTAAAGAATTCAAAGTAAATTTTTTTCCAAGATTAAAAAAATCATACAAAATATTCATTAGTGGCTTCAGTTGCCCATTTTGTATCACTAAAGGAACCCAAGATGTAGAAAATTTCTATAAAGCTAATTCATTTCCCTTCTATCTTAGATAACATGGAAAAATTCCATGTATTTAATGATGATTAGCATATCATATACTTTATTAATAATTTTGGAGCCTTTGAATCATAGATAATAGATGAAAAGTATGTTTAACCCATGAATATAAAATATTTTGGATAAGATTGCATCTTAAAAATGAAATATAATTGCATATCTATGGGAATGGTCTCATTAAAGTGAGCTTTTTACATAGATCCATAAGCTTAAAAGCAAAGTAGTCTAAAAAAACCAAATATAACTTTGTCAAAGAGAACTTGGTAACTAACCAACACCCTCAATATGTAAACATTGGTCTAAGTTGTTCAGAACCTAAGAAATAGAGATTGAAATATATATTACTATAATACAAAGTTGTTATAGCTTGGATGTATGCAGACCTAAAATTCTTTAATACTAGGGTCATCACACATGCTATTCCACTAAAACAATAACACAAGCCCTTTAAGAAACATTAGAATCCATAAATACAATTTTGGATCCCTTCATTCAGACAAAATTATAAAAACTATTAGATTCTAAGATCATATTTCCAATAAGACATTCCACTTGGGTCAATACCCTAGTACCTATCAAGAAGAAGAATGGAGAAATTAGGTTGTGAATCAAATTCAAAACCTGAACTGAGCATTATAAATGGATAACTAACCTTTACATTCCTTATATGAGGTAATCCAAATGGGTAGTGGGTCTGAGATTATTTCCTTCCTAGATAGATTCTTAGGTTATGATCGCGTGCTAATAGAAGTAGAAGATAAAATGAAGACTACTTTCACTACCAAGTGGGGGACTTTTGCATATAAAAGGATGCCTTTGGTCTAATTAATGTATAAGTAGCCTTCCAATGATTTATGTACTTCACCTTTGAATGAATTTTTGAAAAATGTATCATCATCTATAAGGATGACCTCATGGTGTTTTCAAAGAATATATTCTATCATACAGATCATTTACATAAGGTATTTGATAGATGCAAAATATATGGAGTGTCACTCAAGATAAAGAAGAGCATATTTGGAGTTATTTAAGGAAAATTACTAGGCCATGTCATTACCAAATATGGGATTTATATCTACCCAAATCGAATCTAGGACATTTCCAAGTTAACACCTCCAAACAGTAAGAAATAATTGAAGTCCTTTGGCAAGATACAATTTATGAGAAAAACTTATTTATGGATTTGTAGAGATTGTTAAGCCACTGAATGCCATGTTGAAGAAAGACTCTAAAATAGAATTGATAACTAAATCCAAGAGATATTTTAAGGATATCAAAACCACCATTACTCAAAATCTAATTCTAATAAGCCCAAACTTTACTAAGGATTTATTCCTTTATTAATTTACTTTAGAACATACTATAATAGTAGTACTCACACAAAATTTGGATGATAATGAACATCCAATTGCCTTCATGAGTACTAATTTGAAGGATGTGGAGTTAAAGTATTTAATGATAGATAATCAAATATATGCACTGATCAAATCTATAAATATGTTCATGCATTACATTCTAAGGAGTAAGACATGCCATTTTCCTAAATCTAGTTATCAAGTTTACACTTAGCCAAAATGAATTGGGTGAAATAAGAGGTAAGTGGATGATAAAACTACAATATTTTGATATTGAAATCAAACTAGCCAAGATGGTGCAATGTTGAGTAATTGATTAACTCATAATGGAGACAAACCCACACATTCATATTGAGCATATCAATGAGACACAAATAATTGGTGGTGACTTTTATTCCCACATCATCTAATACTTAATTATTGGTATATGTCCCCTTGATATAAATAAATAATAAATGTGACCCTTTAGGCTCAAGTAAACCCATTACATGATAAAAAAATGGGAGTCTTATATAGAAAAATATGAAGGCATTTATTTGAGGTGTGTCTCAAAAGAGTAAATTAAGGACATATTGAATAATTTACATTAGAAGATAGGTATTGTACATCCCTTAGGCAATGTAACAACTCATAAAATCTTGAGAATGGGATACTACTAGCCTAAAATTTTTAGATATGCCCACAACCATGTCACAACATGCCATGAATCTAGGTGTTTGGAAAAAGGTAAGTACATGCTGACATGTTTTTATAACCATTAATTAAGGGATGCCCCTTTTGTTAAATGGGTTCTTGATTTTGTTTAGGTGATCAACCCAAATTCATCAACAATATATATGTTTTTCCTAACATCCATTGATTATTATACCTGATGGATAGAGGTTGTAACCATAATTAATTCCAAATCACAATGTGTGTTCAAATTTATATAAGAGATCATATTAACCAAGTTTTTCTATCCAATTTCACTTATTTCTTAACAATGGTTTAGCCTTCTAAACTACATATTTTATTGAGTTGGCCTATAATAATTAGATTACCATCAAGGTTTCATCAAATTATTATCCCCAAGGAAATGAAGTAGCTAAGTCCACTAATAATAATTAATGGATTCCATCAAGAAATTAAAAAATAAAAACCTAAATAATGGCACTTATTTCTAAGGTATGCACTATGGGTAGACATAATAAGACATAAGCAAGCCCTCAAAGTTTCACCTTTCCTATTAATGTACATACAATAGGTAATCTTTCCTATCACTCTTAAATTACCAACATAGCAATTCATACAAGTGTACATGAGGGAAGATGGAATAATCCTATCCATATTAGTTGACATAGTTCATATGGAAGATGCATGAACTAAATCACTTCATAGCTTTAGCAAACATAAAACATTATTAGAAGGTGGTTTAATAAAACATGTAAAATCAAGGCTTTCATGATTTCAGACCTAGTGCTTTTATAGGATCAACCACATGAAATGAAAGGGCATCAAGATAAGTTTAATTACTTATGGATTGGGCCATACTAAATATTTAAAATCTTAGGTAACAATCCATTTCATCTAAAGGATATCTAAGGTAATGACCTTGTTTTTCTAGTCAATGGATAGTTTTTGAAATATTATTCCATGGATGCTCTAACTAGAGATGATTTTAAATGTTTCCAAGTTCACATGTATAAATATGAACATATTAAGTTTCTTGCTTTCTATAATAGTTTTCCTAATTTTATAGGTTAATCTTTCCTATTTTCCTAGATTAGTTTCTTGTTTTTTGTATTTACTTCATAGTTAGTTTTTGTGCTTTCTAGATTAGTTTTCTTAAAACTATATAAAAATCCAATCATATTACTATGCTAGAATTATGAAAAATCTAACAAAATAAAATGGATGACTAAAAAATAGGACAAATGATATCCATCAGGGTTTATTTTGTTATTAAATTAAGTTATGGAATTAAGGCATGTGTTATTACTAAAATTAAGTTCTACCTAGATTAAATAATCTTGCTCAACCTTTTAGAATTTTCTCTAATATAATCATGTAGATTTCAGAAAGAATTTTCATTTCCAAAGATCAACTACACTATTACATGTTAAAACTTGGATGGAAGGTAGTAAACATTGGAATGGATGCATACTTGCAGGGACGTATTGATATAAAAAAATTATACATACACCCAACTAATGGTGATTCCCAACCCTTATTCCATTTGTTCTATAAAAAATCCTACAAACTTATGGAGTAAGGATGAATCAAGTAATATCTACCAAGGCTATGGATGCCTAGATGATAGTATAATGAGGATTTGAGAAGAATCATAGGTATCTTTTTTAGGGCTATGGATGCTTGGATGACAATAAATCAATGCCCAGGCTTCCCTTATTATTATTTTTATAAAATTAGGATTCAACATGAAATCTATAGTTTTTATCTAGTTATATGTAAAAATTCTCATAATAAGGGGAAAATAAATTTCACAAATTCACACATAGATCCTAAGAATGAAAATGGTTAGCATGTTACGTGAGGTAGTTGGAGCCTCTTTTAGTAAAATGGTCTACTTATTCTTTTATTGTTGGGATTGAATTTCTATTATGATCCATTAACTAAGATTCTCAGTTCTTAAATACTTTGGAGCATTTCCTCATCAAGTCACCAATTTTTATGCCCCAACACACCCCATTATAAAAATTAAAATAGGGACCCATTGTTATGAAGAAATATTTATTCATGGTCTTTATCAACCTTAGGATTTCTAATATTTATTAGATGTAAACAATCCTAAGGTTTTTTTTTAATTCTAAATTTATTATAGAATTTATGAAAGGGATAAAGTAAAATCTTGGATATAATTCATCAATTATTTATCACCTTTGATTCTCTTCTTTACTATCAAAATGTGTGTTTAATATCATGTTTCTATTTAATGGACTAACAAGGATAATGAGTATATAAAGCATGTTTAATATTTAATGTGAAGCATCCATCCCTAGGATTTCAAATTCTCATCATGTTCCCTAGATCATGACATTTGTCAACATCCCATTCACTCATAGCGGACTACAACTATAACAAAAGTATCATAATTCCTTCTAAGCATCTAATTCATGAGATCATTCCACATGAAAGCATCATGTTAATTTATGACATTTAGGATTCAAAGTAAATTCTAAGTTCCTATGTCACCATGAGTCATCCATGTGTCAAAATATTGTAATCATGGGACACAACCAGTTTTCATAAAAAGTTACAATTACTTTGAGGTATGAAATTCCAAGATTACTCCAAGTGGTGACATATCAGTCATCTAGAGTATATGATAATAAAATGCATAGTTATTATTATAAAATTTCCTAAGCTCTTGATATCATGTGAATTGTAAATATCTCATTAATGCTTGAATCAAAAGATCAATGAAGGTCCATTATATTCAAAACTCTTGAGTTCCATAGATCATGAAAAGTGGTAACATCCTATTCAATTAATCCCTGTCAATTTAAAACATATTTCAAAAACTTTAAGACTCTATATTAATGAGAATCATCCATGTGTCATCATCTCAAAATTCAAGGGACTAGAGATATAAATTACACTAACAAAATTTCTAAGTATCTTGATTAATGAAAAATTTCCATGTGGTGAGATCATATTAACCCAAAACTTTCTAGTCAAAAGTAAATGGCCATAACTCTATTTTCTCTAGATTCCCAATATCCATTCATGTTTCATCATCTCAAAATATTATAACCTATAAATAAAAAATTACAAAATAAAAATATATCAGTTCCCTCAAGATCTTGAGATTTCTCCACATGAAACCATATCATGCATGTGGAGCCTTCCAAGAAAGGTACATAGTTTAAATCTCAAAATATTCCCATGTTCTCAATATCATGATAGGTGTCAAGATCTTGTTAAGTCTTGGCTCACAAAGCATATAAATTATAATTATAAGTCTAAAGACCCCAAGTAAATGAGATTAAAATAATTTTCATAGTCTCTCAGATGCATGTCTAAAATACAAGTGCAAGAGTTGATAGCTAGGTGAAAATCTAAATAAATGGGAAATAAACACCTATTAAAAAGTGATTAATAAGCATTTTTAATTAAGAAAAATTCACCACATGGTAGAAAAGACACCCACTAAATATGACTTATAAATTTAAATTCAAAATTAGAAGTAGAGACAATATTCATTATTACATTAACTTCACATGAATTGAGCATTCAAGTCTCAAGATTTTATTGATATAGGGAAAATAAGTACCAATCCTTCCCAATACTCTATTATAGTGGAAAATAAGTACCTAGACACAGTTTTTGATATGGAATACCACCATTTCTCCATTACTCAGCTCTCTAGGATGAAATTGAAAGAATCAATCCATACTCAACTTAGGACCGACTAGACAAGGACAAGAAGATATATGTGGATGATTTGTTTCCAGTTAAAATAATGGGTCTACATAATGTAGTATTTAATTCTAAGGTAATGTCATGCATTGACTTAATTCATGACTTATTCTTCAATGGTGCTATTGCTAGAGACTCTTTGCAATTAATAATTCATAGGAATGTGGTCTCGTAAATCTATGTGGATGATTTTTGGAAGTATTTGTGCCTTAAAAAACTTGAAATTAATTATAAATAACTTTTACCTAATGCCTGGTTAGACCAAAATACAATTCAGGGTAACCTCAGCTAGTGGATGGTGTAGGGTGAAAATTTGAACATTTAAGGGGCTATTTTTTTAGTTTCCATAATCAAATTTAGTTTGGGCATTAGGATATTCATTTACTTGTTGAATAAATTATATAGTTTTTCTATCATCGCATATATACATGAGGCATGGGTTCACTTTCAAGACATAATTCTTACATATGATAAAATTATGGCACTTGGAGAGGTTATCAGTGTTTGACTTAAAGCATATATTTTAAAATTTTATGAAATCTCATTTGATGAAAACTTTTACATGATGTCATATATATTAAATGTAATCATGAAGAAATTTTACATGACCTATGGGTAACCCTCAGAATCATCCGTAAATACATGAACAATAGGGTCTATGATGACTTCTCCCTACTTCATGTTTACTAGTTCAAGAGAGAAATACAAATTATAAAATAAATATACCCATTGGTACACCAACCATTTATGGGAATTCCATGCCTAATATTTTACATAACAAAAATAAAACCATTTAAATTATGGGATATTATTGGTACTATCTTGACTATACTATAATTAGGATAGAGGGAACTAGGTTTACTCCTTTGAATCTCCCTTGTTTTGTTCTTGACAAAGTTGTAGAGAAATAAATAGATTTTTAAATTTATAACAATGTGTATGAGGATATATCTACCATATATCAAGGGTATTATCATAATACCCCTCTAATAAATGGCCAAATACAATATTGATTGAGGAGGCACCTCCACTATGTTGGGAAGATCAAAGTTCATTATAGGACAAGTCAAGCATAATTCAGAGATTCAAACCCCAAGAATAGAGTTAGGAAATACCTCAATGAACTCAAAAAAATTGAGTCCATATTATTTATGGCCATAAGAGCTATGATCATGACCCAATTTTTATTAATGTTGTAGATAATTTTAAGGTTTATACTTGGATGAATCATCAAAGAATGCCTATGTTGGTAGGATAGGCCATTTATTTTGATCCTTTGATCATAATAGAATAGTAAAATAATATATTATAGGATGGAAATAAAGTTGTGAGTCATAAATGACTCCATCCACATGCTCAATTATCACTCATGCATGATTATCCTATATCTCCATAAAAAACATAATCTAGCCCATCAGAGGAAAGTACTCCTTATAGGGAGGTAGATCCATAGATAATAAAGAATATCTTAAAGGGACTAATGACACCTCAATGTTTGACATCCTAAAATAACTACAAGAGCTTCATAGCTTGTAGTTCTATACGTGGAATAATTTTGTTTGAAACCATTACCCCCATTGGCTACAATCTCATAGGTAAGTATCCTTGAATTCATCCAAAGTTATTTTGTATCAATCCCCTTATCAACACCAATTTCAACACCTATACCTTCTCTTCATGTGCTTCCTAAAATTCTAGTGCTTTCACTTCTTATTTCTCCTACTATTTCTATTTAACTTCCACCTTCCACTTATAAAATCCATTCATACCCCACTCCATCTATTTCAGGGCAAGCCCTATAACCACTAGGACATCCATTGTCACTTATAAAAGTTATCCCAAGACTCCTCCAATTTCTCATCTAAATGTACAATTAGAAGAGAGACTAATTGAGCATCCATTTCCAAAATTGGGTCCTCTATATGAAAAATCAAAGGAGAATAAGGAGGGATAAAAAGTAGTAGTAAAATAATTAAGCCTATCCAAGTGTTGGATAGTAATGAAGAAGATTAAAGGTGGGGAATTGAAGAGGAGTGGGTTTCAGGAGATGACACAGAGCCTAAGAAATACATAGATTTCTATGAATAAACTAATGAAGAGGAATGTAGAGATGCATAGATATTAGAAGAGGAGGAGTGGAACAAACCTAGTTATTAATGAAATATAATGCACTGGAGTCAAATGTAGAATCCATGTTGAGATAATCCCCTACTTTGGGACTTACTAGCACACCTACAACCATAACTCCTAGCCCTTATGAAAATCTAGTTGAACTATCATCTACTCAAGTGGAAGTGTCAATTTATATCTAAAGTGCAAATATCCTTATTATTGAAGAAAGGTAGGCTCTAAATAAGGTAGTATCTTCACTTGATTCCTCTATTATAATAGTAGATTCTTATGTAATTGATTTTCAATCTACTATTTAGTTTTTAACCCATTATGTCCCTAAGATTCATATAAGAATATTATTTAAAGGCCAAGTCATTATATCCTCATGCTTGTGTTGAGGAAGGGAAGCAACAAATTTATGATTCTTTAAATACTTTTATTCATTAAAACACTACACCAATAATGGCCAAAACCTAAGACCATAGGAATAAGGTTCATTTTGAAGATTTGGTGACTATCTACATTTTCAATCCCTGAGTTCTACCAAGTCCATCTACCTATTTAGACTTATTTATTTCCCAATCTAATTCAACTAAGTCCTCTATATTTAATATCACAATAACCTTGGGGTGCATGAGATATGTAATGGAAACTACACCATAAAGGGTTACCTCAGAATGGATTAGGGCCACTCCTCCACTTCCCTAAATTCCTATCCAAATGAGAGCCTCCATGCTCGTACCAATTTTCATACCTCATCTCGATACTCCAAAAACCCCTCATCCAAAATAACAAGGAAAAATCATTGTCCCTACCTGGGTTAAAGAGTCACAGAGAGTTAAAAGGATAAGATGTGCCTATTCCTCATTGAATTTCCCAGAATAAGTACCCATTTTGACAAGAAGACTGGTAGATTCAAAAGAGTGAGGATGATGAAAGGTATATATAGTAACATAGGGGAAGAAGTAATCATGGAGAAAATGGAAAATATTATCCAAGAAAAAAAATCTAAATTACCCCAACGAGTATATAAAGAACTTTTGATTTTTTGTAGACATAACAGGGGAGGTGATGAAGGAGATGTACAGATAGTGAATCAAATTTTTAAAAGTCATTTTTGGACTAATTTATTATCATTTTTGGGTACTCAGTTGACTCATAGTTCATCCTATCATCCTCAACAAAATTAGAAAATAGATGTGGTTAAAAAGTACTTGCAGGATTATATTCATTGTTCCACTTTAGATAAATAAGATGATGGTTTCATTGGCTACCACTATCCAAATGGTGGTATAACACTTCCTTCCATATCTCTTCTAAAATGTCTCCATTTATGGAGATATATGGGTTCCAACCCCCTTCCATCACCTCATCTTTGTGAGCAAAGACAAAGGTTAATGCTATTGAATACCACATTCAACACGAGCAAGAAGTCCTCACTTATCTCAAAGAAAATTTAGCCATGGAACATAATCGAATGAAGAAAAAAGTAGATCAACACCCATTGTAGATCAACTTCATTGTGCACATATTCTCACCCATTGTCAATCATTATACTATGCATGGGTTGTTAATTGATATAGGTTTGTATAAATAGTACATGATAATATGAATTGTCATTGACAATCTCATTATAATCACAAGTAATCATAGGATGTTGTTATGAAGTGTTGGTAAGTATACAAATAATTGTCTATTTGGTGATCATGTGTCACAAGTGAAGGATGCACAATGCACTTTTGAATTATCCTAAGTCTCTTTCATCTCAATTTTTATAAATTGATCATTACATATCTTCAACTTGTGATTATTATTGATTTTTGGTATAGATTCCTCTATATGGGTTCCCAAGTAATTAATTTTTCATCAATAAGATATTTTATATTATGTCTCAATTTGAAGAATTTTGTTCATATAATGTCCTACAATTTGATGATAGTCTCAATATGCATAACTATATAGTTCATTAGTGCAATAATATTTTTATTGAGATATTATGGAGGAAGAATTATGATAAGGTTCCACTTAAGTATCTTCTATAACAACATATGAGGAGGTGATGAAAATATTGAAGCTTACCTCTTTGGTAGAGTTTTTAATTATAGTTGATTTGTATTTTGTGATACTAAATTAACTCTAATATTTTATTTATTATTATTATCAGTTGGGTTGACCTTGTATATTTTTTTTATTTGAAACTTTGTTGTTGAAATAGTTGTAGGAATATATTTATACTTTTTTTAAATAAATGAGCTTGAAGTCTATATTCCTTACTATATGGTATAAATTATCAAATGATTTTAATCTCGTGGATCTATTTGACTCATGGATTGGTGTAGGAAATGTTTGCTTGAATATGTCTTGTAATTAATTTTCATCATATCATTATTCATATTGGTTAGGATAGTCTTATAACTAAGTACATGATCACTTATTGGATCATCTTACCCTTGATTGAGTATTTAAATTTATGCATAAGATAGTTTCTCATCAATGTTGATGGAAAAGTGTGCTATAAATTGATCTACCAAAGGGTTTAATTCTCTTATGGTTTTTAGTGGAAGGTCATATAACTATTGAAAATCATGGTCCTTAGGACTTCTATAAAATATCTTGATCAATAATTTATCATTATATACTTATTCCAAACATGTAATATGGAATTATCAAATATTTTGATTTGGATCACCTTTAAATTTTTATAGTATAATCTTAGGTGATAAAGAACATATCGATAAAGCATAATATACTATCTTAGGGGAAAATAATTTGTGAAAAAATGCATGTGAATCATGGTATGAATAGCTATCATGAAACTTGCTATAGATATAACACCTTAGCATGTTGAGTTATAATAGTTTATTCAAGGGAATGTGTAGTAGGAAAATTTGGTGATGTAAAATTCATACTCATCATATGAGGATAAATGTTAACTATATAGGAATAGGTATAGAAACATGTTGGAGGCCTTGTGTTGCCCCCAAACCTTGAGTGGATGTCACATATGTCATTGGATCCTGTGTAGATGTAGGGATAGGGCCAATACTATATGTTTAAACATTTGATGTGGAATTAATATCTTGAAAGGATTGGTTGGAATTGAATAAGGGGTCACATTATTCCCCATATGTAATATCTTGATCCGTATTTTTATATTAATCTCTTACAATATATAACATTATATCAATCTGATCATGGTTATAGTTATTGTATTTATTGAATTCTTTGTCATTCATAGCATTTAACTGATGTATATTAGTCATTTCATGAGTATAATCGGTATCAACATTCATAATAAATACATCAATTGGGTTTATAGTATGTGTTATTTAATCAATAACAGGGAAGAAAAATGAGGTAATTCATGCCCTTTGTTGTCTATTGGTAACAATGGGAAACATGGATTGGATGTTGTAATAATATGATTTAAGAAAGTATTGGGAATGTTCATTGTTAATTTTGGCCTTATTAGTGTATTTATATTTGATTCATTAGACTAATTTTCTTAAATAATTGATCCAAATAAGATAAACTATCCATGTATAAAAATATGAAAAGATTACCTTCATGACTTGTATTAACTAATAACTTTCATTCATTATTTACATAAATAATGTATATTATTAGGGAAAAATAAGAAATCAAGTCTAAAAATGAAACCCTAAGGCTGAAATTATGAAAACATAATGAATTCCTAGTGTTTGACACAATTTAATTAGTTTTTGGGTTCATCAATATGTTTTATCCTAATTTGGTTTTAGAACTGCTAATAGGATATAAATTAGTAGAATATTTTAGATTACTAAATATGTCATTTAAACATATATCTAAATGTAAAATATTTAAATATAATGTAGTGATTTGATAAATGGAATATGTTAAATATAGTAAGTATAAAAAATGGATGAGTTATTCCCTTTTATGGTTGATTATCTAAATATGGAAAATAGACTAAAGAAAACATTTGATTTGCTTATTTTAGGATATGTTTTTATGTATATTCAGGATTGGTTTCATCATATCTAATTAGTATCCATTATTGATACTCACCTAAGTGGTCAGTATTGAACTATGTAGAAATGAAAGATTTTGACCATACAACCAACTTCACATGTATCTAAAATCTATGCATGTATGATTTCAAGACTTGATAAGGCACACAACTCCAAAATCAACCTCTATCACCTTGTAAACCATAGGTGTGCTTGTGAGAGCTAGAAACCTATAAAGAATAAGAAAGTGTAATGCGTTGAATTGATCCAATCACCCTTATTTGATGATTGTTTGTTACCTGTGTATTTGATACTCTAAGGATGGAAATCAATCCACACTTAATTATTCTGCCAAGTGTGATTATGAATTTTTCTCCTTTATTATATGTATGCAACTGATGATTTGGATTTAATACTTCATAATGGTTTATTTGTCTTGGATTTGGCATGATTCATATGTGGATTGTGATTGGTCTTAGTTATTCATTCACAATTTAGTAAAAATAAGGTAGATTTGTTTAATGTGCAATAATGTATATATGCTTAACAAATATGTGCAAATCCCTTATTAATTAATAAATTTATTTGTATATATACGAGTCCAATTGGGTAGTTTATCATGCCACTGACACGTTAGGAAGATGCACTGACCATAAAAAAAGGTCTGATTTTAAAAAGTATCCATTTATAGGGGAGGGTTGGTTCTAATAAATTAGGTTAGTGTTGACTAGCGATAATAATTAAACCTAATGGTATTAAACCATGTAAAATAATAACTAATTAAAGGTATGGAGATGTCTATGAATAATGTTAAGAATATTTGAAATAGAATGAGTTTCTTGTAGGTGTGTAACAACATAATGAGTGGGTAAAACTCATATGGTAGCATGTATGTGTGAGATAATATGGATTATGACCAAGTTTGTGTGCTCAAGTCATGGGTGCTAAATGTATTTCAAGCTTGTAATTGTCAAGTACTTAATATCATATTTTAGTATTTGAAATAATATCATAGTTATAGAAATAAAATATCTTTCAATATAGCCTAAACTAGATAGAAATGACATAAAAATAAGGTTTTCACTAGAAGAGTTGTTAATCATAATTCCATATGTGATAAAATAATGATAATCAACAAAAAAATGTATGTGTATAGGAAAATCTATTGATACATCATTAGGTATCTCATGGTCATTAAATGAAATGGAAGGCACATGACTTTTATAACTTGGAAACATGCCAATAATTTTGTTGATATCATGCTAAGGTAGAATTATGGAGTGATTTTGATATGTATACTAGGTATATATTACTCATAATCTTCACCAACATAGAGCCTATACTCCTAACTCAGCAAGTGATTGATAAATACATGTTCTAGAATAGTTTTCTTACTAAAATAGAGATGTATCATGTTGGAATTGAAATGTAAAGAATTATGAACATAATAATTACCAGAAGAAACTCACTATGGAAAGAATTAAAGTGGTTGAGGTAATCTCAATCCTCTTTCCACTATATAATCTTTAAATGTACAAGTTATTTTCATTTCTTTACCTCAATGGATAGACCTACCAATTAAAAAATTGTCCAAACTTATACATACTTTTTTTCACTCTATAAAACTTCTCTAAATAAACCATCACTAGAACCAACCACTAATAGTTAGGAAACAATGAGTTAATGTGAAAAAGGACTCAAACTTAATAATTAGATTTTGAATCCATATTTGCAACTCCTCACTAACTTTTGTGATGTATTCAACCTTCTATAAGGTATATATTTATGTCCTCTCACTTTGCAATAAAAAAATAAGTTCAAATGAATTTTCATTGAGAACATGAATTTTTCATTATATTTATATTGATTATGTTTTATATGGTGGATAAATTCTCAATCTATATATAAATACAATTATATAACTACCACCTATAAACACTAGTGATTAAGAAACTATCGAGGGTAATTATGTAATTGTCGTTTTAATATGGTGGTGGTTTCAATATGTATGATAAACCTCTCTAATTCATGAGCTTAACAATACTAGCTTCATCACTATGAAGATGTTTAGATCATTTGCATATTGACTCTAACATTAAAACTTATCTGAACTAATGTTTTAACTTGAAGTGTCTTACAAACATGAACTACATACATTGGGAATAGTGTAAACATATATCAAGTATATCTAGTATGTTAGATCCATATTTTAGACACCATGTTTATATGTTTCCATATGCACATTATTTTGTTTTTTAGCATTGTGATTTGGTAATCTATTAATAGATATTATTTCACATTGATTAAGTTTTGTAAAAGATTCATTCTATGTATAATTATGTACATCAATTATAAAATTTTATGTTATCAATAAGGTCCTATATATTATGCTATAATTTTTAAAAATAATAGTCTAATATTTTTAAGCTCTATGAAGCTCAAAAAAAAAAAGATTTGGAAGTAGTATGCATCATGCATAAGTCTTGGTTTTTATTTTTAATT
The DNA here is from genome assembly GCA_037957365.1 of Torreya grandis. Lineage (NCBI taxonomy): Eukaryota > Viridiplantae > Streptophyta > Pinopsida > Cupressales > Taxaceae > Torreya > Torreya grandis. The sequence goes on from JARHVA010000177.1 coordinate 432,345, forward strand.
TGTATTACTTTTATTTTCTAGATTGTTTGAGTTTTTTTTTATAAAATTACTAATAACCAATGTTATCATCAATGGGATGATCATATGTAGACCATGAATCAATCAAGGTGACTTTTACCCATCATGGGATATTAGTAACACATATATTTGTATCATAATTTTTAACATATCCATCATTTTCATCATATAACATATGATCCTACATGTGATATGTTACTCTAGTAACCATAGTATCCTATGGAGTTTGTTGTATATGATAATGTTTAAAGTTTTTTTATGGAACATGCAAGGTAGCCTATATAACTACCTTAGGACATGATGGAGTAGATAATGTCTACTAAAGTTAAATATTCCTCTATTGTGATGGGCATTAAAGTAATTCTAGCCTAGGAATACAAATCCTATTTATAATGAAAATGTGAAAATTACATAATGGGTTACGATTTAGCCTTCCAATAAAATGTCTCTAACTAAATATGATACTCTTATGGTATAGTTGGAACTATAACCATTCTAATGTTATATATATTATTCACACATTAATTTACTAAATATGGTACTACTTATGTATACATAGTCCTAATAACATGTCAAATTTCCTTGTATTGGGTAATAATAATAATAAAATAGCAATTATTTTAGGCCCTACCATAAGTGGTAGCATAATTACACCAAGAGGTTTTTTCCCTTTCCATAAAACCTCTTCATTATCTTTATTGTATTAATCAAGTCTTCATTTTTGTATTCAAGAATAGTAAGGAGTGTCATAGTGCAAACATTTTCACTATACCCATTATCCACTATGAAACTATGTATAGGTTATAATTCATTGGAACCACACACAAACAATGGTACATTAATAAGATCATCTCCAATTATTTCATGCTCATATAATGTGATAGTATGTTTATATAATTGTGTATTCTCAACTATACCAATAATATCATTTATATGATTCTCATATTCAACCCTATAAGATAAAAAGTCAAAAAAGAGTGTTAAATTTAATTAATATCCACCTTAGGCTTAGTGTTGGTCTCTTGTGTTACTTAATTTGGAAAGGGTTCAAAAAATAATTTCAACTTTATGTTCCAATTAAGTTGTGTCCTTGAATAATTTTTAAATTTAGACTTGACCTCAATAATTTTTTTATCCATCAAATTTTGTATCTTATGTGATAAATTGATGTATAGATTTTTTGAATCTCTTATGCATCTATGATCATCACCAAATGCATTAGATTAGAATCAGTTAATGATGCCTTATTCATATCAATGCCATATTTTGGAGGGAGAGATATGAGATTAAACTCAATTAAATTATGTGGTAAATTATGAGGAGGTTTGGGTAATTTTTTAAATTGCCTCCTTTGAGGAACCGATAGGATAATTTGAACAATAATTTATGACACTAAAATAATTGTGACATTTTCATCTTTATTAAAATCATTACATTTGGATTTGACCTATGGTTTTCTATAATGTTTTCTACCATAAATTTATTGAAGTTTGGAACCATATTTAAGTTTTTATCATAGCATGGATCTTAACTTTGTGATCCTTTATAGTGTAGCACAATTTGTTGAAGAATTGGAATAGTTTAACCTAAATGGATTTATTCCATGGAATAATATATATTTTAATAAAAATTTATTTAAACTCATTATTGGAAATAATATTTTTAAAATTAGAGAGAATAGTATTGAAATGAAGCACATAGTTGCTAACAAGTACATTTGTTTTTTCTTGTCTTTCAATTTGAGCATAGGAAATATTCTCACTAATTTTAGTTAAAATGTTTGCTAAGATTTGATCAACCAAATGACTGAATGCATGCACCAATTTTTATGATAGGTCATAGAACCATCATAAGGCATAGTACTTAAGACTATGTGTAAATAATTTATTAAATAACATGTCATTGGACACATGGTCCAAACATATTTCATGAAAGTATCTCATGTCATGTTCTAGATCACCTTTACCATCATATAATGTAATATTAGGTGCCATAAATCCTATAGGTAATGGATAAGATAAAATATCAAAGGTCAATAGGATATGTAATAATTATTTAGAGTTAGTGGAATGACCAAATGTATTTGAATTGTATTGTAATTGAAAAACCTCAGCTTAAAGATCAATTAAATTTTACATAAGGATATAAGGTTTAGTCATATTATGTAATAATGGATGATGTCATAAGATTAACAACCTTAGGAGGCAAATATTATGATATGAATGTCTATATATTGAAATATGAGAAAATATTTATGTTCCCCCACACCATGGGTGGGAATCACATGTGTAATGATATGTGTATACATATGTATAGTAGAAAGAGTAGTGGTGTGCACACATAATTTGGAGTTTATACCTATAAAAGGTAAATTATAATTAATTAAGGGATCATCATGTTATTACTCAAATGTGTAAACCTATTAATTTTATTTTACTTCATCTATGGTTACATGTAATAATACATCAAGTATGTGTGATTTCATTTTAAGATATTGAGTTAATTATTATCAATATAAATCATCAAATATAGATTGAAAAATAGGATAATAAATTCATTTATTATAATCCACACCAGTTTTTTTATTTCTTAACTATGTGAGAAGGAGGAAATAAAAAATAGAATCTAAAAACCATAACACATAAACATGAAACCTTAAGAATGTAGAATGAGAATTTAGAATGAAACCCTAAGGGAACATTTATTTTTTTGTACTCCAAGGAATGATTGACTCACTAAAAATTTTAATCTTATTTTGGATTTAGAAATCTAAAAAAGATTAAACCTTTGAATATTTAGATTGTATAAAATGTCTAAATTACATAGTTTTAAATGCAAAAGGTAGAGTAAGATTGAGTTAATACACTTTATATTTTATATAAATGACTAAGAGGATATGTACTTAACTTGTTTATATCCTTTTATCATCTATAACAATGTAAAATCATCATAAATTACTTGAATTGGATATTCCATCATCTATATCAAGACACTCACTATCATAATCTTTCTGGATAGATCTATTAATACTCATATGCCTCTGGTAACTAGATATGATTGCTAAAAGTTAGAATTGTTCTCTTTTCTTTCCAATTTGTTCCACCATGGATCATTGTGAATTTATATAAATATTATTTTTGTATATTTTTAGAGGCTAAGTCATGTACACATGTCCATATTTATCATTCTTTACCTTGAAAACTTAATTCCACTTTCGACACTTGAGTTTCTTATAAAAATGGGTTATAAAATATGTGTTAGACATCCCAAACCACCAACCATTTAGTGGTTAAATATTTCCTAAGTTATAATAATTTGAACATGGTTAAAAATGTACATATTTGTCCCACCTATGTATATGTGTGATAAATACTATTATACTATAATATATGTAACTTATGTGTCTTTTGATAGTTAATAACATATGATTTTGACCTTGAAATAGTATTGATACTTATCTTGGTTTATGTTCCTATTGGAGATATATATTGCACCCTAGTTGGAGGAAAAAGTACTTAGGTCCTACTTCTAAATATATCTCAACATGGGATTAACCCCACACTATGGGTATCTTTCTTTAGACCTCTCTTTCATTTCCCTCAGCTTTTGGTCATTTGGTGAATCTCTTCATGAAACACTGATGTATGATAGATTTTTAATGAGGATAGCTCCTCTAATGCATCATTTCAGCTCATTCCCACTACTAAAACCTACTAATGACTAGAAAAAATGGAGAGAGAGGGATAACATGAAAAGGGAAACCTAAGTTAAATATGGCAATGCACCTAGATTATGTTTGATCCACTTTACTTGAATCTTAAAAAACTAATGAAAAAATAAAAAGACTAGATCTAGGATTCCAAATATCTATCATACATCAATGTTTCATGAAGAGGTTTACAAAATGACCAAAATCTAAAGGAAATGAAGGAGAGGTCTAAAGCAAGACATTAACTAGTCATAATATCCACGTGTGGGCTCCAATCAAGAGATGTAGAACACTAAACATGACCTAGATAACAAGATGAACTAGTGACTAGGTGAGATCATGACTTGACAAGGGAGAATAGCTCTACAAGATATACAAATCTAACATGTACACACTATACCAGAATAATGAAATCTAAATAATAGTCTTGTATTCATTTCAAGAGGTTACAAGCTCCATCTTGGTAGAGTTTGGTCATGCCCAAGAGAGGGAGTAGAGTGATACTAAGAGGATATAGAGAAGATCCATTTTTGGCTCAAAATCCTCTATATATATTACAAAAGAGAAAGAAAAATGGGAATAATGCATTAGAGAGTGGAGAAAAGTCATCAAGATCAAGAAATGAGGTGGTAGCTCATTGATTACTTTTTGTATGCATGCCTTGATCAATAAATAGATCTCCTTTTATCTCAATGGTCTTCAAGCTCCTCTCATTGGCTAAGAGACCCCACTAGAAGATAAGTTCTTGTTCCATGTGATGACAAAGTCTAGTTTTAGCAGAATCAATGCTCTTAACTATTCCTCCAACTACTAGTTCACCATCTTGGGACCCTAAGTCCACTTGACATGTTTATGATCATTAAATCCTCAAATCCTAAAATTGACAATGTCATGCCATGAATAGTGGTTAGTACCTACATTGTTGATGATAGAGCCACATTGAAATATGAGATCCTTTTCATTAAACACATACCTACTCCATTTCCATATTTGGATATAGGTTCATCTATAGATGGAAAACCAATATCAAATTATTGGTTTTCCTATAGTTGTCCATATTAATGCAAACCTACACACTAAATATCCCTTTTTCTATATTATAATAGGTCTAAAATACCCACTCTATCTCTACAAGAATTAAGAGTTCGCCATATGCATGGATCCTTCTTATAATGGCAAACACATTTGTAGATATAACCCTGTAGGCTATAAATTTATGAACCATTGGTTTGTATATAGCCTCAATGGTGGTCCCATATGTCCTTGACCACTTTGGATGCATTAGTATGTTCCTTTAATGGTGTTAGATCAAGATTTAATGGTAGAAAGATGATCATACAAGACCCATTTTCTTATATTGAAAATGGCTTCTTGACTTTCATCAAAAGTCTTGGGCTTTCCTTTATTCTAATTATCTATAGATATCTAACTTAGCTCATTGACATATTGACCTATCTCACACCATTGATCTTACTCAATATAAATGACCACAAGTCATTTATCTTACCCTTGACTTGTCAACTTTGTTGAAGATTACACCACATGACAGCCTTGTATTTGATTTCAAGATCCATTGTCAATCTGTTAGCTCACATGATTATGCCACATGTCAACATCTCAATCTCCTTGAATATTTGAATCACCTCACATTGTTGGATCAAGATGTATGATCAAGTGAGGATAGTTAGATATAATGAGACCCACTATTTGAAATATAATAGTTACTTCATGATCTTAAATTTGATGTCCACTCTCCCATTAAATGATGTTCATGTGGCCATTATTGATGTTTGTATGACTATAAAATTTAAAATCAAAAGGATTTGTTTGTCTTGATCTTAAACTTGATGTTAGTATGAACATCTTATGTTATAGGTCCAACTTTATAAGCTTATAAATTGAGCCAAAAAGCTCACGTGGGCATGAAAATTTTAGAGGATGGTTCTAGTATATAGAACTATAATTTTACATGATCCACTAGCTCATGGGGGCTTCTTGAGTGAAGATAAAAATTACACAAATAGATTGTTCAGTTTGCTTCTACGTGACATCCTGGAGATGTTTGTATCTAAGATTTTCACAACTCATATTTAGATCATTATTTCAAGGTTATGGTGGATTATGAAGGTTTTTGAAACCTAGACCATACTTATAAATTCTTAGAATTTATGATAACCTACTTGAATCATCTCCATTTTGTAATATTAGACATGTTTCAAACCTTTGGTCCACTCATTCCACATGAACTTTGCTTAGCTTTTCCAATCTTGGTATGTGGGCCAAAAATGGCCAATAGTTCCTTTGAGGGATTTTTATATTTTCATGATTTTTTGTAGTTCCTCTAATATTTTCATATTTATTCCTTATTTTTATAGTGTAATTCTAGATAAATTCCAAATGTTAGATAGCTAGGAATAAGATTAAGATTGATGTGTACATATAAGAGACTCTTTGAGTAACTTCCTTCATAACCAATATGGAAAATGTTTAGGGAGGTTCAAGGGAATGAACTAAATAGTAAAAATATTCTTTTGGATGCCCTGGTAAACATTTTTAAAATTCACACACTAGCAATAAGTAGTATCATTTTATTATTACCAAAACTATCTAGATTGGAACAGGTAGTGATTTAGAGAACAATGATAGTATGCTTAGGATGATAAATTATTTTGACATAGACTAGGGAGATATTATATGTGAATTATGTAAAATCAATAATTCCATGCCCATAAATAAATTAAAGTCTATTAGATAATGTGGGAAATATTCAATTGTGTATGCATAAGTTATGTATATTAAATATTAGTCAAAAATGGCATTTTCAAGTTTTTAATACTTAATCTATGTGTCTAAAGTGGTGTATTTTATTTTTTGAGTTATTTATGAAATTAAATATGATTATTAGTTCATGTGGATATAGTTAGGCTCTCAATAGGGTCAATTAATTATTGGGTCTCATCGTTGATAATGGGAATAGATTCACTAGTTATCATAGGCATATGATTCAAAAATTTATTGCAAATTATATAAATTTTAGAAGTAAAAACCTATGAGAGTTTATACATGAATGGTTTTTGTTTAAAATATTGTTTAATTGATGTATCATCTCATAAATATTATTAATCTTTGGATTTTTTATTTTGAAAAAATGTTCAATAATGGAGTTAGTAAATTTGTTTTGATCCATTTTGCTAGTATGAACTATAGTGACAAGATAAAAAAGCACACACAAATGGGATACAATACTTTATGTATGAAAAATATGATAAAATCTTAGATTTAAAATTATTATTTTAACATGATTAGTCAAATCATATGATGATTCAGGTTTGTGCAAGCCTAGATTTAATGCAAGAAAGTGATTAAACACTAGGTAAAACTTTGCCTTAATCAAGTATCTAAATAGTAATTATAATTTTTGATAAATCAAGCATGGAAATAATTTATATATAAAATCAACCATGAAAGTGTAGAAGAAAGGATATGTGTGAAAAATTAGTTTTAGCATTTAAAAGTTAGGGCTCATCACTTATGTTTACCCTAATTCTATTTTTTACACAAAATAAGTATAAACAAGTATAAATTAAATATATATAATCAAATATAATATAAATAAAGAATTATTATCTATCTAAGATGATAATAAATGGAAAAAACCCAAATATTATAAATTAAAGCTAAATAAAATCAATTAATTGAAAAAAAGTATAAGAACTGATCACACCTTTATTATTTTGTCAATACAAGTCTATGTTTTAATTATGTTGACTATACTTGACCTAAACCCAAATTTTTAGACCTATGAATTCCTTTCGGATAAACATGTATCTTTATGTCCCTATTCTATGTGTGTCAATCACAAAAGTCCTAGATGTTTTATTCATATCCGTATGTTGCTAAGTGCATTATTATGTATTTGGGTACATCTATGTAAGGTTTCATAGTATGGGTTTTATGGTTCATGTTTATTATTTCATCATGCTTGAAAATATACTTTGCTTCATAGACATGTATGAAATAATATGTTTTATGTTTGAATCTTTCACTTTGACCTACTTGTACACTCCATAATAAGATAAAAGTAATATATTTTAAAATTTATCGAAGTAATATTATAAACTATGTATCTTTTACACTCAAAATCAAACCTCCATATAGTTTTATGGTTTGTGAAATTAATAGCTTGATTAATGATTTCAACTTCCTCTTATGTATAATTGATCAATGCAAATATTAAATTATAATTACCCTCCTTTGGTAAAAATTAATTTTGATGCAATAACATCCCAAGTGAAATGGAATTGTTTCATCAACCCAAAAATAAAATCATATCATTTAGAGAATAAGCCAATTGTTTTGGCACATGGTCACACAATATGTAATTTTTAAGCCTTATAGATTTCACAAGAGTCCATATTCATGGAATGAAAGGTGGATGAGAGTTACGTATAAGTTGAAAAAAATAAATAGATTGAAAATTTTGTAGCACAAAGACACACATGTAAAATTAGGGGAGAAATAGGTACTGGAGAACATTGTGTGAAAATGTAGATAAATTGGGAATTATGTGAATGGTGTGAAGAAAAAAATAAGTCAACATAGAAGTATTTAGGAACACCTAAATCATGGAATCATAGTATCAAATCATAGATAATTCAACATGAAACCCAAGGAAGTTAGATTGACTATAATACCTAGGCATGTGTACCTACACTTAGTCAATAGAATGATTTTAAGATAATTGTGTGATTGACATGAATACAAAAAAGAACATGATATAAAATATAATTCACGCTGATATGATTCAAGAAATTATCATAAAAATAAATATTAAGGTCTTTAAAAGGATAATCTACATAAGGATTAGGTATGTAGGTGATAATTGTCCATTCTTTGGAAGTCACAACTTTGGATAGGCTCCAAGAATGTATAAAAGGAAGGGTCATACCAAAATTGATAAGGATAATAAGGTTGGAGATATGTATAAGAATGATAAGTATGAAAACCTTCCATAAAATGGTATAAAATAGAATGGAATTTTTTTCCAAATATAGAGTTAAGAGTGAGGGAGAGAGAGTTGAGGGTTCTTAGAAGGCCTATAACCCTAGTACCAAATGGAGGAATGAAGACTCCCTAGTGTAAGGGATTTGAATGCCTAGATATGAAATCTAAGGAGATAAAAAATACCTTGTAATTTATACTATGATAATTAGAATAATTTGGTGATCTATTGTTTAACTTTGAGGGTTGTGTGGTGTAAGTCATCCATTCACTAGGAACCCTTCATTAGAGGAAAAACATCAACCTGAAGATGATCCAAAAGGTGAAATTCATATTATACAAAGGTATAAGGGTCATTATCAACCAAGGGTAGGATAAAAAAATCCTATAGGTGATGTGAAGAGGAAAAAAAAGGTGGTAATTACTCCAAGCGTACACAAATAAAGGCATAATAGTAGGAAGAAGATAAAATGGGAATTGATGGATCCCATGAAGACTTGAATGTTATGAATGGAATCAAGCAAGAGAAAAGAATAAAATAAGTATAATAAGGCCCACATAAATATATCGTGAGACTAATATGTAATATAATCATGCAAGAATGTTTACTCGTCATTGAAGAATAAAAAAAGATGTGCTTAGTACAAAAATAAGAGTAAATAGAGGAAGAAACCAAATATGTTGTAGAAGGGACTAATGAAGATTACGAGTTTATTTTTGTGTATAAATAGAGGATATTAGATCACCAAACATAAGGTATTTTTCATAATCACATATGTATAAATTTGCACCAAAGGAAATAAAAATATTTTTCTTGTGTGCAACCGAACACTGATACAACACCAAACAAGAGGCATCTAGTAGGGGAAAAATATATAAGATTGTCCCAATGTAAGGAAAAGTTGTAAGAAACACCAAGTAAAATGGGGAGTTATATTAAATACCATTATGTAATTTTAATTAATCTAGATGAAGAATATTACATATCAAGAGGCATAGAGGTGAAGAGGAGATGAAGAAGCAAAAGTTTGGTTGTGAGAGGCATAAATTTGAAGCCTATAAGGAGAAGAATGAAGGGAAGGTATTAGTCCTAAATTGAGTTTGAGTTGTCTCAAGGATAATATATTAACAAATTAATAATTATAAGACATGCAAAAATTATAATAATGAATAACAACATTGGAAATTACCATCTTGAGAGTGTGTAGGCAAGTTATACACTAAAAGAAAGATATGCACGAGATGGGAGTAGAATGTATAAAATATCCTTAAAAAATAAGATAGAAAAGAAGAAGATGAAAGTTAGAATATGGTGAATATATATTCCCATGAAGTTAAATATTGTTTCTTAAAGGAAAAAAAGAGAGAGAAGCAATCATAAGTCAACTTTCAACATTGTGCAAGGGACAAGGGAGAGAATAAGGTGAGAAATACGACATAGAAGAAAAGGATAGAGATGAAAATGAAATAGAAAGAGATGAAAAATAGCCTATATATTTTTTAGATTAATAATTAGATAAAGAAAATATTGAATCAATAAATCAACTGAATATGATGGGAGTGAAAACTTCATTGCACAAGACATAGAGAAGCTGCTAGAAGAAAGAGCTTGAGCAGACAAAATTCAGCTTCATGTTGATGGGAGAAGAAAAGAGATAGTACGGAGGAGTGAAACCAAGAATAATGGGTTTTATTATAACCCATATTTTATAAAGTTAGGATAATATTTTTACCACATAGACATATCAAATAATATATTGAGAATAAAGAGAGAAAGTGTGTAATGGAGCCTTGTATGGTGCACACATGACCAGTGTTGTTGACACTAGGTCAAGGTGGATAGTTTTAGGTGGGCGTAGACCTATGAGAGGAGAATTATAATAGGAAGAGAGTGAATATTAATAAAACTAAATATATAATATGTCAAAGATATGTGGAGGAGGATGGTTTTGTTTTTCGAGAAGGATCTAGAGGAGGAAGCATAAAACAAGCCTATTCAGGTAAAAAAATAAGTGGAATCAAACACCATGGCTTTAGCATAAAATCCTAAAGAGTAGTTCCACCAATAAACCTTAGTTTTAATCAATATAATTTATTTTAATTATATGGAGAGTATGATTTAGTAGTGTCCTAGTTAAAATTCCAATCTTACATCAACCTAAAAATAAATTCACGTCATTTTAGGAATAAGGAAACTTTGTCAGTGCACAGTCACATGGAATGTGAGTCTAAATCTTTCTAAACTTCACAAGAGTTAATTTATGTAGAAATAAATATGATCAATATTTGTGTATAATTTGAAAAAATAACTGGGATACAATTTTTGGATCACAAAGGCATGTGCATATAAGAAGGGGAAAAGTGGGTACACGAGAATAGTGCACAAAAGTGTAGAAGAGTTGGGAAGCATGTCAATGGTGTGAATAAAAAGATAAGTTAATAGAAACATTATGAGGAATTTGGTAAATTAAAAGGTTCATGTTTATGAAAACCTAAATCATGGGAGTGAAAAATCAAAGTGCAAAGCATTCAACATAGAAACCAAAGAATCCATATTGAGCAGAATATTCAACCATGTGGATTTTTACTTAGCCATTATAACTAGACATATATAGTTACATAATTGACATGAATACAAGAAGGATGGATCTATAAAATTATAATTCATGTTAATTTAATTATATCAGTTGCTATAAAAAATAAGGCTCAAGGTCTGTAAAAGGCTTGGCTAACCTAGAGTAGGTATGTAGGTGACAATCATCCTTTACTTGGTAGACATGGCTTCGACTAAGGTCTAAAAAGATATAAAGGAAGATTTGGGATATAATTTACAATGAAAGTAAGGTTTAAAATATTTATAAGAGTGAGAAGGTAAAATACCTTCTAGATAAAGGTAGATATTAGAAGGAAAACTTTGTCCAAATGTAAAGTTAAGAGTGAGGGAGAGAATGCTTAGTGATATAAGTGTAGTTCTTAAAACTAAATTTTATATGATAAAATAATATTGTAAACTTTAAAAATATCATTCATGGCTCAAACCTTAAGTTTAATACCTTTCTACTACTGAAATTCTAGTGTTTGCCATCTCATAGTGTATGAATATTTATCTTATAGTCTTACTTTATTATTGTTATTACTGAGGTCACATTTATCCCATAGTATGGTTAAAATCTAATATGTATCTTAATCTATCAATTGTATGTATTCAATAATTATTTATCCTCTAAGACACTGACATCTAGACTTGGACACTAATGTCCTACGTCAAACACTATTTTATGAACCCTATAAATGATCAATTTTTCAGACCTTTTAACATGTATGGGTCAGTTTTTTCTCTTAAATAACCCTCCCATGAGATAATTTGGAATGGAATGGTATAAATAAAAATAAATTATCAATCATTACCATCAATTATAAATCAACCACACATATATCTTATACCAAGAAAAATCCCCTCTCAAGCATTCAAATTTTCCCTATTCTTACCTATTTCCAAAAAAATCATAGGAGAAATATTATCATAGGTCTAAAGCATTCAAAATTAAAACCATGATAAATATTTTTGAAGTTACAATAAATATCAATACATCCACTCACATATATCATATTTCATAATTATTCACACACATGCACACATAAGGGAAGAACTACATTAGTCTGAGGCCTCTTCAAAGTATTATCTATGTAGGAAGTGTATAAGCATAATATTTTTAACTTTTATCAAATAATTATGATTTATATCTTTTAAGAACCCATTGAGACTCAATCTCTTTGAATGTACACCTTAAGGGGTGCACCAAGAAATGGGTGGGTAGACCATTGGTGCTTCATAGGATTATTGTCCCTTATTGCCACTTATTACCAATCCAACCAACTCTTAAAAACCATTCCCTAAGCTATTACTCCTCTTTTTCACATTCTTCCAATATTTTACCACATTATGTCCCTGTTTTCCTCACCTAAATCCCCTTTTGACTATTTACAGTACTAGGTCAACTGGGTCGACCATGTACTCTTGTGGGTAAAATTGATTTAGGGTCTAGGTCAGCTCTTGGCTGACCTAGCTTGTGACCTAGTGAATTTTTGTCCATAATAGTACTAGGTCAATTGGGTTGACCCTATCAACCAAATTTTTTAGAATTTCTTAGGGTTAAATCTACCTATATATACAAGTTCATTTTGTCATTATTTACAAATGATCAAGAGTTATTATTCGCTTACACTTATTTATAATATACTCTTCCACCATTATACTTAAGGAGTATGAGATTAGGGTTTTTACTTGGAGAATATAGTCTTATGGATAAGTATTGAATGCTTTGGCCTTTCTTAGTGATCCTTACAAACCAAAAAAAATACTTTCAAAGCCACTTTGGCCAAGGGATAGATTGAGTCTCAACGGGTTCATCTTTCAAGTGAGTATTCTCTAAATTTTATCCTCTCTTTAGTAGATAGAAGTAGCATAAGTATTGGCTTTGAATAATATTACTTTTCTTATCCATGCATTAGGGTCTTACTGATACATAGATTAATTTATATTATCCTATGCATGTTTGTTTGTTTACTAACCTCCATATTATTCCACAAGCTTTAGCGAGCACTAGATTAAACTTTACTTTACTTGTTATTAGTATAGTGAATATGAAAAGATAGGGCTTGGTTAGGGTTATTGCATGATTGTGTTTGATTGGAGGCTTTATAACCCTCACTAGTATTTTTTATTATAATAAGAGATCCCTTAATTGGGTCTAGCAAATCCCCATATTGGTCATGTTCTTGATTATCTAATGTATCCCCAATTAGAAGTGTAAGTATGATCTATCTTCTCTGAGTTAGGATTGATTTACAGAGACGTGATGCATTTTTTATTTCATACATTACGATGAACCTAATGAGAATCTAACCCTTACAAGTTTTCATTCACATTTTTCATTATTTTATCATTTTATTTATTATTTTTCTATATTTACGATACAAGGTTGACAAGGTCAGTATAGTTTCTAACTTTTGTGTGTAGATTTAACACACAGTCACATCAAAATGACTATGTTCTATTTGTGTAGGTCTTCATTAGATATATATTATTGGATCAAACAAGTTGACACAGTACAAGTTTTCACTTATAGATAGGTTACTACATCAAATAGGTTGACATAGTATACTTATTTAGCTCTAGAAAACATGCTTGGTCAAATAAGATAGTATAGTCATCTTTCAAACTTCTAAAAAAATACGAGGTCAACCAAGTCATTGTAGTCATCTTCATAGTTTTTACCAAATAGGGAACTATAAGACTAGGTTGACCTAGTCAACACAGTTGGCAGAATTTATAAGTAAAAATCAAGGCACTTCAACAACAATCTGACATTCCTATGCATCCTCCAACCCACCAAGGTTCATTTCTCTCTTTATTTGTCATTTCTATTATTCATTCTATTTTTATTTTTTCATAGTTTTTAGTCTTTTAAACTACCTTCACACAATAAACTAGGTCAACCTAATCAACCTAGATCTATATTATGTCTTCTATTTGAAAGACTAGGTCAACACTGTCGGCATAGTTTTTAACAAACCCTTGATTTAGCAATACAATAGTGACATTATCGACTCTGTACTATAATGTTTGCATAAATTATCATATAAAATGACATTATATTATGTTTTAAAGTTGGAGTTAACATTTATATGCTATTAATTACTTCAGACTTTCACTTTTAGTTGCTTGCATGCTTAGAATAGATCACATAGTCTAATTGGATGGTTTTTTCAATATACCATTTATTTGAACTATTTTTATAATCTTAAAATTAATTTAAACAATAATCCAAAAAAGATCTACCTACTTATATTTCATCATGAAGGGGGAAGCTGACTTGGCTTTCTTGCCAAGTATAAACATGTGGTTAATGGTATATATTGGCAAAGCACCTGACACCCTTATCATTGTGGTGTGTGAGGTAAGGGGGTAGGCCCCAATACCAAGTTAGTACCATTTCCAACATAGATCCCTTTCATCCTAAACATCTTGAAACCATCCATAGATTGATTTTTAGTTCCATAATTTCATCCATCTTCCTATCACACATAAAATCACACTCTAATAATCTATCAACATTCAGGATGACCACTTAGTTACCATTTACTTTACAAGTTGATTATTTTTTCTTTACTCAATTATATTTTTTATTACAAAAACTTGCATTGGACAACATTGGTACAAGGTTTTATATTGTTTGCCTAAATTAGATCATCCTCATTGACCTAATTAATTATGTGTTTACTTTCCTTTCTTTCATTCAAAGTACATTTTAATATTTTTCCTATTTTTAGTACATAGTCATTCTACTTGTCACAGTGCCTTACAAACTATTTTTTTCCATGCCTACAGTACTAATTCAACCTAGTCAACCTTATATCTCTTTTTCTAGTTAGATAATAGTACTAGGTCAACCCAATTGACTCTATACTCTTATCAAGCTTTATTTTCTCCAATTTTTAGTACTAGGTTGACCCAATCGACTCTGTACTCTTACTACCTACCCTATCTATCTAACTTAGTTCTATGTTTCTCTTCCTTAGCATTTTTTTCATTTCTCTCAAGTAATCATGAAGTCTCCTATCAGAATCTTCTTGGATAACCTCAATCTATTTAGATATTATATGGGATATTCATTTCTCCCTCTCTTTTCCCCCAAAGATCACCATCACTCTTGGATTACATCTTCCCCTCCTTCATTTGTGGCTTATAACATGGTACAAATCACACCGTAGGATGATGTAGTTAAATCCAATCCTTTCTATACCTATCAATATAATTCTCATCTTCAAACTCTTCAAACTAATGTGGGAACAATTGAAACAAGTCTAATAAATAATCTCACTACTAATCCATCTTCTAATAACCCTCCCCCTAATACCAATTTGGGGAGTATTCCTAAAAACACCAACCCACCAATTGATATGACTCAACTTATTTCAAAAGTCATACAATAAATGAACATAATGCAAAATTCTAAAACCTATCAAATGATGCAAGTACAATGCCATTTGATTAGTATGGCTAGTGAATCTCTGACCATCCATCCTCAAGCCAATCCCAACTATATTCCTCCACATCTCAGAGATGACTCAGGAAATGTTATTTTTCAACCTATAATGAATAACAAAATGCTTCAAACTATTCAAAATGAGCCTTTATCTCCCTTCATTATGTCTATTGATATTGGTAACATATCTCCAAATATCAGTTATGACTAGACTAAAGACCTTGCATCCTTTCTCAAATCATTTAGCAATATTTACAAAGAGTGGATCCAAACTAATAATTTCTCCACAACTAAACTCTTAGTTAAAACCTTCACTGGCAATCTATTGGAATGGTATAACCAACTTTTGAAACATTCCATTTGGAAACTTAAGGATTTGGTCAATCCTTTAGTTAAAGAGTTTCAACATAATGATCTTCTCAAAAATTGTCTTGGTCATTTCATCAATGCTAAGTAATCTCCCATTGAATCAATGCATGATTTTATCAAACAATGGAAATCTCTAGCCCATAAATCAAACCATAACATGACTAATGATAATTTGTTTAAACTCTTTCTCACTACTTTAACTCCTTCTCTCCAATATAAGGTTTGAACTTTTGTTCCCCAAACACTTAATGAAGTTCTTGATCAAGGTAAACATCAAGACTTTCTCATGAAGAAATTCAAACCTAATCCTAAATTCCTAAAAGGATATTTTAAAAATTATACTAATGTTATCATTGTAAATACTCTACAAACCAAAATAATAGTTTTCAAAGCCAACATTTCTTCATCTTCTCACACACCACTCATTATGCAATAAATGAAATATTTTTTACTAACCTCTAAACCTTTTACTTACCCTAAAAATCCTCCTAAGTGGTATGACCCTAATCCATTTTATTGGTTCCATACTGACATTGGTCACTCCAATGAATCCTATAGAGGGCTCACTAAATTTTTTGTCTCCTATATGCTTGGTGATTTCTTTAATCATGAATCCATGATCATTATTTGTCATCAAGAGTATACTATTTCTTCTCAAAAATGACAAGTTTCCAAAGCTTCTACCTTGAATAACCAAAAATCTTTTTCCACTGCTAATAATCAATAAAATACCAAGGATTTTTATGATATTGATGATGAATATGATTAATATTACAACAATTTTTAATATGTTAACATTGCTCATAAACATCATATTTCCAAACCTAAGAAACCATCTTTAGAAGAACAACTTCTTAAATATACTACAAACACAAATGTAGCTTTGGAATCCCCTGAGGAACCATCTCCTCCTTCCAAACCCCCAACCACTTCTATTCCTTTAAAATCTACCTTAACTCTTAAACATCATGTTGGTTCTTCTTATAAATCTCATTGGAACTTTATTTAAGAACTCAAATCCATGCCTTGCAAGATTTCACTTATGGAGCTAGTTTTTGCTTCCCCCTATCATCACAAGTTCCTTATGGAATAATTATAAGAAATTGAAGATCCATATCCTATAGATGAAGAACCAACCTTTATTGAACCTCAACCTACCAATGTGCATACCTATGAAACTATTTATCCTTCTTGAGCCTTCTATTGAATTTATTGAAGAGGACATGATTAATGATGAAATCTTTTTTTATGTTCATAATCCACCACTATTCATTAAAATAGTCATTAATACTACCCTTTTTTGTAAAGTTCTAGTTGATGAAGGCTATGGTATTAATTTGACATCTTTGTGGCTTATCGAACATATTGTTTATAAAAAAGGATCATCTCAAGAAAACCTACCTTACTTGTCATGGTTTTGATAAGACTAATCAAAAGACACTTGGTTGTATTTGGCTTCCCTTAATAATTGGACCTAAGACCATTTGAACTAAACTTATGGTCTTTGATTTACCCGTATCTTATAACATACTCCTTGGTCATCCATGGACTCATAGAATAAGTTCCATTACTTCTTCTAGTAGCCAATGCATTAAATTATTACATAATGACAAATGATATAAGAATGAGGCTAATCCCAACCCTTGGAGTATTCAAATTCCTAATCCAAAATTTTAGTACCATATTCCTACGATTCCTAAGATCAATAGTTCTCCTTTACTTGAGTTCATCAACATCAAACCTAATTTACAAGGCACTCTTGCTGATTTAGATGATGATGAACCTAATGATTTTCAACATACTTGCAATATTACCAAGCTACCTACCTATATTTTGAAGTGGTTTCCTCCTTCTATATTACCTCAAAACTATAATATTCCCCTCATTGATGAGATTACTAATTTTCCTCCTCTATAAAATGATCAATATACTTATTTAACTAAAGAGGCCTTAAATTATAATGATTATGGAGTGGAAAAATTATTTAAATACCCTCTCATCATGTCTCCATGTACATTCAATAATATTGGGATTTCACCTTCTGAAACTCCCCCTGAATCTCAAGCATGTACAATTTCTCTAACATATGATGATAATTACATAATGACCTAAGATCAATATAGAGACTTAGATGTTCAACATTATTAAAAAAAACTTAGCTTAAATCCATGATTTTAACCAGGATGTTCATACCAATTCTAAAAATCATGAATTAGATCCCAAAGGTCACGTGCTTCCTGCTTATTCTCTACATCTTGATACTCCTTAGTTGGTATAAAAAATCATGCCTTTCAAACCTTTAAAAATTCTTGCATCTTCTCTACCACCTATGGATCTAATAATTGCATCTGATCTTCCCTCATCAAAGAAATTAATGACATACCAAGCCCATCCGATTCATCTACTTCTCCTACTCTTGAGATTACACTTGATGCCAAGGCCACAAATATTTTTTAGATGCATTCTAAATATGATCTCCATGGTAATTTAATTATGGATCTCAAAGTAGATATTAAGCATTATGGTCCTCTTCCTAATTTACCTAGAGATGAATATATTCTTGAAATACTTCATGCCCAAGAACCTCAACTTCCTTGGAAACATCACAAACTTGGGAATTTCCAAACCAAATATAATTTTTTCAATAACTCCATTGTTATCATTGAACCTAAAGCTAATCTAATTTCTTCTTTACCTAATGTACCATACCACTTCCAAGATGACAATTTTATGCTTATCAAATAAATTAATCACATTGAATATGGTATTTCATCATGCCCTCGATTGATTACAATTTTTCACAAACTCTCACCTATCGAATATGATAAATTTAGTTTATTTTTCAATAAATATCATGATATATTCACTTGGTCCTATGAGTACATGCTTGGTATAGACCCTAACATTTTGGTGCATAACATCATTACTTATCTCGATGCCAAAGTTGTGCATCAAAAGTAAAGGAAATTTTTAGCTGAGGTTTCCACCTTATGTCACAAATAAATCATTAAACCTATTGATTCTAAATTTATTGAACCAATGGACTATTCTAAATGGGTTTCTAACATAGTTCCCATTCAGAAAAAGGTCACTATGGTCATTCATATCTACATTGATTTCCATAATCTTAATATCACCTATCCCAAGGACAAGTTTTCTTTACCTTTGATAAATGCCATTGTCAATTCCACAACTGGTTATGAAATTTTATCTCTCATAGATGGCTTATTGGGCTATAATAAAATTCACATTGATTCTAAAGACTAAGATAAGATAACTTTCACCATGGAATGGGGCACTGATTTCTATGTTAAAATGCCCTTTGAGCTCAAAAATGTTAGAGCCACTTACCAGTGAGAAATGCCTCATATTTTTCATGATATTATCCATAAAATTGTTGAAACCTATGTGGATGACCTCAATTCTAAGTCCAAAATTTGTAAGAATCATCATTTTGATCTTGTCATCATCTTTGACCATCTTCTTAAATACTAAGTTTGATTAAATCCTTACAAATGTGTCTTTGGTGTCACATCTATAAAAATTTTAGGATTCCTAGTATTTTTCTATGGTATAGATGTTGAACCCACTAAAATTATAGTTATCATCAATATTCCCATCCCTCATTCTAATCTAGACATTCACACTTATCTCGACAAACTTGGGGTAATATGATGATTCATCCCTAAAATGGCTTATCATACACATTCCATCAATTATATTCTTAATAAAGGTAATTATTTAAAATGGATGTATCTTTATCAAAAATACTTTGAAATAATGGAAGAATCATTACTTCACTTACCTACACTTTATCCTCTTTCCAATGATCAACATTTTATTTTATATAATTATTCAATACCCCATATCAGTTGGGGTAATGCTTGCCCAATAAGATGATATAGGAAGAGAGTATGCCATCTACTACATCAGTTGAGGCCTCATCAATTATGATAAATGTTATATAAAATTCTAACATGACTATCTTGCCATATATTTTGTAGCTAAAAAGTTTTGATATTACATATATACCAGACCACTTATGTCATCATTCATTTTGACCCCCTGTATCAATTTTTCTCCACAGACTTTATTCTTGGATATAAAATTGGCAAATGTATGGTCCTCCTTATGGAATTGGATCTCTGCATTGTTATTCAAAAAGTTATCAAAGGACAAATCATAGCCGATTAGTTTGTTGTAGCTTCTCTACCATCTACTGACCACCTTCAAGATAATATTCTTGATGATAATATTCTCTATATTGAATGTCTCAATCAAGTTATTTCTCTCAAATATTACTTCCATAACTTCACTACTAATCTTTAAGCAAGTAATCTTGATGAATCATCTATTTTCCCTAATACTACTAAAAAACAATTAGTTATCAAAGAACTTCCAAAAATTAATGTTGACTTGCATGAGGATACTTGGATGCTTCACTTTTATGGTGTTAAATTCCTTCAAGGAGATGGGGAGGGTTTCATTCTTATAATTCCTCTTGTAAAAATCATCCCTTTAGCTTTTCCCTTCACATTTTATGTCACTAAAGATATGGTAGAATACAAATCTCTAATCTTAGGCATGAGAACTACTCTTGATTTAGATATCCAATACTTTCATGCTTTAGGTGATTCTCAACTCATTTAACACTAAGTTAATGGTGATTACCAATGCAAAAGTGAGAATCTCATTTCTTATCATCAAACTGTAACTAATCTCACCAAAGACTTCATTTCTTTCACCAATGACCCTATCCCTCAAGATCAAAATTCTATTGTTGACTCCCTTGCTTCTTCAACTTCTCTTTTATATCCCCACCATGTTCTTTCTGATCCCACTTTTATTCTAAAAATAAGAAAATATATGTCTTCTACTCAACCATAATATTAACTTATTTTCCACATCAAGGTTGTCACCATTCGACAAAGCCCATGGTATAAAAACATCATTCAATTTCTAGAACACAAAACTTATCCTCCCAACTTAGATTCCCATGAAAAGACTCACATTCTTAAATAAGATTTTAAGTATGTATTTTGATATAACATACTTTATTATCAAATTAATGAAGGTAATTTACTCTATTGTGTTATGCAATATGAAGTCCCTCCTCTTTTTGAACAAGCACATGGGGCATTTTTGGTGGCCACTGTAGTGGACATGCTACAGCTTGTAAATGCCTATATATGGGATACTTTTGGTCCACTCTTTAAAAGGATACAATTTAATTCTCTAAAAAGTGTACCCCTTTCTATCTTAATAATGATCTAATTCATTCACCTCCAGTCAAGCTTCAAACTATCGAATCTTCCTGACCAATCTTCATGTGGGGATTAGATCTCATCGGTAAATTACCTTGATCTCAAGATGGGCATATATTTATCATCGCATATACCAAATAATTTACCAAATGGGTTGATTTTATGCCCCTTATTAATGTCATTGGTACCACCATATCCAAATATATCATTAATAAAATCTTTTGTGGCTTTGGTGTTCCCCATACTATGATTTTTGACAATGGTGATAGTTTTAAAAATAAAGATGTCAAATAACTCTATGATAAATTTAAGATCAATCATAAATTTTCCACACCCTATCATCCACAATGTAATAGCCAAGCAAGGCCACCTATAAAATTCTTAATAAAATTATCCAAATGACAATTCATGAAATCCACATGGATTGGCACCTCCACCTCTATCATGCTCTTTAGGCCTATCAAACTAGCATATATACTACCACTAGGGTAATGCCTTTCTCTCTAGTTTATGGTTTTGAGTTAGTCCTTCCATTAGAATTTGAGATTCCCTCTCTTCATATATCTATTCATGGTATCATACCTAATGAATCATTACGTGAATCTTGTCTTCATTCCCTTAATCTCATTAATGAATGTCATCTTTCTAATTTAC
The DNA here is from genome assembly GCA_037957365.1 of Torreya grandis. Lineage (NCBI taxonomy): Eukaryota > Viridiplantae > Streptophyta > Pinopsida > Cupressales > Taxaceae > Torreya > Torreya grandis. The sequence continues at coordinate 454,409 of JARHVA010000177.1, forward strand.
AACACAATTTCTAATATAAGGCCCATATTGCCAAATAATGTAACAAACATGTTAAAATTTAAACATTTAATTTTGATGATATTGTCATTAAATTAGACTAAACTCATGACAAAGAAGGTAAATATACCTAAAAATGGTGGGGGGCCTATTTAGTTAAAGATATTCTTGGTCCAAGTACCTATCACCTTCAAACCAATGAAGGCCATGTTTTCAAAGAGCCCACCAATGCACAATTCCTCAAGAAGTATTTTTACCTAATATTTCCCTTCTTTTCATTATTTCTATATGATATATAACTAACACCTTTTTTAGGTTAATTACATAGGTCTCACCCTCTATAGCCATTCTCCACTTTCACAAGCATTATTCCTTCCTTTTTTGGTCTTTTGGCTTCCCTTTTTCTTGTGAGTTGCATTGTAAAACCATAGATAGGACCTAGTCTTCCTCATGATGTAGTATAGTCTTCCTTGTTTTCATACTTTTTCCAACACTTTTTATCACCCCTTGGGTTTCTCCTTGTGAGTTACAGTACAAGACCATGGATAGCACCTGGCCTTCCTCACAAAAACCATCTTTTCTTTATCCCATTTATTTTTACAAAACTTTTTGGAACCCTCGTGGGTTTTTATTTTATGAATTGTAGTATAAGACCATGGATAAGACTTGGCCTTCTTCATAAAATCACCATCTTTTCATTCCTTTTTCTAGACTGTGTTTAGCAATGGTTATAAGTTTTAAATATTTGTTCTCAACTTTAGATTTTGCTTCTTTTAATAGATGAAATTTTCACAACAATCTATGTTAGCATGTTTTCCTACACTTTCCTCATTCTTATGATAAAGAATCACATTTTTCTATAAAACTATCCCCTTTTCACCCTTTATCACATTTTTTTATTTATAGTAATTCAAATTGATTCATGTTTCATTCTTCTTGATTTCCTTTCCTTCCATTCCATATTAGATAAAACAAGTTTGAATTCAAGATAACACTTTTATTTCACCTAGATTTATAATACTCTTAGACACCATGCTATTTGAGTTCTCTCTCTTAGGAACCAAGTACCAAGTATTCAAATGATAGTCATATTTAACACCATTTGGTTTTCCAAATCCATATGGAGGAGGAATAGAAAAATCCATCAAAATTTTTAAAATCTAAATCATTTAAAATAAAAGGCAATGATATATAAAAGGTAACATACAAATATCAAAAGTCAAAATTCATACCAAAAGACATGATTACAAGAACATCTCATATCTCTAATCAAATCTCAAACTTCATAGTTGGCTTCATAATAAAGTTGAGGTCCACTATGGTATCGTAGGCTAGTAGATTGGAATAGGAGAATTCAATAAACTCTATGGTGTTACCTAGTTTCTCATGTAAGTACTCAATCTTCATAGTAGATCGATGGCTCTGTAAGGGGTTTTGAGGAATGGGGAACACATTATGGGAAGGTAGGTCCATGTTAATTTTAATGCATATATAATTCATGGATGATCTATATACTTCATTTGTTTACCTAAGACTTGTATGGCTAAGAGAAGTTATTCAGAGTCCTTAAGGTCAAAGGTCCTCTTATTTTGACAAACCTAATTTGAGTGTCTTGAATTTGATAAAGAGTTCCTTTACCTTGGTTTTTCCTTCATTATCCCCTCCACCCATTTAATTTTCCCCCTCATAGGCATGTGTGATTACAAATCTATTTTCATTTCTCTATACTTCCTTCTTCACATCTTAAAAACATGCTAGAATTACTTTATTTAAGCTATCATTAAAGCAAAAAATTATGTCTGAATAACTATGGATTACATTCTTTATGCCATGTATCTTCATTTATAGATGTGCTTTATTTTCCTTCACCATTTTTTATTATTGTATTACCCTTTTTGTAGACACCCGAATCTATTTCTAATTCAATGTATTTTTTCCATTATTGAGTGAGGTTGGCTTGTTACTTCTCCCTCACCAGTGTTGTTTTCCCTTTTATTCACCTTTTTCCATTGATGATTGAGTAAGGATTGTTACTTCTAACTCATCAATGTTGTTTTACCATTTTTTATTGCCCATCTTTATTTCAATAAGGATTGTTATTGATTTTACATTAATGTTTGATTACCATATTTTTGACATGTATCCTTGGTTTAACTTGGTAATTTTTCCTTTATTACTTAAGGTTTACTTATTTTATTTTTTTGATCTTTAATATCCTTGGATTTTTGATTACCTAATTTACTCTAAATTTTGACTTGGTCATTTGGTCTAACATAGAACTTGTCACCTCAGCTTTCTAAATTTACAAGTACATCCCATCCACATAGCACTAGTTATCTTGGCTTTCCTACATTTATTTATTTTTCTCTTTAGTTTTGCATTATTAGGTTTTTCAAAATCAATCTCTATGCCCTCCACAATTAAAACCACAAACACAGCAGATAAACATCCAACAATAAATGTAAGTCAAGGTACACATACATTTTATTTTTTAGTTATTTCCCTTTATATCATTTAATTTTAGTTATTTTTACTTTAAAAATATAACTTTTTTTATCCTCAACATTATGTGTTACTATGTTCTTTCTTGAAGTACCATCCCCTATAACACCTGAGTGACACATGATGAGATTTGAGTGAGGCATATGTATACACATAATATTTTCAAATTCTATCAAACAATATGTTTTCTATCTTGTATGAACCCATTGAGACTCAATCTCTCTAAATGCATGCCCTAAGGGGTACAACCAAAAAGTGGTGGTTAGACCATTAGTGCTTTACAGGATTTTTGTTCTTTATTTCCACTTATTACCAATTCAACCAACTCTTAAAAACAATTCCCTAAGTGATTATTCCTCTTTTTCACACTCCTCTATTATTTTACCACCTTACATCCCTCTTTTATTTGACTAAATCCCATTTTGATTATTTACAGTACTAGGTCGACTGGGTCGACCCTGTACTCTTGTGAGTAAAATTCATTTAGGGTCTAAGTTGGCTCTCAACTAACATAACTTGTGACCTAGTGAATTTTTGTCCATAATAGTACTAGGTTGACTGGGTTGACCCTATTAACCAAAATTTTCATAATGTCTTAGGCTTAAATTTTCCTATATATATAAGTTCATTTAATCATTATTTAAAAATGATCAAGAGTTATTATTCACTTGTGCTTCTTTATAATCTGCTCTTCCACCATTCTACTCGATGAATCTTAGATTAGGGTTTATACTTAGAGAATATAGTCTTATGGAGAAGTCTTAGGTGATTTGTCCTTTCTTAGTGACCCTTACAAACCACAACAACCTCTTGTGAAGTTACTTTTTCAAAGGGAGAGATTGAGTCTCGATGGGTTCATATTTCAGGTAAGTATTCTCTAATGTTTCTCCTCTCTTTATTAGATAGAAGTAGCATATGTATTGTATTTGAATAATATTACTCTTCTTATCCATGAATTAGGGTCTTACTCATACATAGCTTAAATGAGATTCTCCTATGCATGTTTGTTTATTTACTAACTTGCATATTGTGCCACAAGCTTTAGTGAGTACTATATTAGACTTTATTTTACTTGTTATTAGTATAGTGAATATGAAAACATAGGGCTTAGTTAGGGTTATTACATGATTGTGCTTGATTAGAGGCTTTGGAACCCTACCTAATTGGGTCTATTGGATCCCCATATTGGTCATGTTCTTGATTATCTAATGTATCCCCAATCAAAAGTGTAAGTATGATCTATCTTCTCTGAGTTAGGATTGATTTATAGACATGATGCATTTATGAATGCATATAGGAAACACTCACTAATAAAGAGGTATTTGAGTTCAAATAAATTTAACTTGAACCTATTAACCCCTATTTTTAAAGGTTGTATGCCCTAATTAGAATATGTACAATTTTTAGCAATGCATTAATGTATAAAACATGTGCACATGATCTAAATATACAATATTCAGGGTGATATTAAACCCTAACAGGTAGAGGTGTAAGTTATATAAAAATACCTATATTTCATACAAGATAGAAGTGTCACTTTTCATATAGAATCATATATTCCAGTGTCCTATTTCAAAGGTAGTGTCTAGGTGTTTAACCCTAAAATTTATATATGTGGTATACCTATAATTAAGGGGATTAGATTAGTTTTGATTCAAGGATGGTGAAATAATACAATGAGTAGTATAACTAATAGAAAACATGGATAAATATTATTATGAATTTGTTCAACTTATATTTCTAAAAATAGTAAAGTGCATCTATTGATAGATATTATAATGAATTGGAAACAAATGATAATTTATTTATTATGCACATGTAAGTATGATATAGAATAGGCTAGAAGTGGATAGGAAGATTATCATGTACCATTCATTAGATTCTAGAAATATCATTTATGTGGCATCATATGCTTGTGTCAAATCTAGATAATTTCATCAATATAGGTGTCTAAATTTGATGAAGGTGTCCTATATGGAATATTGAATGGATATAGATGCGACTAGCTAGATATTTATATGTTTTTTTCACCTTTAATATGATATATTCATATTGAACATAGATTATTGCTATTTATCAAATGATCAAATTATAACTCTTAACCCTTAGAGTGATCATGGAAAAAATGGGTTAGTGGATTCATGGTGTTGAGCTACCCCAAGGACCCCTCTATTAGTGGGAGCTACCTACATAGACAATACTCTAAAGAGGGCCATATACTTATGTAGTTCTCCCATATGTGTTGGATTATATGTACACAAGTGTCCAATGTGTGATAAATAAAGACATGTAATGACCTAGCTTGTAACTTAGAAAATATGACTCATGGGTTACTCCTTTAATGCTTTAGACCTGTAGAAATACTAGTATGAATGATATAGAAATAATGATGATTAGGTTAGGTTTTATCACTTGAATTCTTGATTAAGTGTTTATTGGTATATAACATTGTGAGTTGTAAGTCATTTATAGGTGATTTCTAGGTGAGGAATGAATGATGATTTATCTTGTATATATACCAATACCTTTTATAAATATCTCACATAAAAACCCTTACGATGACATTTAAGATAAATAACATTTAAAAATTATATGTATTTTAGGTGCTAGACACTTTTTAGGAAAAGTGGACATTTGCATCGATGCATGCATATGTCTAAGACATAAGTGTCTAGGGAGCCATAAAATAGGTATAGGTCCAAAACTAGTAGTGAAGGATAATAATTAAGTTTAGATATGTTTTCACAATATAGAAGGCTTGGTGATTAGAATAATAATGGTTTTATTAAGAGAGAAGTGATTTTTCATAAAGAGATAGTAAATGTGATTCTTTTGGTAGCTAGTAGGTCTAGAATTCAAAGGTACAACTATGATAGGTATTTTACAAGTGTAAAAAATTGAGGTACTATATAAATCAAAATTTAGTATTAAATCCCCCCCATTTAATCTAGTAATTAAATTCATATTTGAAAATAAATAAATGCATATTTGGGTGTGTATAACACCTTGTATTTTGCGTGAACCCAACATGAGTGATTTGTTAGTGGATGACCTATAACCAAGATCATGTTACAAATTAGTGTATGAAATATGAAATTTAAATAATTCAAAATGATTAAAATTATAAAGAGCAACATTAGGAGTACACATATGTGTCTATGTAACCATGTTACTGATCCAAAACTCAGAAGTTTTGGTTGATAAATATCACAATAACATAGAAACAACACAATAACAATGAATTCTCTGAGAAGAGATGTAGTATTACTCAAAATCACAATACAGAAATATGCTTATCTCTGAGAAGAGATGTCTGTCTTCACATTTCCGGTTACCTCTTCTTTTATACACAATTTGAAAGCATGGGAAGGATGTGGAAGGTCACCAATCTCGAGGGAGATGAAGTGGTACGACTTCCAATATTTAAAACAATACATAATTCGAGGAAATACTATTTTTAGAAACTTACTATTTTTAGACAGCACTATTAAAATTGAAATTTGAAGCACTTCCGTTGGTTTTTTGGGGGTCAAACTTCATTGAGAAAAGCTCAATGCCATTTCATGACGTTCCCCTCGTTCTTAGCTTTCCAACGGTTCAAACGACAAGTCAATTGGAGCTACGGTGCAAAAGTTATGGCTCCCGGAAGTTCCGTCATCAATTGGGGTGGAACTGTCACCCGAATTGTCGCCTGAATTGATGCCTGGATCAGTTAACTTTTGGAAGTTTAATTTGAAAAGATGCCTCATTATGAAGCATTGAAACTAAGATTATAAATTTTTTGAACCTAAAAGTGTGTGTGTGCATGTGTGTGTGTGTGTGTGTGTGTGTGTGTGTGTGTGTGTGTGTGTGTGTGTGTGTGTGTGTGTGTGTGTGTAGGTATATGTATTAGAAGAAACATTCCTCACAACCTTAGTGCAAGGGTGAGTTACAACATGGCCATTGAGCTTGTTTCATCTCAATAATGCAACAAAAATATGTGTATAACCTAGTGAGTGTGAGTGATTTAATCAAATTTAACTTATAAATTTGGTAATATTGAGTGATTTAATTAGCTAAATATTCCAAATATGAACTAACTAATTCATTATATTGGATCGTTAACACTCCATAATAGTCCATCCTAGGTATAATAACATTACCAATGTATATATTATTTTCTTGAGTATGAATTTCAATAATATAAGAGGTAAATCTAGTGAATTTTAAAATTTTCCATGTTTCTATGACATTCCTCCACTGAATTTGGATAATTTGAGATCTAGTGCAGATGTGGAAAACATGTTTCCATAACATGCCCCCACTATAATCTGGAGAATCTAATAACTGAATAAGTGTGGAGGTCATGCCATTTTTACATGCCCCCACTATAATCTAAAGCTATAAAAATGTGGAAGTCATGCCTCTATGACATGCCTCCAATGATATGCCCAAGGGTAGATGATTTAATCTAGTATTTACCTTACCATAAAAGGTTAATATAGTTATATAATTTTTGTATAGATCAAGTATCATATAAAGTATCATGTTTAAGTATATATATCAATGAGGTATGTAGTATGTGATCACATCAAGTCCTAAGAAGCATGAGATAGATCATGGTAACATCTAGAGAGTAATAGTAAAATCTCAATAATCAATCAATCATCCAATAATGTTAAAAATCAAATCAATAGGAAAAATGGTCTAAGGAGACTTCATACAAGGGGAATGTTCAAATGCCACACAATCGAAGGTACATGAATTATTAAAATCTCCACAAAGCATAGAATGACATATTTAAATGTCCACACATAAAAAATAATGACATATTCAAATGACCAAATAGGCAAACATGGAATATGGGCAATAATTAATGGAAAAAAAATAAGGAAGTGAAAAAATGGAAAAAAAAATTAGGTAAAATATAAGCAACCATAATGAACCTAGCATACTAGTTCCTACAAGTGTATGTTAGCAATCAATATTAAGTACATATCATATCAAATATACTATGAAAGGTATAAGCATGGACATAGGCATGTGTAAATATATAATCTAAAACATCATAATTGAAAGTGGTCATAGAATAATATAACCTATGTGTATCATGATCAAAGAATCAGATGCCCCCAACATACTTAGGATGTGATTGGAGGGAATTCCCCACATCTATATATGTATATATCATGTATCTAGGTATGATTGTATCACACTCAAATAAATTTTGAAACACATGTGTATATAGGAAATAATTATATGATATCTATTAACATGGAAAAAATAACATAAATATAATAAATAGTACAACTAGAAGAATGTTAAAAAAAATAGTATTTTTGAATTATTGGAATGTTTTTGTATTGTTGGAATATTTGATTTTTTTGAATTTTTTTTATAAAAGTAAAAATATATCTGATTATCCCATCTAATTGATTCTCATATGGAAGTGATTTGAACATTGGATATGATATATTTGGATTCAAATGGATGTGTGTTATTATTTAAATATTTCTTTTCTTGTATTTGTTTATATAAATGGCAAGTTTGTATAGTGATATGGTAATGCATTAATTTGGTAATGTATTAATAATAAGGAAATCACTGTATGCCTTGAAATTTGGTTGGAAATAATAAATATTGAATATAATTATCATTTGGTAATGGAATTTTTGGTTTCATTTGTATCTTTATAACTCATGTATTTGTAGACATATCACATGTATATGTCTGATCTGTTCTATACATGTACATTTTGGTACCCAAATTTGGTGTATGAATTTGTGTGTAATTTCTATTAAATGTGTCTTCTCAATTTCTCTTCATTTAATAAGGACTTTGACTAGAGAATGGTTCCTACTAAGGACTTTGACTAATCCTAGAGAATGGCCTTGGTATAGGGTACACTAGGATAAGGACTTTGACTAGTGGTTGACTTTTATGAAGGTTGATGGACCAAACATTCCATAAAAGGAGAGACATGGGATGTATCAAAACTCATAGAATAACATATATAATAATTATGTGAAGGATAATTTAATGTATATTTCCAAAATTTAATAAACCTATGATTTTCAAAATATGTGTAAGTTTTTTCTTGACGACAAAACAATCATTATCTCAATGCATGTCAATACCATGGTTAGTGAAAAAGGGTTGTCCTTTTACCTTTTCAAATATGTGTGGTTGATGGTAATAATTATGGGGAAGTTTTAACATATATTTATCCAATAGTTAATGAAATATATCATGTGTTATATCTTGTAACCAATGAAACTGAAGTGGTTGCCTTTTAATAGAGGCATATGATTTAATTTTAGGAAGAAATATATATGTGCAATCTTTTCCTTTATGTAAAATTTTTATTTTCTTATACTTGGTAGGTACTTATGGTTTATTATATGATATTTTAATCGGTTCTTTGCTCTTATTGATTTGTTTCTTGCTTTGGAAAAATCATTTGTAGCATGTTTTCCTTTTGGTGGAAAGATAGGAATTATATTTTGATATTAGCCAAACCACATGAATATATATGCACATCCCAATAAAAAAATTTGAATGAAGAAAAGTTATTATGCAATTATTTTTATATGAGTGGATAAAGAAGACCCTTGTTAAATATAAATTGTATTTTCAAATCCAAAGGAGTGCAGTTTAAAGAATACAAAATTTCCTTAAACCTAAGGATATTTTTTCTAAGGGATTCATCCTCAATTTGAGTTAAGGCCTATTGAAATTTTACAATGGTATATTTGGTAATGTGTGCTTGTATAAATTATATAATACATTCTTGAGTTTTTCAAAGTTTGGTAAGGAACTATTTGGGAGTGTGTGGAACCAATCAAAAGCTTCTTGAGCTAAACTTATATGTTTTTAATTTAAAATCATCCATATTTAACCTAATATTAAAAGGAGTGTATATATTATTTCAAATGATTTGTGGGATCACCTTTACCATCAAAGTAAGATAACATAGGCATAATAAAGGTAAAAAGATATGAATAGTCAAAAAAATCTCTAGTAAGGGGTTGGTCTTATAAGATGTTATCATTAAAAGTATTCTCATGGGAGGAAACTTGAAGATTAAGAGTAATAATTTATTGTTGAGTATCCCCCAAAGTACTCATTATATATATAATGTCACTAAGAGGGGTTGGTAAATAGGTTGAAGAGTTGCTTAGGGTTGTAATTTTCAATCCATATGGAACATAGGAGTAATAATCTATTTACTACCTTCATTGTATTCTAGGATAGGATCATCATGTGGTTTGGAAACATTAAGTAAAGGATCATTAATTACCAAATAAATAACTATATCATGTTGTATATCATGAAAGTTAATTCCCCTCTCTTTGGTACTTGGAATTTTATGACATAGGATAGGAGTAAGAGATGTGGTTTCATTTTATTTATCTAAATTTGAAACATTATTTTTAGAATAAAATGTAAATGAGGGAGGATGAAGAACATTTTATATTTGATTTTAAATATAAGGAAAAATGTGATCTTCATTTTCATTTTTCAATTCAAACAAAAGGGGTAGAGAGAATGCCATGATAATTTATACTTTTGGTATATCATGATCATATGAAATAGAGAAATTTTTTGAAACATTATCATTTTTATCATGAAATGAACTTTTGAATTTGTTTCTATTATATTGTACAAGTTTGGAATGAGATGAAGAAAATGTATTTGAAAATGTAGATGTGTCAATCAATACATTTTAAATGAATTGCTTAGAAGAATTTACATTTTAACTTTCATCACTCCAAAAAATATGGGGGAAGAAGTAATGCATGCATGTTTATCATTACTAAAGTAAGAGAAACATTTTTACTAGTTTCATTTGAGTGATCTAAAGAAGGAACTAGATTTTAAATATTATAATTACTTTGGTAAGAAGGCACACATTCAATTTTTTCACCATTTTCATTATATGAAAGGGAATAAGAGCATTCAATTTTTTTTTCATCTTGAGAATTATTTCATAAAATATTTCTAATTTAAACATCATTAATTCTAATTTATGGCATGTTTATTATATCATCTTTATGTGATGCACTAAAAAAATTGACCATTTTAAACTTTTTAGGCATTTCAGCACTAGAAATAGAATAAATAGGAGTACTATACTCCTCATATTTACATTCAAGAGGGATGTAATCACATTCATACTATATGAACACATATTATGATTATCCACATATTCATTTAGACTTGAATTTTCATCATTACTTCTTTTCATTAGCATAGTTTTAAACAAAGGATGATGATTGAGAACATTTTTGAGATGTCATAAGATACTCATATGAAATACATTGGTCATTAGAAAAATTAAACTAGTGATCCAAAAAATGGGGTTTCCTATGGAATGTAGTAGAATTTAACATGATAAGGAAGTCTATAAATTTGGATGTAACCAAACATAGGAGAAGAATAATGCCTCAGAAAAAAATTGTAGAAAACATTATTTAATCTATGCCCATGGAAAAAATCAGATATGAAAAATAACAACAGTAAAAATTGATTTGTATTAGGAGAAGGATAAGCCCTATATTTAATTCTAGAATTTATTTCAAATAATTTAAAGGATGGGTTCACCAAATGTTTAACCCTAAATTTTATATATGTGGGATATCTATGGTTAAGGGAATTAGACTAACTTTTACATAAGGATGGTGAAATAGTATAATGATCAAGATAATTAATAGAAAACTTGGAAAAATAGTATTCTAAATTTATACAACTAAGATTGTTAAAAATAGTAAAGTACAACTACATATAGATATTACAATGAATTATAAATAAATGATACTTTAATTGGTTTACTATGTGTATAAAGGTATGATCTAGAATAGGTTGGAATTATAATAGAATATGATAATATACCAATCATCATATTCTAGAAATATCCTTTATGTGGCCTATAACACTTGCTTTATATCTAGACAATTATATTGACATGGGTGTTTTAATTTGACATGTCTAATACAAAATATTAATTATAACTAAATGTTGATAAACTAGATATGTATGGGTTTATTTTTCCTTTATTTTATATATTTATATTAGATTCATATTTTTCACTCCTTTTAAAATGATCAAACCCTATCTCTTCACCCTTGGAATGATTATGATAAAATGGGTTAGTGGGATCACAGTGTTGAGATGCCCTAATGACCTCTCTATCAATGGGCACTTCTTACATAACCAATACTCAAAAGAGGGCCTCATAATTATGTATTTCTCCCCTATTTGTTGGATTTTTTGTGTAAAAGGATATAATATGTGATAAGCAAACACATGTAGTGACTTATCTTGTAAATTAGAAAACATGGCTCATAGGTTGCTCCTTGAATGCTTCAGACCTATAGAAATACTAATCCTATGAATGATATAGAAATAAGTATGAATAGGTTATATTTTCTCACATGAATTATTTATTTAGTTCTTATTGGTATATAGCCTTGTGAGTTGTATGTGATTTATAGGTGAATTTTAGGTAAAGAATGAATAAGTGTTGATCTTGTATATATACCAATTCCTTTTTAAAATGTCTCACATTAAAGCACTTAAGTCAGCCTTTATGAAACATTTCATTTACAAACTGGATGAATTTTGGGCACTTGACACTTTTTAGGAAAATTTTACACTTGCATCAAAGCAAGTGTGTGTTTGGGACACAAGTGTCTAGGGATATATAAAATAGGTATAGGTGTATAACTAATAGTGAAGGATGTTAATCAATTTTAGATATTTTTTCATAGTATAATAGGCTCGATCATAAACATAGCAATGGTTAGACTAAAAGATAATAAATTTGGCACAAAGAGATAGTGAATGTGAGTCGTTTGGCAATGATCAAGTCTAGAATTGAAAGATACAACCATGATATGTATTTTTCAAGTGTAGAAGACTAAGGTACTATATAAATTATATATTAGTATTTACACCAAGATGATAGAGATATGATTTATAGCATATAACGAATCACATCTGAGCATCATCTTGACTATTTATTCACTTGACCTTCTAAGATATGCTTATGCATCATTTAATAAGCTAATTATTATTCCTTATTCATTATTAATCAATTAATGTTTTGTATTGTAATTTATATATTTAGCATATTTTCATAATTCAAAATTATATCATAATATATTATGAGTATAAATTATTTAGTTGGCCTAATTTTATAATAGTAATCTCTTTAGTTTATAAGGATATTCTCTCCTTACCCTTATTTCAAAAAAAATCTTAAACATTTTATGAACTTGACTTTTGAGTCTTCTTATGAAAACTCTAGCTTGCCTTAGGGCTTTCAACCTTCTAGAGTTTTAGATTATAGTAGCTATTCATATCTTGATTTTGTTAATCTATATGCAACATAGACATAGTCTATAATATGTGGTGTACCAACTAAGAATAATTAGATTCCTTTTATACCACTCAAAATGTCTCAAGTGAATACACTATTGAATTCTTCCAATAATGATAATGATAAAAATACTTGAAAAAAACTCATGGAGGATGATTTCGATCATGAAAATAGTGAAGCACATGAGAATAGTGAGCATAAACAAGTAGAACAACTTAATATATTGCACTATTTTGAGAAAGAATTCATGAAAATCCTAAATATCTCCAAAATATCCTCAATACTATATTGGAAACTAAAAAATCCAAAAGAATTAATGAACAATCATTATTATCTAGTCCATAATCCCTCCCCTTGAGTACACCCTTGATTCTTAAATTTAGTGGGTGCATAAGATATGTCTTTGATCCATTTACCATCAAATATCAAACAAATATTTCAACATCCTCCATGGGAAAAATATATATACTTCAACTCAATTACTAGTTTCCATGCCTATATCAACACAAGTGGTGTTTGTATCCCATTTAGTAACTTCTCAAATATCAAATCTTAATCCTAATGAGTTTACTATGTAATCTCTTCTCCAATTTATTAAATATTTAAAATCTAAGGCTAAAAAAATTGAAAAAAATGATTGAAAACCAACTCATGTTATTGATTCACAAGATGCACTTCATAATCATCTTACACTTGAGATATCTTTACACCCTTTTTTAACTAATGTTGTAGTACCCAAATTTGAAATTTATGATGAAAAGGGTGATCCTTAACAACATATCTAATATTGTTATGTAACATGTCTTTATTATGATTCCAATGATAAAATTTTCACCAATTTATTTCCAAGGAGCCTAAAATACTATTCTTTAAGATGATTCTATGATTTACTAGTATGATCAATAAAAGCATTCAAAACTCTAACACATTTATCACACATTTCTCTATAAACATTATTGAAAATATGTCATATGCAAAAATTTTAAATATCAAGTAAGGAAGCAATGAGCCCATCAATGAATATGTTTTGAGCAAAATAAATATATTTAAGATATCTTCAAGCAAATTTTTATCTCCCCACTACATGAGTCTATTATCTTCAATAATTTCAAATATTTATATGAATTATGCCATATTTTTTGAGATTGAGAAATGAAACTCATTTCAATGAATAAACTTAAGTATGTATCCAACACACTGACTATATCTAATACCAAGTTTCATATCAAACCAAGTTATAAGGTAAAACCTCCAGAAGATGACAATGAAGCAACAACAATGGTGAATATGGTGTCACAATAACCTAATTGGCTTGTCTTATAAAATTCACCTAAGATATAATTTATACTATTACTCGAGTCTCTAACTTTACTCCTTAATAAACTAGTAGAGGGTCATCTCATATTTATCCCACCTCCTTTCGAGGTTAATACATGTCAACCTCTACCAAAATGATATGATGCAAAATATATTTCAAGTATCCCTATTTTTTTGGGCATTCCATGAATATATGTTTCAAATTAAAGCATGAAATATAAGACCTTAATGATATTCAAAATATCACATTTGATGAATTAACAAAGGATTCAATATCACAATGCAGTGACCATCAAAACTAGAATATATTCAAAAATCCATTATAATATCATTCTAAGGGAGCACTAGAAGTGAAAATGTCATATATTGTGCATCCTCCTCATCCAAATTATGGACACACATTAGATGAGATTATCAAAATAACTACATGTGATATACCTCCTATGGTTTAGAGGACCTCTATTACATTTGATGACATTGAGATTATGGATGATGACACAAATATTCGTTCACTATTTATTATAGCACATATTGATCATTAAACTATATTTATTAGTATGGTTGATAATGGTTTTATTGATAATGTATGTACCATGACATTACTCACATATTTGGGATATACACATGATGATTTATACCTTCGACCAACATGGTCAAAACATTTGATGGGAAATCACAAGAGGTTTTTGGTGATATTTATTTTCATTTACAAGTTTCTCCAACACATATGACCACAACATTTAGTTATACCATGTTCATGAGCCTTGGATATGTTATGGGATAACTATGGATTCATATGTTCCATGTGGTACCCTACATAGTGCATAGATGTCTCAAGTATATTCATGCCAATAGGGTAATCATAACTTTAGGGATTCAATATGATCATCTATTAAAATAAGATAAGTTTGTTCCAAGTTGATTATTTATAAATCCTATTAAGGTTAATCATAAGCAAACAAGTGAGTAAAAGGTAATCCCCTTTCCTAGGTGATATATACATGAGAGGCCATTACATAAAATATGCATAGTAGACTCCATGAATTACTTATCTATACATAAATGACCCAACTAGTTTTTGTAAGCTTATAAATATATTTTAGAGAGGGTACAAAGACCCATAATTATATTTACACCTAAAAAGTCATAGATAACTAAGAAATGGGTTCCATAAACCACTACTACTTCATGACCATAGATTTATATAAGGCATATTCATATTATTAAAAAAATTATATATATAGATTTGGCACATATATATGGTCCTTTTTAGTATGACTAATTTGTTGTACACCATACTAACCCTAGAGCACCCCATGATCATCCCTTATATGGGATCATTATATATCCTTCTCAATTCTTCTCATTCATAAATAAAATAATAATAATAAAATACAAAAATATTAAAATAAATCAGAAGTACAACAAAAATTAGCATTTCACATGTTAACTAAATTTTGCATATGTTGTTTACTTTATGATAGTAGATAACATATCATTTATTTACACACATATGTTTCATGAATACTTGAGTGTGATACATGTATACTCTTAGTCCATGATACATGTACATATAGATGTTGGACCTTCCATATTCTCATGTGACACCCTACATTGAGGGCATCTACTTATATTGATCATGATTGATACAGGTTCTACTATTTTATTATCACTTTACATTATCATATTGAGATTATATATTAACACTTACATATGTCTATTATTGGGAGAAATTTTGGATAGTAAATTTGCATAGGATATTCTTCAGATATTCATGTGTTATGTATTGAGTTGTCAGATATATGTATATTTTATCCTATCCTCCACAAATTTTAATAGGATAGAATATGAATAGAATCCTCTTTTGGTATCAAAGTATGAGAATAATGTGAATAGTCAGAGACTGTAAATGACTATATATTTATATTTTTACAAAGAAGATATTTAGAACTTTGTTGAGATCAATATAGACCATTTGGTTATGGTTACTTGTTATATTTATTTTTTTTCTTTCTATGTACTTTCATGGTTAATGTTTGTATTATTTCTATCTAATTTACTTTGAATGATCTATAAACATTAATTAAGTATTGGATGTTATTAATTCCTATCTAACACACCATAAATCATCTATGTTATGCTTCTATTTTCCCTATTGAATATGAAGTCTCTATACTATCCTACACACTTGAGTAAAACTTAGTTATCCTCATCCTTAGCATGTTATGATGATTCAAGAATCTCTACTAATAATGGTGTAGTGAACATGGAATCACTCCTTCCAAAGGAAACTATGTTAAGATGGTTATTGGGGTAGAGAGACATTGAGATGTGGTTAAACCAAAAAGTACAAAATTTTGTAGAAGAAGAATTTAAATGGACTGGTCTTCTCGTAAGTGAAATTATTAAAAAACACATCTATGGAGAGACATATGAAATTTTCTAGTTTGAATTACCTAAAATTTTAGCTAATTAGTTGACAAGATTGAAATACTATTGATTTAACCCAAGAATGAAAGAAATAATCACTTGGACTGAAGAGAAGATAAACCAGTTACAAAAATTGTAAATCAATTGAATGGGAGAAATAGAGTATTGTGTTTATACCATCATATATGAATACATCACTAAGTTTATAGTATAAATATATATAACATTTGAAGCTATGCAGGACCTGTTTGTCCAAGGAATTAGAGGATAATTTTTATAATGACTACCTTTCCTTATGAAGATGTTGGTTGTGGATAAGGCCATGGTACCTACTCCATCAAATATGGAGTAGTTACTTTAGGAATATGGGGTTATGTGTGACATGATGGTGAATGATGGTTAGATGTGTAAGTAAGGCTTGAACCTGAATCAAGAATGGAGACATGAGGGAAGAAGAGTTAGAAGAAAAGTTTGGATTCAGAACAAGAACTGTGACAATAGAATAGAAGAATACCTAGGTAGATATGAGTAGAGGTAAGAGTAGTAGTAAATTAGATGATGAATGAAAGACAAATAAGGAAGATGATAAGTGTCAGCTGATAGAAATAAGTAATGAATAATGAGATAAAGATGAGATGTTTGAAGAAGAAGGAGAGAATAGTTTAGAAGTAGAGTAGATAGATGATAAATGTAGTGCACAACTAAAAGAAAGGTTATTGTCAAAAGAAGAAGAATTATTCAAAGAAACATAACATAGTCATAGGTTAATTGTAGGTTCAAGCATAGTATAATAAGAAGACATAGGAAATAACCATTCGCCAAAAGAGCACACGTCCCCGTAGCCCACTATTTTATATTCTAGTAGAAGTTTTTCAGTTAGGTGGAAAGAAAGATAATAGTTAGGAAGGGCCATTTTTTGAACAAGTTTAGCATTGGGGTACCAAAATTCAAACAATATGAATTAGAAAGGCTTTGAATGCCATAGGACTTGTTGAACGCGAGCAAAGAAAAGAAGTATAAAAGAATAAAGTGTGCATGTTAAATTTCTTAGTGTGTAAAGTAGTATGTAGATATGATCAACCAAAATGTAGCCTCCTCTAATAATAGTTGTGTAATAGATTCCATCAACACTAGTTTATATAATGGGTCATTAATGAGGATTCAGAAACCTAGAAATCTATGATGGGTCTACTAACCCTGAATAATACCTCCTAACCTATGAAATGAGATGGAAAGTTAAAGCCATCATTGATGATGTTTTCAAAAAATGTGATTTAGTAGGGGCACTATCTAGAAGATCACTTGAGTTCATATACCAAAGATAAGTTAATAAAAATTCAAAATAAATAAATGCACTAGTTAGACTATACGTGACTTGAAGGAGATAAAGCATCTAGAGAATCAATCTACAACTATGATCCTATATTATCTAATGTGATGAATAAGGTAGAATTTGCCTTAATAGACAAAGATAAAGTTGTGTGGTCCATTGAAGGATTGTAGTCCAAAATCAAATTTTCCATTGCATAGACTCAATATGCTACAAACATAGATGTTAGAGATACTATGCATAAAATAAATTGAAGACTATGGAGAACCTTTTATTTCCAATTCAAAGATTGAAAATAAACTAAAAGCATTTATGAAGAGAGTGGAACAATACCATGAGGTAGATAAACCTAAATTGAATATTTGGTGTATGGAGTGTGGAAAGGAAGGACATCATAGGAATGATTTCCATAAGATCAAGATAGAATTTTATGAAATATATCAAGTAGTGGGGCATGCAACAATGCAGTGTCACCTTCTACAATAGTATGTTAAGAATCCATGGAATCTATATTAACATTTCTATAAATTAAATAATCATGATGAAAATAACTATAGATATTCTCAAGAGCTCAAAGAAGGCATCACCAAAAATGTATTTGCTATCATTGTGTAACAAATGTCCTCAACAAAGTAGATGATTCTAGGATCAGAGGTTGATAAAGGTTGTGTGACCTAAATAGGTCCACAATGGATTCTTAGCTCACCATAATACTAACCTCAAGGTCTGGTCATTTGGACCCCTTCTTTGTTGAGTTGGAAACCACCATCTCTATAGTACTAGTATGCAACACCTTGGATCTTAGCCATGATGAAACAATAGAAAATTATTTGGACCCCACTAGATACATAACAATAATTTAGAATTGGGGATAATAACTAATAGCATAAACATTAGAATACTATGTAGTAAGAATGAGGGTATATAGGAGGATATCAATCCAACAAAGGAGAAGCTAGGGGAGGATATAGAAGAAGTTACCAAAGTGGGAGGAAACAACTATCAGTAGCCTCCTTTACAATGTTATTTGTGTAGAGAATACAATCATGTACAATGAAATTGCCTAATGAGTCCTCAAAGGTAGTCTTAATATGCATATTATAGAATATATAACCAACACAACATAGAATATTATCCTATCTTGGAGAAGTAAAGAAATGATAAGGCTATCTAGAATGTGAATATGGTAAGTGTGCAACCTAAGGAATATGCATTCTTAAATGTTGTGACATGATAACAACATGAAAAAAAAAGGGTTACCTTTACCTAAAATACCTCAAGATCAGAGGATTCAAAAATCAAAATTAGATAAATACCTAGATCCACCTATAGAAAGGGGCTCATGTATGAAGTTACATAGACATTGAAAAACATATAACATCAAGATAGTACTGAAGGAGATGTTACATTAATATATGCTTAAATGTATGGATAGATCATGCACATTATACATTAGGATGGAGTTGTCACTACATTTATAGATCTCTTGAAATGTTTAAACATGCTACACAAAAAAGACATCTTACAAAACATTATAAACATCCTACATAGTCTACTAGAGCATGTGTAGTACAAATAATAGAAGACATAAAAGCTAGTTTGGTGTATAAAAACAAAAAAGCCCTTATATGTAGATGCATGAATAAACATTGAGGTTTTAGGTTATGAGATTCCAAATGTTGTCATTGATTTTGGTAGCATAGTCAACATGATTCCTAAGTCTACATGGGAAGATATTTGATGATTCATTTTAAGTTATATCCCAATAAATTTGAGCTTAATTGACTATGAAAGGGTTGAGTTTATTGGCAGACTATAAGATGTTGAGATTAAAGTCACAAAATTTACCCTACGAGGTGAATTTGAAGTCATCACCATGAAGATAAAAACTACACATTATCCTGCATTGATCAGCAAGAAATGGGCATATGATGGTCCGATGACAATCAACATGATACAAAATCAATTAAAAACACACAAAAGAGATAAATTTATCATCATTCCTCTAAATAAAGTGCACAAACCATACATCACTCTGGCTAAACCAAGGTCTTCATATGTTGCACAAGAAACTAATTGGATGAAGTTCAACTCTAAATAAAATCTAAAAGCTCTGCATGTAGCCAAGTGTAATTTTTTATATGATCATATGGAACCTCAAGTACAATGGTTACTCACTCAATAACTAAAGACATCAGAATAATGGAGGCCTAAAAAATCATTCCATAACCATTGAAAACCCAGTTTGTTATAGAAGATTATGTGTCAATGTCTACAAAATCCCCTACTCAATCAAAAGTCACCTTCCTCTATCATGTTGATGATCATATGCAGGACTATATAGAGCCCACTAGAGAAGGCACTTTGTTGTGGGAAATGGATTCATCTATTGGTGGAGACTCAGACACACACCTAGTCAACTAGGCTTGAGGTGACCATGAACTCCAATTGATGAGAACGGTCTTTATGCATGAGTGACAACTTTCTATGTACTATGTGATTTAGGATATCAATGACTTCATTATATGCTTATAAGTTCATGCACCTAATATCACCTAGTGGGTCATTACTCTAAATTATGCTTTGAATGGAGTTACTATGACATGGTGGGAAATTCATCAAAATGACCAACTCAAGTGAGATGATTCTAGCAAGTTCTTAATTAGTAAGTTCTAACTACCTTAGTTCATTCAAAGTAATTAGACTTTCTTCCAAGAAGGTGAGTGTCCTAAAATTCATATTCATAAATATGTCTAAGTCTAGACTAAGGAATGTGTGGCATCAAAGTACTGGGTTCACATTTTCCATTATACACTTGTTCCTTTACCATCAATATGGTATATGCATTAAGAGCGTAGATGTGAAACAAAGCATTGGGCACAAGTGCAAAGTGATTTTATACATACATTTGTTTTTGAATATGAAATCCCTCTAGTTCACAATACACTATAGAAAATAAAATAATTTTTATGACATGGGTACATAAAAGACTTAATCACCATGATATAATCCATTGTGTATAAGAAAGTAACTTCTAATCTCGATTCATCACTACAAAGATATAAAGCTACAAAGAAATAATAAAAATATCTTATATAAATATTGACCAAATTTTGGCTCTTCAAGCCAAAATTGGTCATCCCCTATCTAAATTTAATTACCTAAGTCTATATCTTTACTCAAGTCTAGTAAGTAGGAAGTGTTCTTTG
This sequence comes from Torreya grandis, assembly GCA_037957365.1. NCBI lineage: Eukaryota > Viridiplantae > Streptophyta > Pinopsida > Cupressales > Taxaceae > Torreya > Torreya grandis. Next base: position 475,554 of record JARHVA010000177.1, read on the forward strand.
ACAAAACTCATCATAAAGTTACAAGCCTAATTCTTTCAGAGGTTTTATTTTGGTATTTTTCTAAGTGTTCATTCTTTCAATTTTTTTGTCTAATCCTTTGCCAAATTCTTTCAGAATTTTTGTCTAAAGTAACTTTCTTGAAGTACTCTTTCAATCTGAAAAGGACACTTACAACTTTCATGAAGGGTACTTTCTTTGGAAAGTAGACACTTACAAATATTCTGAAGGGAATTTTAGAAAGTTTGAAGTGACCTTTTCAAAAATTCCAAAGGGTCACTTGAAAAATCCTAAAGGACCATTTCAAAAATCTCGAAGGGCAACTTGAAACTTTTCAGAGGGAATTGTTTCAGACATTTTGTCTGAAATAACTTTCTCGAAGGGCACTTTAGTTTTGCTGAAAGGAACTTTGTAGTTTTTTTGAAGAAGTGGACCATTCCAAAAAATCTTAAGGGTATTTTCAAAATAAAAGGTTCATCCAAAAATTTAGAAAAGTCCATTTTAAAAGTGCCAAAGGGTCCGAGATAGATTTTTTGAAGGGATCATTTGCAAATTTCCAAAAGTCTTTTTCAAAAATTATGAAAGAATTATTTTAAACATTTTATTTGAAATAAAATTTATGAAGGTATATAACAATTTTCTCGAAGGGCAATTCATAATAAAAATACACTTTCAACTCTTCTGAAAGGTCACTTGCAAGAAACTGAAGGGTATGTTTCCTTTCAAAAAGGGTCTCTTTCACTTTTTTGAATGGTCATTTCAAAGAGACAAAATACCTGAACAAATTATTTCAAGAAATTGTAGAGAAAAGAAGTCCTAAGAAATAAAAGTGTGAATAAAATGCCCAAACGAGTGACACCCTGCAAAATGTCAATTTTAGACTACAGAAACTAGTCATTTAAGTTTAAAAGAAAGGCTCAATTAGAACCAAAAAGCAAATATGGAAATGACAAATGGAATGAATCATGATCTCTGATACATAACAAGCATAAATAGGTAGGTCAATGGTTCAATTTGTTGCACTATTACATAGCTCGATGAGCCAGTAAAGAATAGCTTACATCAAAATGGCATTCCAATAGATGGACCCATCTATAGTAAAATGTAGTTTAACATATCTTGTTTCCACTAGTGTAACTATAAAGAAAGTTTTTTATAGAATGCAGTGTAACTATTTATATTTTCAAGATTGGCATATGTCCAAGTAACCAATGAGCTCCTTTTGCTTGACCTCTCTCTCAAAGGCTATATATATGGATTCTCTTAGCTCTTTTGGGAATCTCTCTGCCTAGTATGGTGAATCCCTACCAAGATTTTACCTTGAATCAATAAAGACAAGTGTTTTACCTCATTCAATGAGTGCATTAAGTGTACATGTTTGGTATTAGTCTTGTGCTAGTGTAATTTCCATTTACCTTCACATGTTAAATCCATTAGTACTTGGTGTATTATGATTTCCTTCTTGTAGGTCAATAAAAAGTGTCTGAAGAAATTGTAGATACAATGAACAACTAATTCAATAGAGTGTCTTCAAACACCTATTGCTTAATTCTTCCTAAATCTATGCCATCTCTTGGACCCCATGTTGAAACACTAATGTGAGAGAGTTGATAATGAGAGAAGTGTATTTATAACTTGTCCTTATTTCAAGTGTTTTTTTAAGGTATGAGTAGAGAAAATATTTTGGTGTATCACCCCAGTAGAATAGGTTTAAATTCTATTTATTTTAACCCTTTTCACCCCCCCCCACCCCCCACCTTTAGTTGTTAATAGTAGGAATACAAAATTGAAAGGTGTATCAAGGGGAGGTAGCCCCTAATTTAGAGATTCATCTAAACAAAATTATCACCCACAACAAGAAAGATGATTCCATTTTTCCCCTTGGATGAGGAGAGCTGAACATTTATTAAAGGGTGTAAATCCATGCATCAATAGTTTTAACATGCCCAGTGGGATAATTTATCCAAGGATTTGAAGAATTCTTGGTGTGTTCTTCAATCAATCAACCTTTTAGAGGCACATCAATCAACACCAATGGTGACTTTGAGTTGAATCAATTATTTAAGCAGCCCTAGTGCATCAAGAAATCATATTTGGTATGTATAATTCCATTATAAAGTAGTATGGATTTTGTGTTCCTTAATATAATTTTGATCAAGTTTATGTTATTCATGGAATCACCTCAAGAAACCCTCCTAATTGTCCTTCTCCTAGCAAATCCAAGATAACTATGGAGATAATATTAGAGTTTGAGAAGCAAATGTTAGAAATAGATAGGTTAAATGAGTGAAAAAGATATCAACAAAAGCTTATGTATAAGGAGGAATACTTGTTTAAGAAATCTCAAGTCATGCAATCTATGGAGGAGAAACTAGTAAGGTGGAGAAGTCAATACACTCAAGGTAGTCATCCTTATACCACTTCTTCTATCCCAAAACAACCTTCTCCTATACAAAAGAAACCCTCCCCCTATACACCAAATCTTTTTTTATCAAATAGCACTTACTCACCAAAATAAAATGAGTCAACCTTCTAACCCATCTAATGCATTAACTACTCTTGTTGTTAATCCTTTTCACCTAAAAATCCAACACCAAAGGGCATTATAATGACCTTATATGGAAACTAATTATTTTAATTACTTAGATTGTGAGCCCTCCTTTGAATAAAATCATCCTACTTATTTTAGAAAACAATGTGCCCATCCTCAAGCAACTCTTCTTATGCATGTGCGAACTCTTCCTAGTCCCCCTCAATATTCTCAAGCCCCTCAACATGATGTCAATATTCCAAGTTGGATAAATGTCTATCATGACCCATCTCAAGACCTTGAGAGAGATGAAGTTGCTACCTATCCTGAAGAAGAGAGCTCCAATCCTAAGATCATGAGTTGGAATGAAATAGTGGAATCATGGGGTAAGAAAGAAGAGAAGAGTATTGTTCAAGAATATGAAGTGAAAAATGAATCTACTCCTCCTCATTATGATGATGCACATGATCTCCAAGAAAGAATCTTCCAAGAGAATCTAGCTAAATATATTGAAGAATTAGAGTCAAGAATAAGGTTCCTTAATCAAGATGTAATGGATGGTTTAGACCCAATAGAAAATCCCATGTATAAACACACCCCATCTATACCCCTTTAATAGAGTTATCAAGCTATATGCGATGTAGATGAAGTTTTGATCAAGTGGAAAGAAGAGAATCAATTTATTTTAGCCCAAGGTTTATCTCCTCTTCCTCATGAGCCTCTCAAAGAAAACCCCACTTCTCATTCCCAATCTGATTTTGAGTTCACTAGTGCTTGCCTCTTTTCAAAGTCCATTCCTAAGTCCTCTCCTTCATACCATACTCCATTTTCACTCAATTCACCTTCCATTACCTCCCATACTCTAACTCCTACATTTTAGACTCATGAACCTATCCATTCACCCTTCATTTCTTTCCATCCTAAAGAGGAACCTATTTTAAGGGAGGCAAATGAGCAAGAGAAAATGCAATTCTTGGCTGATCAAGAGACTATAATGAGTGAGAATGAAGATGATATCATCATAAGTACTCCATATGAACATCATCATGGTGGTTACCATCTTGAGAGTGAAGTGGAAAGCATTATCAAAGATGAATAACATGGTCAAACCATATCTCAAGAGGTGGCTATTCTAGGAGGTTTTCATTAAAATAATGTTAAATGACTCTTGAAGGTGACATGATTCAAGGAGAAGATATAGGTCACACATAAATGCAAATGTTCTAAAAATATGAAGATTATATTGAAAAACTTCACTTATCAATGTTGGATGGAGAATGTAAGCATGGTGAGCTCTCTTTCCCTTTGTTTGATGAACCTTCTTGTTGCTTTGATGAAGATAATGACTGAGCCATGGGACCTGAGTTGAATGAGGTTTAGGAGCATGTTGTAGAGAAGTTGGAGACCCTTATTTTTGAGAAACTAGAGACTTTTTTTTTATTAGGAAGGAGAGAGGTCTAATTTTTTTGATAGGGTATTTGAAGAAGGAGTTCTTGAGTGAGAAAATGATGATTTCTGGAATGAACTAGAAAAATTTTGTCTCAGCTCAAATATCACACTAGCCACCCTTCTTCAAGAGAGCCATGATAAAGTAAGATATCAGTTTTAAAAGCTTCTCAAAGAGATATAAAATAATTATTTTGTCCATGATACATACCAAGAGAGCCATGAGAAAAATTAACCCTATGATGATGAGATAGCAACCATTGATCCATTAACAAACTACACTAGGATGAAAAATGCTTCAAAGAGAAAGATGAGTACATATATGTTGGAGACATGTTTGAACCTAATCCACTTGGGTATATGCCAATCAATTTGAAAAGCAAGAAATATGAGTCACCAATCTCTTACTCCAACCAACCTCTTGTCTAGCATCATGAGGTTTCTTGCCATGGAAGAGACCTAAGAAGTTTTACCTTTGATCTAAGAGGGAGAAGAGCATAACTAGTTAGTTGTATCTAATTATTTTTATTTTTGTTATGTCTTGTATTTTCCTAAAAGCTAAGTAGAACATGTGTGGTTTCTTTGGTCTTTGTTGTGTGTCTCTTTCCTTTGTGTGTTAGAGGTAGTTAATGGTTGTGTTGTTGATCAAGTTTTGAATCATGGTCAAGGTTTCTAGTTTATTTCAGTCTTTAATTGACTCCATGCCCAATGGACTATTTAGGTTACTATTCTGGTTAGTATAACAAGCATACTACCCCTACGAGTCACCAATTTGTTGACCAAATTTTGTATTTTCAATCCAAAATTGGTCATTCCTTGTCTAAATTTAGTTTCCTAAGTCTATATCTTTGGTCAAGTCCAGTATGTAGGAAGTGTTCTTTGACAAAAATCATCATAAATATACAATCCTAATTCTCTTAGAATTTTTGTTTTGGTCTTTTTCTAAGTGTTCATTCTTTTATGTTTTTTGTCTAAGCCTTTTCCAAATTCTTTTAGACTTTTTGTTCGAAGTAACTTTCTCAAAGGACTCTTTCCAGCTGAAAAGGACACTTGCAACTTTCCTAAAGGGTAATTTCTTTAGAAAGTGGACACTTACAAATATTTTGAAGGGAATTTTAGAAATTCTAAAGGGATATTTTCAAAAATACCAAAGGGTCACTTGAAAAATCCCAAAGGACCATTTAAAAAATACCGAAGGGCAACTTACAACTTTCTGGAGGGAATTGTTTCAGACATTTTGTCCAAAACAACTTTCCAAAAGGGAACTTCAATTTTTTTGAAATGTAATTTTTATTTTTTTTGAAGGACAAGTGGACCATTACAAAAAAATTGAAGGGTATTTTCAAAAGAAAAGGTTCATCTAAAAATTCTAAAAAGTCCATTTCAAAAGTGTCGAAGGGTCTTAGACAGATTTTCCAAATGGATCATTTGCAAAGTTCTAAAAGTCCTTTTCAAAAATTTCAAAAGAATTTTTTTAGATAATTTATCCAGAACATATTTTTCAAAGGTATATAACAACTTTCTTGAAGGTTAATTCATAAGAAAAGGACACTTTCAACTCTTCTGAAAGGTCACTTGCAAGAAGTCGAAGGGTATGTTTCCTTTCAAAAAGGTTCTCTTTCAATTTTCCAAAGGGTCATTTCAAAGAGACAAAAGAACCAAAAAAATTATTTCAATAAAGTGCCAAAACAAGAATTTTGAAGAAATAAAAGTTTGAATAAAATGCCTAAAGGAATGACTACCCACAAAATGTCAATTTTAGACTACAAAAACTAGTTGTTGGAGTTTAAAAGAAAGGCTCAATTTGAACTAAAAATTAAATATGGAAATGAAAAATGGCATGAATCTTAATATTTTATGCATAAAAAGCATAAATAGGCAATTTTATGTTTCAATTTGTTGCACCATTACATAGCTCGATGAGCCAGTAAAGAACAACTTGCATCGAAATGACATTCCAATAGATGGACCCATCTATAACAAAATGTAGTTTGACATATATTGATTCCACTGGTGTAACCATAAATGGAGTTTCTTATAGAATGTAGTGTAACTATTTATATTTTCAAGATTGATACATGTCCAAGTGACCCTTTAACTCCATTCGCTCAACCTCTCTCTCAAAGGCTATATATATGGATTCTCTTGGCTCTTTGGGGAATCTCTCTACCTGGTATGGTGAAGCCCTACCAAGATTTTACCTTGAATCAATAAAGATAAGTGTTTTACCTCATTCAATGAATGCATTAAGTGTATATATTTGGTATTAGTCTGTAATTTCCATTTACCTTTACATGTTAAATCTGTTAGTACTTGGTGCATTATGATTTCCTTCTTGTAGATCAATAAGAAGTGTCTAATGAGATTGTAGATATAGTGAATAGCTAATTCAATAGAGTGTCTTATAACACCTATCACTTAAGTCTTCCTAAATCTATGACATCTCCTAGACTCCATGTTGAAAAACTGATGTGAGAGAGTCGATACTGAGAGAAGTGTATTTGTATCTTGTCCTTGTGTCAAGTGTATGCTCAGGGTATGAGTATAGCAAATATTTTGGTGCATCACCTTAGTAGAATAGGTTTAAATTATAATTAGTTTAACCCTTTTCATCCCCCTAGGTTTTTAATAGTAGGAATATAAACTTGAAAGGTGCATTTAGGGGAGTTATCCCCTAATCTAGAGATTCATCTCAATGAAATTATCACCCACAAAAAGAGAGTTGATTCCATTTTACCACTTAGATGATGAGAGCTGAACATTTCTTAAAGGGTGAAAATATAAGCATCAACAATAACCATGCCACCAAATACAATATGAATAATAGGACATTGAGGATTCTAATTCTGATGGTGATCTAGATTTGACTTATTTATTTATAGTTAAATGGCCCATAGAACCAGTAAAGGATATTGACATAGAACCTATTGAAGAAGACAAGTTGTATAACATACAAATTCTAGAATAGGAAAGGAAAAAAATGATATAAGAATATGTTGATGAATAAAAGTTCAATATTTACTAGTAGCCCATCAAAAATCATGTAGAAGACATCATAACTGAGGAAGTTCCCAAACTGATGCATATAGGTGATTACTGGATAGAAGCTAAAAATTTAAGCTATAAAAATCCTAAGAGACTACCAAGATGTCTTTCCCACTATATTTTTAAAGGTTCAAGGAGTTGATCCATATATAGGTGAGATGCATATATAACTAAAAGAGTGTGTGCATCCTACAAATAAAATGTCATATAAACTAAATCAGAACATGAATCTCAAAGTGAATGTTGAACTTGATAAGATGTAAGATATAGGAAAAATCTATCTGATAGAAAAGGCTGATGGGTAAGCCCCATGATAGTATAGTTAAAGAAGATAGGGGAAGTCTAAGTATGTGGATATTATCACATTCTCAATGATGCCTATGAAAATGGTCCATTCCAAATCCCATTCACAAATAAATTTTTAGAATCTATCACAAGACATGAAGTATACTCTTTCATGGATGGTTTCAGTGGATATCATCAAATACCCATCATAGAGGAAGACAAATCCAAAATAAATTTTACCATAGAATGAGGATATTTTACATAAAAGGTCATGAATTTTGGCCTTAAGAATGTACCTATGGTTTTCTCTTGCACAATGGTGACTACATTTAAGGACTTTATTCATGACTTCTTATAAGTCTACCTTTACAATTGGTTAGTCTTTTCCTTGTTTAAAAAACATTTATCTAAGATACACCTAATTTTATAATGATTTCAAGCTCTATTCATTACATTTAATTTAAATAAATATCTATTCTTTACTCCTTTTGGCATATTTCTAGACCATGTGGTATGCAGTGAGGGCATTTTAGTTGATCAGGCCAAAATTGTAGTTATTATGAGTATGCCTTCACTAGTAAGTTCCACTAAAGTAAGATATTTTCTAGGCCATATAGGCTACTATCTCAAGTTTATCAAAATATATGCATCTATTTCATCTCCATTGGAATCTTTACTACACAAAAATGTGAAATTTGTCTGGACTTCAGAGTGACAAGCATCCTTCATCAAGTTGAAATAAGGATTGATTATCGCACCCATCTTCATCTTTACAAATTATAACAAGCCCTTTCACATACATGTGGATGATTCAGTTATCATATTTGGTGTTTTGTTTAAAAATCTAAGAGATGGTATAATCAACCATCTTATTCATTTTACTAGCTAAAAATTATCTGATGTAGAGAAAAATTACATAACCATTGAATGAGAATCATTGGCTATCATGTTCACACTACAAATTTTTTTACATTATCTACTTGTGACACCATTCAAATTCTTTAGTGATAATCAATCCCTATGATACCTTGTCAATAATATTATGCTAAGAGGATGCATCTCTTAATGGTTGATGATATTTCAAGAGTTCTAGTTTTGCATTGATATAAATCTAGGAAGAGAGAACATGGGACTATATCATCTCAGTCATATTTTAAATGGTTAAGAACCATAATAATTACAAGAAGACTCTTATGATACTCACATTTTTTTTTTTTTGTAATTCTTAAAAATTTCAAAGTAGTTGCCAACTTCCTCAAACAAGGAATCTTCCCTATGTACTATTAGGAACATGATAAGAAGTAGTTTATAATTTTATCCTTAATGTACACCATAATACATAGGCTTCTATATCACTTGGGGAAGGATGAAGTTTTGTGTAAGGTTGTTCTAGAACATGACCAACCTCAATTCTTATACAAGGCACATCAAGGAGTCATAGGAGGACATTTTTTAGTAGAAGATATGGCTAGAAATTTGTTATAGAGTGGGTTATGGTGGCTAAATTTGTTTCAATATGCACACATAGTAGCACAACACTGTGATGTCTACCAACACATGGGTAAACTACTACAAAAATATGAAATGCATTTACAGCCTTTATTATATGAGTAACCTTTTAAATAATGGGGTATTGACTTTATCATACTTATCAATCCACTGAGCAAATGTAGTAAATCAAGGTATATCATCATTATGACTAACTATTTTACTAAGTGGATTGAAGCTGATGTGATACCTAGCTATGGTGTGAAAGATGCATCAAGGTTTCTTTATGAGAACATTATTACAATGTTTGTATGCCCCATAAATCTCATTAGTGATCAAGCAAAATGCTTTATAAATAACACCATCAAGGCTTTGACTATGGAATTTATGATTTTCATCACAAAGGAATTATGTACCATCCATAGGCCAATGGACAAGCTGAAACTTCCAACAAAGTGTTGGATAAAATGTTGACCAAGATCTATGATGTTAAGAGGGTTGACTAGGAAGATCACATTATTCTGATTCTATGGGCATATCACACACATTACAAAAGAGCCAAAATTTTTACAGCTTTCCATTTGGTGTATAGATTTGAAGCAGTTATATTGATGGAATATCTAATACCTAATCTATGCATTACTATAGTCATGAGATTAGGGAATTTTGGATCTCTAACCAATAGACTCCTTGAACTGAATAAGATGGATGAATATAGGCAAAAATCATTGTGAAAGTAGGAAGATCACAAATAAAGCCAAAAATCATGGCATGATAGGAATTTGTGATAGAAAGAGTTTCATAAAGATCAACCAATCTTATTATATGATAGTCATTTTAGAGCATTCCTGGGCAAGTTACAAATTTGATGGAAAGGCCCTTATATTATCCATGACTTAACACAGTAAGGAATCATGGTTTTAAGAGATCTCCATGGAACCATTTTAACAAGGTGGGTAAATGTTTTTAGGCTTAATCCCTACCACCAATAGTCGAATTGATCTCATTCTTCTAAGTGAGTGGGTGCTGAGTAGCACCAAGTAGATTAGGATTTTATAATCTGCATGTTTTTATGTGTTTCTTTTTCTATTTGTGTGTGTTTGTAAAGATATCTTCACTACCAATAGAATACTAAGATATTGATCATTACATGCATTAATCATTCACAGGAGGATCCATGTGCACCATCATGGATGTCAAAAAGGAGTGAATGAAAGAAATTAAGTCTAAGAAAGGCATGGAAAAGTCCCATCAATAAGATCTCCACCATATAATGATCATTCAAAAAAAATTAAATGTTAGATCCAAGATTTTATTGATGTAAATATTAAAAAAATTATCATCCCATCAACATCATCTACACATACCCTCATACAAACACCAAAGAGCATAATAATGTAACTACACACATGTGACAATGACTATCTTAATTGCCATATTAGATAAAGATTTGCCACATCCACCATTGCATTCATGATGAATGGAAAAATAAGTGTGGCATTCATTTATAATCAAAGTGGTGCCAAATATATAAATGCTAAAGTCAAAGACTCAAGTCAGAATTTCATCCTTGTGCATATTTTTCATGATCTATAGTTATAAAGAGCCAAGCTAATTTTCATTATGCAAAGAGTAGATAGCATTCTAATTCCATCACTGCATCATATATAGACAATTTAAAACTCATTAGGGGCTTGATAGATGATAAAAAAGAGGTAATGGGTGTTGATATGGCTCTCAAGAAAACTAAGTTCAATGACCTAGAACCATTTGACTCCTCTGATAAGTAGAATAGAAGTTATTTTGTCCAAACCCTATTGATGTTGCACAACCAATTTCTCTCATATCTCCCCACTAATTCCACAACATGGATGTTGAGTGCTTACTATGAATGCCTACCTTTGGTGACTTGAGGGAGATCATATAAGGTTTGCTTGGTTGATATAATAATGATGACAACTATCTTATCCTAGATGTCACCATTCTAATCAACACAAAAGCCATGGCCTAAACTTTAGGCATGCATGAAAGAGGAGACTCTCTATCTCCCTAGAAGATGGGAATTCCCCCCATTTTATAAGAAGTCTAATATTTATATGTTCAAATCAATAGAGGGATTACCATTGATGAAATGCTAGATGAGCTAGTGCACATCCTCATGGAGTGTATAATAAGAAGATTATGGTAGATGACCAAGTCTACAAAAAAAATACCAAAAGGGGTCATGGACATCACCCATTAGATGATCCACATAAATTAAAAATTCAACTAGCTAGAGTACTTCATTTAGGAGCTACTCACTAACACTAAAAAGTGTCACACCTCTTCAAGGTAGACATTTCAATATCAGTTCCTCATCTTCCTACTTTTCTTCACACAATGGAAGTCCCTAGAGGGAGAAGTACACATTGATATAGATTAGTGGCTAGTGCAACAATTTTATAATCTCATCTAGACATAGGAGTCTAGATCCCTAGTATATGAGGGAAAATTCAAATCATGGTGAAAGGAGTGTCTAGAGATGATTGTAACACATCCTTGGGTGCTACCAGATGTCATGTAATATTTAGGCTAGCATGTAATTATCACCATGTTTTTAAAGGAAGTATTTATCAACATTCAGGAGTTTCCACAATTTCCTTTCATACCACTCCCATTATTTATCACAATGGACATGGCATAGGATGAAGTCATTAGACAAAAATCCTTTGCAGCCCAAGTGATTCACTACTATCACCACAAGACTATAAGGTTGAAAAACTCACACTTGAGTAATTTACATAAGAAGAATAGTAGGCTTCAAGGGAAGAAGCAACTTACACATCAGAGTGACAAGTGAGGAAGGAGGAGAAGAAGAAATAGAAATAATAAGCATTACAATAAATAGCCACTCAATAAGCCAAAGAAGCCAAGGCTACACAAAAAACTGAGGACATAGAGGTTGATAGACAAAAAACTATGGATGTGGCCAAGAAGTCCTAGGAAGATATTGATGTAGCTCAAAAATCATAGGAGGAACAAGTGCAAAAGGAAAAGAAATAAGATCTCACTAATAATGCTAAGGTAGAGGAAGAAGAAAAAAGAAAATAAAATGTAGTAGGCCAAGCACAATAGGCCATGGAAGCTACAAGGAAAAATAAGGAAGAATAAGATGAAGCCCTATAGCAAAAATAGGCATAGGCACAAGCACAATAATAATTTCAAGCTCAAACACAAACACAAACATAAGCACATGCCCGAGATGCACAAGAGTAAGCCAAGGTTATGAACCTCATAGAGTAAAAGAATAAAGAGAAAGAAAAAAATGGACAAAGAAATTGAAGGCCCAGGAGGAACAGGCAAAGCTGCAAGTTGCACAATAAGAACTAAATAAGAAAAAGGAGGAGGAAGAAAAATGAAATTAGGTTAAAGATGTTATGTAGTAACTCAAGATGGTAGAAAAGGCCATATCACAGTATAAATAGGCACCAAAGTAGCCTCAGACATAAGTAGAGTATGCAACACAATAAGAAACACCAACTTATATACAATCAACTCCTCAATTACCCAAGTTACCCTTAGGAGGTGTTTGGCTTTGGGATGTCCCAAAATTTGGTGATCAGTACACTATTTTTTCACTCCCACTTGCCACAATTCAATGAATAGACCCTAGAGATTCTATAAGCACATTGGCCACACTCCCAATTAAGCAGGAGGCTTCCTTGGATGTCTCTAGGCTTCCTCTAAAGAAAAAATTAGAGGGAACAATCCAAGGTGGAAAACATAGAGTTTTAGGCTCACCTTCACAAATCTATGAAGATGATTTAGGACACCTACCTGGAGTTAGTCACTCAATCAATCGAGGACCAAGTCATGTCAAATCATCATGGTCTCAAAACATTGGTCTCTGAGCTCACTAAGGACTAGTATGTAGCCCAAAAACTTTGAATCGTTAGTAGATTGGGATAGAACATGAATATTTAGGTAGCCACATTGATCATATTGTTGGAGGAGTACTAGATCATGTTGGACATTATAACACTCCAAGCACAACAAGTCATACAAAGTCTATTTGACTAAAAGCAACACCTTGATGACTCACTAGCTAGCTCCATTATAGATTTCACCATAATTACAACTACCAAGATAACCATGGGTAGTCCTACGACCTCATTAGATGAAGATGATAGATCTCTCTAGGAATTTCTAAATGTAAGGGATAACATGCATGATAAAATTCTCAACTAGTAAAGTGAATTTTTGTGTAATTCATTCATAGGTCTTCAGGCCCAATGCTATGCAAACAAGCTGGAAAAATTGAGTGAAGAGGTCCAAATGAGGGTAAACAATACTAAGGTAGCCATGAACATCATTGATGAATTAGACTTGAATCAACTCATTGATTATCATGCCCCATGATGCATCCAATTGGGTTTGGTCTAGGAAGTGATGATCAATTGGCATATAAACAAGACTGACCTATCTTTGTTCTGCAACAATGTTTCTTAGATCTTCAATGTTTCAATATCTAAGTTATTTTTTGAGCTCCATCAAGTCATTGCATAATGTAATGCTACATAATTTGGGGCTAAGGATCCTACTTGAAAGTCATCATCCACATCAATGCCACCTCCTTCAAGCTAAGTATTATGCAAGGCACAAATTTTGAAATTTTTTGTAAATAATTTTGTATTGGGATGAATAGTAAGGCAAGCAGGGCCAAGATGGTTGAAAACCCATAAAGGGAGGCCACCTATTTACACCATCCTATTGAAAACCCAAAATGGAGATAGGTTGGTATGGTACTTATTTGAAAATGCAAAAAGGTGGCTAAGTAGTGCATAAAAGGTGAAAACTAGAAATGACACATTGAGCAATTATTGTGAGTCTTATTGGTTTAAACACTTTTTTATCTTATACCCTTTATGCACATTTAGATGATCCTATGATGCTTTCTTAGGATGAGACAACATTTTAAGTATGGGAGAGTGTTGGGAGAAGAAATCAGATAGTAAAGTTGTGTAGGATATTCTTTTGATATTTGTGTGTTATGTATTCAATTCTCAGATATATGTATGTTTTGTCTTATCCTCCATGACTTGTAATAGGATAGAATATGAATATACTCCTCTTTTGGCACCAAAGTATGAGAAGAATGTGAATAGTCAGAGACTGTAAATGACTATATATATGTATGTTTGTATGAATAAGAGAGTTTGACCTTTGTTGACATCAATATAGACTATTTGGTTATGGTTACCTATTGTATTTTTTTTTTCCTTACATGCACTTTCATGGTTAATGTTTGTCTTATTTCTATCTAATTTACTCTGAATTCTCTGTAAACATTAATGAAGTATTGGATGTTCCTAACTCCTATCTAACACACCATAAATCATTTTTATTATGCTTCTATTTTCCTTGTTTAATATGAATTCTCTATACTATCTTGTGCGCTTGAGTAAAACTTAGGTATCCTCATCCTCATCCTCATCCTCATCCTCATCATGTTTTGATGCTTTAGGAACCTCTGCTAACATCCATACTTATGATTTTATCTTACACAATGTATTTGACATGCTATGGTACATGAGTTTTTTTTAAACATATATGCATAAACTAGAATGATATGCTTATTCTAGTTACTTAAAATTCACTTATTCATCTTATTACATGGCTTACTTAAGTGTAATTTTTGTTTGATACCATGTCTTGACTATGAATCATTTGAATACATTCTCTTTTTTTTCCCTAGTGCCATTGAATGTTGTTTTTTTGGTGTGCAGACATTTTAACATGTTCTCCCCTTGAGTGTGTAGCATTTGAGCATGCCCTTTATTTTTGGTCTCCATAGATGCCCTTTTTGTGTGACATTGAGTTATTTGGTGTGTGTGCTTGACTTTTTATTTATCTTGTGATTGTTACTTATATACATTTCCATAATCCATATCAGGAGTCTTAAGGTTTGTTATGTTTTGATACTATGAGTTTTTTTTATACATATACTTAGATATGACACCACTATATATTTATATACTACATGATTAATACAAATATGCCATGGCCATATTATCCTTACGAGATAAGGTGACTATCATATAGTATCCTCTCACCTCAAAAGAGGGGTGTGGGGGGATCATATTGGTGGGCGGATGCCATAGAGTCATGAATCCACATACACATACCACTGGCAGAATTAGAAAATTTTAATATAGTTTACATGATCCAAATATATACTTGGCACATAATCTTATGCATTTGTCACCAATTTTCATATATTTGGGACAAAGTTTTTTATATTTATGAAATATATTATACATATCTTACATATTATATGTTACATTTGACAAATACTTCAATTTGAGACACATTATAGGTGCATATGCCATGCCTATGCACCAAATCATAAATACATATTCAAATAATTATATACACATTTATGCACCAAACTTATCAAGATGCATTGGTTAAGTTTTTATCTATTTTCATCATTTGGCTCCCTTGAGTATTGCAATCAATATTCAATGCCCTCAATGGCCTTGGAACTACTCCTATTTTTTAGGCTGATATGGTTACACCATTTGAACTGGGAGATATTGGTGAGATTGCATAGATTATGTATTCACTTGGGTTGTGTGATTGAGATTAAGTATTTTTGATAATCTTGGCACAACTCACCCTTACACTAGATTAAGGGCTTGGTCACCCTCCAATTATCCTCTTCACATCTCTAAGATTTAGTTTTCAACCTTTATTTGATTATTTAAAAAGGAAGCATACTTACAAAATAAAACTACCAAAGGGGAAATGGTGGCATCGATAAACAAGTGTACTCCCTCTTTACTCTATTTTATTTTGATAATTTCAATTTCTAGATTATATTCACTAATTATGTTTTAACATGGTCTCTATTGCAAGTAATACACAAACATAAAATTCAAATAGAGCTCAATTCAAAGGAAGGTGTATTTTACACACCAATTTATGAACTTATTTTCCTTTAACCTATTAATTTCATCCTTGTGTGCTACTATATTAAAGGGGAAGGGGAGTTTAGTTGTTAGTTATAGATTTTATATAATAACCTAGTCTTGTACAATTGATAAATATCACTCATGGCTCAACCCTTTAGTTTAGGACATTTTAACTACCCAATGGCTCATGTTTTCCATCTCACTATGCCTAAATTCTTATCCTATAGTCTAATTATGATATTCTAATTACCCAGGGCACATGTAGCCCTCAATATGCTTAAACCTTGATATATATCTTACTCTTTTAGTTATATATCTTCAATAATTATCTATCCTCTAGGACACTATTGTCTAGATGTAAAGGATTTTGATTAATTTGCCAATAGTTGAGAATCAAGTTGGAGATGTTTTAGCTTATATTCCCATTAACTTAATTTTGATTTCTAAAATACAAATTTTCTTATTAGTTGATCTATTCAATATATGAATTCAACTTGCAATTAAGGTAGGTCTTTTCATATCTATAGTAATATTTGTGGCTTAGATGAAAAGTATAAAACAAGTAGCTATAAAATTAAATTTAGAGATAGCCCCTATTGTAGAGTTAGAAGATTTTTCAAAATGTGTCTCAAAACTCTATAAATGATCAAATATGAAAATATTTTGACATGTATGTTTTGGCCTATTTTTCTTAATTAATCCTCCCATGAGATAATTTCAAAAGGTGTAGTAGGAATAAAAACAAATTGCCATTCATTATAATCAAGTACAAATCAAGCACAAATTTACCTTATACTAAGTGAAAGCACATCTCAAGCTTGTGAACTACACTATTCTTTCTTCCCTATTTCCAAATCAATCATAAGAGCAATATTATCACAAGTTTAAAATTTTTCAAAGAGTAGTTCATCGTTAGTATTTTTGAAGTTACAAAATAGATCACTACATGTACTCACATATAACAGATTGAATAATTAATCACATGAAATTCCATGTAAGAGAGAGAATTATATCATTCTAATCCCCTCTTCAGATTATTGGCTATGTATAAAATACTCATTGACATAGGGATCTTTGAGTTTATCTTGAATTCACTTGAGCCCATTAACCCTTGTTTTGTAAGGTGGAATGCCCTAATTGGAGGATATATGGTTTTGAAATACACACTGATATCTAGAACCTATGCACATGGTCTGAACAAATAATCTTTAAGATGACAATGAACCCTAATAGGTGTAGGTGGAATTTCCATAAAAATAAATATTTTTCATATAGGATGGAAGCATTAGTTTTGGATATAAGCATCAACATTATTATCCCTATTTTGATGGTACTATTATTTTAATTTATTAAGACTTAGACATGTAAATCTTAGGTTGTTAAATCGGATGGGCATAGAGGGTAAATTTAGGAAAATATTTCAAATAGATATATCAAACTAATTTAATTGAAATGTTTGCACAATGAGAAAATTGACTTATCTAGAGTGAAATAGACATTATCATAGGTTAAGAAGGATAGAACGAGCTTAGAAATTATTCATGAGTCCTTCATCTTGGAATTGATGTTGAAAATTACCTTTGAATAGTAATGTGGTTAGGAGGACAATAACATTGTAGAGCTAGTGTCTAAGTTAGAATGCTAGTTTCCTTCTATGGAAAAACTACTTGAGACTTTTAGGGATGCTGTAAGAGGGTTTCAAGGACCTATAGGTGAGTTTTGAGCTCTTAATCATTCATTTACGTCACTATTTTTTTGATTATTTTCTAAAACCTAATGAACACCTACACACATGAAAAAAAAACTAGATTAAATGAAAAAGGAAGAGAAAACTAGTTTGTGGGTTGTTATGATCATGTGATATAAAATCCCTACTATCCTAACCACTACCTACATTAATCTCAATGATAGGGGTCTTAGATCACATGTATTTATCCCTTATGGAACATGTATAATCAACATGCATGGTATGATAGAATGACTTTTCCTTGGGACCTTATTTGATCAATCATGCATATCTAGAGGTGATTATTGATTAATATGCAGTGTGTTGAGCTATATTATTAATTGATTTTATATAATTATGTGCCAATATAGTAAGTGTTAGATGTGGCATGCCTTGTGAGGGTCTCTATATAGAAGGAACTTTAATTTGAATTTAGGGCCCTTATTCATTGTCCAACAAGATGAAAAAAAAAAGATAAAATCATAAGAGAAGGTTCAAATAAGGATTAGGACCTAAAACACACTGAAAAAGTGACTATTGAATTCTATCACTAAAATTGGACACTAGTACACCACGTTAGTGTCTAAAACTATGATAGTATCCTAAGAACACACAATTAAGTGAATACTATGCAAAATAGGATATGGGGGCCTGTGACTAGGATGGGTGACAACATAGCATAGTTTTTTAGCAATCTATATTACATTATTTTTAGTTGATTCTAGAGTCATCTTTATTAGTTATAGATAATGTCATAGTTTTTTCTAGACTTTTTCTCTCCACCTTCATGCAAGATGGTTACCATATTTTTGGTAATATGTTATGTATATATTCTATTATAATCATAGGAATAAATCAATTCAAACAATTTAGTTTGTTGATAATCTCTAGTATTAGAGCATCTAAGGAAATAAGATTAGAAGCCTACATAACAATTTGGTAGAAAATGATGAGAGAAGCCTAAAATTCTATGCACCTACATGATCAACATGGGTAGATCATTAGAAGGAGGAGATCACAAAAAAGAGTCCGAGTGACCTAAAATCACCAGCCAATAGCTTAAGACATGGATCTTAGTGTAGTGATTTGAGAAAAGTCTCACTACAAACCCAATAGTCAACATGGGGAAGGAGAAGCATAGTGCATCCAAATAAATCGACATTTGTAGAATAGTAGAGTCACAAACCTAAACAAAAGGCAATAGATGCCTACCAAGTTCATATCATTTATTTGCCTAATTGAAAGTTCATTGAAGCTAACAATATTAGAGATAAACTAGCATGGTAGTTGCTTGGTGGAAGAAATAGATCATTGCAATCAAAAAGAACATGTGTAGTGAAAAAAGCAATCATAAATATATAATAGCTAAAGAATACTATGGTGGAGCTCATTTTGAATAAATCTAAGCCTGCTTAAATATCCAATTTACACTACACCTATTTTGAAAGGATTAGAGACTCGAGGCAAGAGCTGTGACTTGAAGACAAGAAAACAAAGAGACAAAATTTGAGAAAATCTTGAACAAGGTACATATAATTTTTTTATTAAAACAATAAAATAATATATATATTAAATGTCTACTCTGAAATTTCTCTTCTCAGATGATCAACTTCTTAAGGGGCCAAATTATGTTTCCTAGAAAATAAAGATGTGTATGATCCTTCAATTCAAAGGACTTTTGGGCATTGTCACATAGAATGTACACATTCTCACTAATCTTGATGCACTCATAAAGTATGAATAGGATAATGTTAAGGCCCTAATTTTGATCATGTTAAGCATCATCGATGATGTGCAACTACATATCAGGGATATTGACGAAGCAAAGACAACATGGGACAAATTAACAACTATATATGAGGTAAAAAATTAGATGAATATCCTTCATCTATAGTCAAAACTTCGTACACTTATTATGGAGTGTGAAAAAATAGTTGAGGAGTTCTTATGCTGAGTAGTTGAGCTACGAATAGAGTTGTTAGCTTTCGATGAAATGGTAGATGTCCAAACATTGGTCCCAATCACCTTGTGAGCACTCCCTTCCCAATTTAGAGTGTTCATCATGACACTAAATGTTTTATAAATAGAAAGTGTCATTTGAAGATCTCATGAACCTATTATAGTAGGAATAATCCATCAATTTAGTATAAGATGAGTTTCAAGATAAATCTCTTAACATGACATAGTAATGAGGTTAAAAATCATGTAAGGGACCTCCAAAAAAATAACTGTAGAAATAGAAACAACAATAATTATCTCATCATCAATCATAAAAGTCAAAAAGGTGGTGTCACATTTGTCACACCAATACTCATGACATAGATAATTATTGGTACAATAGCCAAAATAAAGGATCTACTAGCAAGCTAAGCATATCAGGGCACGATGATACTCAGAAGTTGAAAAGACGTCCCTACCAGTGGAAGTAGAAGGGACATCTTACTGCCCAACAAGATGATGAATATGATGAAGTAACAAATAAAAAAGACAAGAACTTAGTAATAGTCTCCCAGACCTCACAAGCCATGAGGAATATCTGGTTGATTGACTTAGGTTCCAATAAGCACATGACAGGCTACAAAAAGATATTTGATCCACTGATAGACCAACCCACTGGAGACTGGGTTAGGATCATCTATGATAAAGAGTATGTCCCAGAAGGAATAGGTCAAGTTACCATTCCCTTCAAAAAAAATGTACACTTACAAAGGTACTATATGTTCTTGGTTTAACATCTAATCTCTTATTAGTCAGTCAACTTTTGAATCATCAAGTGAAGGTGGAGTTTCTTGTTAAAAATGCCATCAAAACTTGCCTAATTTCATGAAAACATAAAGTTATTGTTAAATATTTTTTGAAAGATAAATTTTTTTCTTTAGATGATGTTTCATCTTTTATGGTAGCTCTATATCTGCCTCAATGATAGAATCAACTACCCTCTGACACTATCATTATGGTCATTTATGAGCTAGATCTTTATACTAGCTAAGTTTTAAAGGGATGGTGCATGGACTTCCCAAGTTGTCCATTTCCTTGCTTATTTTCCCTAGATGCTTTGTAGGTAAACACCATAAGGATCCATTTGAGGAAAGCTTTTTTCATGCCAAGAACCATTTGGAGGTTGTTCATACTGATCTGAATGGCCCACTATCTACTTCATTCTAAAGATACAAGTACTTCCAACTATTCATGGATGACTACTCTTAAAAGATGTGGGTATTCTTCCTAAAATAGAAGAGTGAGTCCCTTCATCATTTCTAGGTCTTCTATCAGTAGGCTTTAAAGGAGACCACACAACCTCTACTCAGATCAAGGGGGAGAATTTACATCAAATAAATTCTTGGCATTCTCGAACTAGCAAGGAATTAAATAAAAATTGACTACTCCTTACATGCCCCAATAGAATGGCATTATTAATAAATGTAATCATACTATGATGGAAATGGCTCATTACATGCTATCAATAATGAAGATGGAGAAATTTTATTGGGAAGAAGTAATATAGACAACTATTTATCTTTTAAATAGGGCACCAATAAAAATTTTGAAGGATAAAATTCCAGAAGAGGTATGGAGTGGTAAAAATCCATCTATTTCTCATTTATAAGTATTTGGTTACACAACATATATGCATGTACCATCTCAAAAGAGGAATAAACTTGAGTTCAAAACACTCTTATGCATCCTATTGGGCTATATCACTACCTCAAAGGCATATCATCTCAAAGATATTGAATCAAGGAAAATCTACAAAAGCAGAGATGTGGTTTTTGATGAGTCATCTTTTGACTCAGTGATATAGAATGATAAATTAATACCAACCACCTCCCACTAATTACTTCATAAGTTAGATGATGAGGAGACTTCTCACTAGGAATAAGAGATACAAGGGGAGATGTATATTGATCTTGGAGAATTAGAATAGCCACTAGGTAGTTCTTCACATCAACAAAGCAATTCTTCACAACAGTAGTAGAGTTCTCATTAGAAGTGGGTAATAAGAACCAACAAATACTCCCATACATTTGGAGTCAAATAAGACATGAGGTAAAATTTGCACTCATGATTACAATAGTTGATAGCTTCAAACTTGATAATGTTTATAAAGCTTTAAATACACCAAAATGGAAGAAAGGAATGGATGTTGAGTATGATTCACTCATGAAGAATTAGACTTGGGAACTGGTTTATTTTCCTATAGGAAATAAACCCATAGGCTACAAATGGGTTTTCAAAAAAAAATATAGGGCAGATTTATCCATTGACAAACATAAAGCATGACTTGTAGCAAAAGGATATGATCACAAACAAGGCATTGACTATGAAGAAAACTTTTCACCCACCATGAAGATCAACACCATCAGAGTTATTTTTGCATTAGCAACATAGAATAGATGGTAACTTTATTAGATGGACGTCAAAAGTGATTTTCTTAATGGTGATCTAAAGGAAGAAGTATACATGACCCAACCAGAAGGATTTGTTGATGAAAAAAATCCTAAAAAGGTATGTCATCTCATCAGATCTCGTTATGGATTGAAACAAGCTCCTAGGGCATGGTACACCAAAATAGATGATCACCTTTTACATCATGGTTTTACTCATATCTCCTCAGATTCTAACTTGTACATAAATAAGGTAGGAATAGATATTGTAATTCTTGTTCTATATATGGATGATCTTATGATCACTAGAAGTTTATAATTTCAGGTTGATATTATGAAGAATGACCTCAAACTATCCTTTAACATGACTAACTTGGGGCTACTACATTACTATCTTGGCTTCAAGATATGGCAGAAATAGAATCACATTTTTATTTCCTAGATAAAATATGCCAAGATACTCTTGGAAAAGTTTAGAATGTTAGATTGTAAGCCACTTTCAAAACTAATGGATAAAGGTTTAAAACTCTCTCAATTTTAGGATTCACCTCAAGTAGATGCAACTCTCTATATACATCTCATTAGGAGTCTCATCTAATTGACCTACACTAGAATAAATATATGTTTTGTTGTGAGATATCTTTCTAAATTTATGTAGGAATTAAATAAATGTCACTGGGTTGCAACAAAGCGTGTTTTGAGATATATCTAAGGTACACTTTAGTATGGTTTAGAATACAAGAAGAATAGTCAGTTATTCTTGTAGGGATACACTAATTTGAAATATGTTAGATCTTTTGATGATAGAAATTTAATGTCAGGATTCATATTTCATCTTGGATCTAGACCAATCTCATGGATTAATAATAAGCAAACTATTTTTACTCTCTCATCCATTGAGGTAGAGTATCATGTTGCATGTGGAGTTATATGTGAGGCGATATGGTTACATCGCATACTAGCTAATATGGGCTATACTAAAAAGAAGCCACCCATCATTCATTATGATAATCAAGGTGTTTTAAAGCTTGTGAAGAATCATGTTTATCATGAATGGACAAAGCACATAGAGGTTTAATGTCACTACATTTTAGAATGAGTTCTAAACCATCACATCCAGCTCTAGTACTACCCGACAAATGCATAGATAGCAGATATACTCACCAAATCCCTTGAAAAGGTGAAATTTGAGATATTTAGGGAGTACATTTGTAAAAATAATTTAATAAGGGGGGAATTACAGTGTATCATAATTTTTTAGCAATCTATATTACATTATTTTTAGTTTATTCTAGATTCATCTATGTTACCTATAGGTAATGCCATAGATTTTTTTAGACTTCTGTCTTCCCTTCATGTGAGATAGTTACCATATTTTTGGTAATTTGTTATGTATATATTCTGCTGTAATTGCAAGAATAAATCAATTCAAACAATTTAGTTTACTGACAATGGGATGGCAAAGGACCACTAGGGGTGCATCAAATAATGAAAAAAATCATAAGAAAGATCAAAGACCCAAGGTGACCATGCAAACAAGACTCACATTCATCACTAAGACCTTCCTATGAAAGAGAAACAAAAGACATAACACTTATGGTTGCTTGACCAAATTAGGGTGTCTACATTTGCCACTCTTTTATTATAGTAATGCAATGAAATGGAAGCGCTAGAGTAAAATGAAAAATAAAATGTGTACTTGTACTTAAATGTGTGGTCAATCCATATGGAGGATAGATGTGATCTAGGCCTAGCCCACTTCTTGGCCATATAAGTGGACAAGAGCTAGAATGTTATTTGTGAAGAGGAAACCCACACTATGGATGCCCCCTATACTAAATTTGAATGAAAAAATAAATTACGAGGAATAACAACTTGTTTCATTCCCATCTTGATGTGTAAAATAAATCTAATAAATATCTATAAATGTGGGAAAATAATCCCTAATTTCCCCCACTCTGGTATGTGAACTATGTCTAAGAAGTAATATATTTAGAGGTTGAGACTATCACTCAGCCTTCGTAATCTAGGTCTGATGAAAAACTATGGATCAATCATTATAGTCAACTATATGACCCAACTTGGTGAAATCCAAGGAACATACTAATGTCAATCTAGGTGTAATTTGATAATATGTGCATAGAGAATGGTATAATGTACCATTGCATCTATATAACCTAGTGGGATCCTTTGGGATCAAGGACATATGATCTACATCATGCCCCCAAACTTGATATCTGAGTAATGTAATTGTGTGCCCTATGTATAAAACTATATCTATATAGATATGGCATACCATGTACATTCCCCCATAGTCATAATATGAGTCTAGAATTTTATAAATCCTAATTTATCACACCAAAATGTAGAAAGCAAGCCCTAGGATGGAATTAGGGATTTAAGCAATATTTAAATTAAGTGAAATTTACCAATGTTTTAACCATTTATGACATAAACATGTAAATCCTAGGTTGTTAAAGGGGTTGGGTATAGAGGTTAGATTTAGACAAATATTACAAATATATATATCAAACTAATTTACTTGAAATGTATGCACAATAAGAAAATTTACTTGTTTGGAGTGAAACAGATGTTGTTAGAGGTTCAGAAGGTTGTAACAGGTTTGGAGATTAATCAAGAGTCCTTCATTCTAGAACTGGGGTTGAAAACTACCTTTGAATAGTAGTACGGTTAGGAGGACAATAACATTATAGTGCTAGTGTCCAAGTTACAGTGCTAATTTCCTTCTATGAAGAAACTACCTAAGACTTCTAGGGATGTTATGAAGGGTTTCAAGGATATGTAGGTAAGTTTTGATCCCCTGATCATTTTTATACATCATTTTTTTATTAATTCTTTTCTAAAACCTAATTAACACATACACACATGAAAACACAACAAGATCAAATGTAAAAGGAAGAGGAAAATAGGGTTATTGGATGTTACAATCATGCAATACATAATCCCTATTGTCTTGACTGATGCCTACATTAACCCTAATGATAGGGGTCTTAGATCACATGTAGTTATCCCTTAGGTAATGTACACAATTAACACATACGATATGCTAGAATGACTTTTGCATAGGCCCTTATTTGATCAAGAATGCAAATATAGATGTGATTGTTGAGTAGTATTCATTGTGCTGAGCTATAATATTGACTAATTTTATATAATTATGTGCCAAGATAGTAAGTGTTATATATAGAATGACTTGTGAGGCTCCTATATATATATATATATATATATATATATATATATATATATATATATATATATATATATATATATATATATATATATATATATATATATATATATATATATGTTTTTTAAATTTGAATGTAATACCCTTGTTCATTGGTTAACAAGATGCAAAATAAATATAAAATCATAAGAGATGGCTTAAGGAAGGGTTATGACCCAAAAAACACTAAAAAAGTGACTATTGGACACTAGCACTGAACTTGGACACTAATACACCATGCTAGTGTCCATAACCACATTAGCATCATGGGAACACAAACTAAGTGAAAATTGTGAAAAATGGGCCAGGGGGCCCTTATGATTGGGATGGGATGACAAAGGACCAATGAGGGTGAAAAAAAGGGAAAATAATTCATAAGAAAGATTAAAAAACCCAAGATGACCATATGAACAAGACTCACATTCATCACTAATGCCTTCCCATAAAAGAGTAATAAAAGACATGGTACTTATGGTTTCTTGATTAAATTAGGGTGGGTACAAGTATCGAAGCTGACAGAGAGCTAATTTTTAGATTCTGATGAATCATAGTTGAGCATCATCTTGATTGTTTCTACACTTGCACTTCTTAGAACTACTTGTGCATCATTCAATAAGCTAATTATTATTCTTTATTCATGATTAATCAATTACTGTTTTACATTGTACTTTTTATATTTAATGAATTTCCATAATTCAATATTGTATCAGAATATATTGTGAATCTAAATTATTTAATTGATCTAATTTCATAATACTCTTCTCCTTAGCTGATTAGTTTATTCTCTCTTAAATATTATGTCTAAAAATGGTTAAACACTAAGAAGGCTTATAGCCTTAGTACTTAATGGAGTATGAATACTCCATTATGTAAGGGAGTCAAGGTCCCCACTGTGAAAGCTGAGGACATAAAAATACCTTGTAATTTTTTATATGATGATGAAAATAATTTTGTGATCCATTGTGTAATTTTAAGGGTTACATGGTGTAAGGTGTCCTTTCACTAGGAACTTTGGTCCCATCTGCATTAAATTTGTAGAGAGACCAAGATAGATAAGTGTCATAAGTGTGTTAGATTTGATTGAATAAAAAACATCTTTAATGGATAAGTTTGGTTCTAATATTGGCCCTTGGTGTAGTTATGTGTCTAATTTTCTCCCCCTCTCTAAATTATTTTTCTTCCAATAATTTTATATTCTCTTTAAATGGATTGAAAATACTTTGTATTTATAATATGATTTAGGATAATAATGTGCATCAACTGAAACTATAAAATGAAAATGGGAAAGGTTAAGGCTCATGACCAATGTTAATAAATATATGGCCATAAAAATATAAGAGAGAGAAAGCCATATGGATACAAGTTTGTCCAGGATGGGTCCATTTATTCATAGGTTTGTCTAAAAGATAAATCAAGATTTGTCTTCAAAGGACTTGCTAATAAATAATATTTAGTCCATATGTAGTAATGGATACCTTTTGGATAAGTGTTGAGATGATTTTCAATTCTATGGACAAATTATAGACTTATGTGGGATCGAAAAAATCCTAAAAATGAGTTTATATATATATATATATATATATATATATATATATTTATATAAATTGAGAATAAAACATGAGAATAAGTGTTTTGTATCAAATTTAAGTGTCTACACTAATATACTCATAAATTAAATTTAACCCTTTAAATGTGACAATGTCATATAATATTTTTAATTGTAAATAACTATTCATAAAATATTTTTTACTTCATCCTATAAATCAATGTCTTACGATATATAATACTCAACTTCATATAACTACCACTTCCCCATATATATATATAATTTTATTCTAATTAACTAATAAAATAACTTACAAAATATATACACTCTAATATTTTATTTGTTAACCTAACCAACCCTAATATCATAATCCTAAGTACAAGACAAAATTGTGAATATATCCTACCCATTAAATTGATGTCAATGCTTCCTTAACTCAGTGAAGGACTTATTATATCTAAGACAAAGGGATGGACGTTATCATATTTGGCATGGTCAAATTGGAGTCCCATTTTTTTATTATATAAGGTTCTATCTTCAATTTATACCTTATGTAGTGATTTAGAAGTTTATATTTGTTGTATAAAGAAAGGAATGCCTTATAGGTTTTTAACTTTTGTTGTAGAAAAAAAGGAATGCCTAGTAGGCTTTAACTCTACTTAGATTCTTGGTAATCCATTTGTTGTATAGATTTGGAGGATTTTGTCTAATAATTTTTTTTAATTTTATTAAATATTTTTTTAATGATACGGTATATTTATTATATAGAAGTTAAAAGATGTATTTTATTTTAATATTTATTATTTTTTTTCACTTATTTATATATGTGTATAAAATAAAAATGGTTTTACAGAAATTTAAATGTGAAATTATATTTATTTTATATATCATTTTTCTACTTTAAAATTTACATCTATTTCATTAATTTATGGGTCAAAAATATATTTTAAAATAGAAAGGAGTGTAAACACTTAAAACATCTCCATAAATTTATTTTATATTAATTTAGTTTAGTTTAGTAAAGTTACTTATATTTATTTATATTGATTAAAATTAAATATTATAGACTCTTTTGTTGATGTCTAACTTCTTTAATCCCTTACATTTGTACATATTTTATCTTAACTTTAACTTAAAATGTAATTTATACCTCTTTTAATTTGAGTCCCTGTGTCCCTAATTTCCCTCTTTTTAGAATCTAGCTACCATTACAAATTGACATAGGTATGATATTATTTAATTTAAATTCAAATGTTACTTATATATAAATAATTGTTATACTTTATTTGATTATAAAATATAACCATTAAAACTTTTATCATTATATAAATTATCATTTTTAATTTAGAACACTTTAAATTCACAAAATAAAAATTATCTATATTATACAATTTCCTTTAAATAAAATTATATTTTACTACATAATAGATTATTTTATTATTAATGACTAATCTTAACATAATCCCCCAATATTTACATATTAATCTTCAAACATAATAAATATTATATTTACATATTAATCTTCAAACATAATAAATATTATATAAAAAAGAAAATTCTACCCCCCCATCCTCATCCCCCCACCAAAAAAAGAACACTATTCTAATACTAATCATTAATCGTAGTGTAAGCCTCCTAAATATTTCCAAATTAATTTTTATATATCATAAATATTTCTTAAAAAAGAATGGAAATTTTACAATAATAAAAATCTTTTATTCCATATTTCTTTGTGTTCTATCTTTAATGTATATCATTGCAATGACATAATCAATCAAACATTGTTTATTATATTTTTTTACTTTTATAAATACTTAATTAAAAGTAAACCCATTTATAGTACATGATGTAATCCATGTAATATTATAAAATTTTCAATCTCCCTTTGTGAAGGTGGAATACGATTCATGTTGACCCATGTTTTTAAAGATTAGTTGCAATGTTTCGTTGAAGTAATATAATCAAAATTCTTCATTTTTATTCGAAACCCATCGGCATATCAAAAAATATATAATCACACCTCTTCACTTAACAAAGTTTCTTTTAAAATATTGTTTTAAAATGTTATATATAGGGATTTATTTATTTTGAAGATAATTTAAAAAATTGTCATCCACCCTTAATTTTTGGGTAATTAAAATTTTAAATATAATAAAAATTTAAATTTTTTTTTTAATAGATATTGGAGTTGAACAGATCCCCTGCTCATAAATAAAAAGAAGTACAAAGCCCAGAACCAAGGTAAAGTCAGTTTAGTTGACATGCCATATAGCTACTACATACTAAAACCTTGAAAATGCCCAAAAAGATCGCAAACTTGCTATTCGAGATAAAAGACAAAAACCAAAAAGACTACCAGTGAACATAACAAGCAACCCCACAATAATTAGATTATGTCTTCCTTATCATACAGCGCTACCACCTCATTGTTGGGGACACTAGCCATAATAGAACTCTCGGTCGCTTTCTTCCTTGACCCCTGAAGCCTAAGTTTGACACCACCCATTGAAGCTGCCACACAATTTCTTTCAAGGTGCCCCTGCATAGCCTCAGTAGCCACTCATCTAGGATTCGTTGCCAATCAAGGAGGGGTTGTAGTCATGCCCTGAATCACCATTTTTGCCAAAAGTTTCACAGTATCCACATGAACTCGATTGTGTCTAACTTCCTTCCACCGTGCTAATTCTAAAATGGGGCCCTTGAGTTGAGCCATAGGTGGCATGGTCAAGCACTGACCTTCTATAGACTCGCTATCACAAACCTTAATCTAGATATCCTCCACAAAACCAACCAAAATCATAAACCTAGTTTCCAATGCTCTAAAAGCTAAAAGTGGCACCAAACCATTGTCGTCCAAGTCGAAAAAAGGTAATTTGGGGAAGTGGCCCAAAACCACCTTTCCCATCTCCTCTAGAAGCCCATGATGACGATTAGGCATCACAAAAAATGCCACGATTTTACTAACCACATCTTTGTCCACCATTAAATCCATAATATTGGTCGTAAACATGGTGGCCACCTCAAAATTGACTCTATTATGGATACTTTGCATCACATAATCATCTCCTAGGACTGCCAAAATGGCCTAAAAAATCTCCTCGGTGGGAATCCATAAAGACCATTTCCCTAGAAATATTGCCATCAAACACCATTTCCCTTATGGGACTATTGCCAAAGACCATTAGTGTCCCAAGAGCCAATGCCACCTCGCACTCCATGGGGTCAAAAAACTAGATGAAATCAAGTGTCAAAGCTCCACCCAAGAAGCAATGAAAAGTGTAAGCTAGGTCGAGGAATGTCAATTCACCCCTAACAATATTAATATAACCATCCCCCACCTTGGTTCACATGAGTAGATCCATTATGAAAGAATGACATGACTCATAAACCAACAGTGGAAAATAAAAAACAATTAAGGTCAATGTCAATCATAATTGAAAAATAATCAATGGTAACAATCTTGGGAAAATCTTTCCAAGAAGACTTATGATTATCCACACAAAATTACTTTCTTTGATCAATCCTACTATTGGCTAAAAAAACAGCTATTGAATTGGCTTCTCTATAGCAATGTTTGCATTCCCAAGAAGAAAAATTATCTAAGCAATTCCAAACATTATATAAAATGTTTTCCAATTTCTAAGAGGTGGCTGAGTTTTTCTTGAGAGCAGAGATCAAGATTTGTGAGTTACATTCAATGATAAGTTTGTCAATTTTATAATGCAAAGTTAGATCATTCCTAGTTGAAAGATCTTGAGCCTTAACTTCATTGTTCATGCCATCCATTAATTTTATCGAAATAGCTCTAATCAATGAACTGCTGCAGTCCCTTATGATACATCCTGCCTAAGAAGCAACCAAATTTCCCCTTGAGGCTCCATCAAAATTTATTTTAAACCACCTTGTGGAGGAGGAATCTAGTAAATCTTATCCTTTCTACCACTTTTACCTAAGCTTACTAATGTCCAATTAAAGGGTGGATGACAAATAAGCCACCATTTTGCACACATTTTCATATCCCAAGCTGAAAGACAACCATTCTGATGTTTGATTTGAAAAGAGATCACCTCTAAATCCTTTAAAATTATAGCAAAAGATTTTTCTTTCCCTTCAAAGATTCATCAATTTATTTCCTTTCAAATCATTCATACCAGAATGGAAGGACTAACTCTAGAAAGACCATAAATAGAATTCTAACAATCGCCAATAGGCCATGAAGATAATGCATTAAATAAGGAGGAGGGTCAATCCCATCAACCATTCTAGTTTACATCATAACTAAGCCCAACACCAAGCAACGAAGGGTCATGCATAAAGAAGATGATTAGTAGTCTCTTCCTCTGCTTTGCAAATAATGCAATGAGAAGGACTATGAAAACCAATTTTTGCCAACCTTTCTTGGGTAAGGATACTGTTTTGGACTATAATCTAAGTGAATTCCCCTACTTTCTAGAGCCCAATCTTGTTTGAACATAAGAATCTTTCCCAACTCAACATATCATCAGTGATATCTTCCATCTGATATCCAAGACTCACTATATAAATACCTAATTTGGCTCTAATCCAGTGAATCAATTCCTCTTTGGAGTTTAAGATGACCTTACAATTCCTCAAGTAATTAGACAAGCACAAGCGTTGTTTAACTATGATCTCCAAAGCCTCAAAATTCATCTGAACCCAAAAGGAAAGACCATTATTCTGCTAAAGTTCCAAATAATTCTCAACTTAAACACCCCTTGTAGTGATAAGAATATGTTTATCCTCCTCCAAATGCATAATATCATAAAGAGGTTTATGCCCATTCCAAGAGTCCTCCTAGAACATCGTTGTTCGACCATTATTGATGGTACAAGAAACATGTTTTGAAATCACAGACTTGTAATTTAAAAAAAAATTCTAAAAGTGTGAGACTTTTGGGGGGTTAGTAATAGAAACCCTACATCATGGGTTATTCAAATCAAGATATTTACATCTCAGAAGACTACACTATAGAGAATTGGGTTTTGAAAGCATTCCCCAAACTAGTTTAGCTCCAAGGGCCTTATTTTGTAGACTAAATTTTTTACACCATCTCTTCCCATCTTCTTAACTTTGAAAACCCTTTCACATTTCATCAAGGTGATTTTTTTCTTGATATGATTACCTTGCCATAGAAAATCCTTCATGATTTGATTCAAAAGTTTAACCATATGGCTTGCTGGTTGAAGAACTGAGAGACAATAAATTGGAAGGAAGCTCAAATCTAACTTTCTGAGAGTGATTCGATCAGCCAAGGACATCCATATTCATTACTAAGTAGCCAAATGTGCTTTAAAAGAGTTGACCAATCCTTCCCAGTGAATACTTTTGGCCATTCCATAAAAAAGAGGGACTCCTAGGTTTTTGGATGGTAGTTTTCCAATATTAAAACCCATAACCAAGGAGATAACATGTTCTTGTTCAAAACAATTGACTAAAAAAAATCTTATTTTATAACATTCATCATTTGAGTAAAGGTAGACTCATATATGGAAATAATGGATTTGAAAACTTGAGCTTCACACACAGAAGCTTGACCAAAAAGAAAAGTGTCATCAACAAATTATTGATCAGTAAGATTTTC
Source organism: Torreya grandis (assembly GCA_037957365.1). Taxonomy (NCBI): domain Eukaryota; kingdom Viridiplantae; phylum Streptophyta; class Pinopsida; order Cupressales; family Taxaceae; genus Torreya; species Torreya grandis. The sequence goes on from JARHVA010000177.1 coordinate 507,804, forward strand.
CAAGCCTTCCAAAACTTAAATACCCTTTAAATTTGATTCCTCCTTAGATTTATTCATCATGTGGATCAAGGCCTTAGCCAACAGAATAAGAAAAAATAAATAAGAGGATCTCCTTGCCTAATACCCCTTGAAGATTCACAAAAACCATTCAGAATTCCATTGATCAAAATAGAATATTTAGGACTATAAATACAACTACAAACCCAATCACACCAATATTTTGCAAACCCAAATTTCTCTAGAACTTTGAACAAAAATTTCCAATCCAACTTGTGTTAAGATTTGTTGATATCCATATTGAGCAACATGCCCTTCTTGTGAGTAATCATTAGATAATGAATAATCTCATGGGCAATGATTATACCCTCCTAAATATTCCTTCTTATAACAAAACCAGCTTGTTCTTGTGATACCAAAGAATCCAAAACAAGTCTGAGTCTAGCAACCATTGCTTTAGAAATGATATTGTATAGCATATTACAAAGAGAGATAGGACATAAATCACTAAATTTCTCTTGTAGATCACCTTTTAGAAGAAGAGATATAAAAGTAACATTTATATATGGTATTAACTTTCTTCTCCTTCTTGATTCTTCAACTATTTAAAGCACCTATTCACCCACAATCTCCCAAAATGATTGAAAAGAGTCTTAGGAAACCCTTCTGGGCCTGAAGCTTTATCCATTTCCATAGCAAAAAACACATATCACACTTCCTCCAAAATGAAAGGGGCCAAGAGTTTATCATTTTGTTCAAGAGAAACCAATCTTGGGATGTACCTAAGGTTATCATTTTGAGCTTGAAGATTAGATGCCTTGTCATCATTGAGTAGGTTATTGAAGAAGTTAACAGCCTCACTCTGAGCCTTTGATTGAGTATCCAACACCTTTTCCTTAGAAGAAGGAATATTTGAAATGTGAGAGACATTACACTTGATTCTAATAGAATTGTAAAAAAATTAGAGTTTTGGTCACCTTCTTTTAGCCAATCCCTTCTTATTTTTTGTTTCCAAAAAAAATCTTCTTTGTAGTAATTCTTCATACGCAACCAACAATTGCTTTTCCAACCATGAAGAGTTTTGATCCATCCCTACTCTATAGATCATCTAATTGTCATTTTCAAGGTCCGTTTCAACATGGTTTTTTTCCTAACAAAATGTTTTAAAAAGAATTGAGGTCCCAATATCGAAGACACCCTTAATAAATTGAATTTTTTTAACATCTTGAACAATAGAGAGCCAGACTGAATATGGTAATTCTTCCACCAAATTTTCATTAGGCTTAAAAGATAATGATCTCAATGTAGACACTATAAAATTGCACACAATGGTTCTAGATGTCAAAATACCCCTAGATGCCCAACCTACCATTCGTACCCTTTCAACCACAAACCCGAGCCGAAAACACTCTTTGATCAACTCACCTTCTAACCCACCTTGACCAAACTTAACCCTTTAAACTTAGACCCTTCACCCTTTGACCCTCAACCACTGATGGTCACTCTGACCTCTGACAGTCGGTATTCCAATCGCCAATGGTCAACACTTGAACTTACTTGATTTGTGTGTGAGCTAATGCATCAAACATTGAATGCAAGTGACAAGCTAGCACATCATGAATATTAACTTCAGGAAACCAAACCTCATATGAAACCTTCTACATCCATCTCTCTTTGCCTATAAAATAAGGAGTAGGAGGTGAAAATGGGATTCATGATCTATGATCTTTTTGGATAAGTCTTCTTCATCGGGATTTTATTTTGTAAGTCTTCCTTCTATCCAACTAGCTAGAATAACAAAGACCTAAAACTTTGTCAAAAATTCTTTATAAACAGAGGCACCATTACTCTACCAAAATTCCTCCAAGCTTCACCAACATCTTCAACCAACTTCAAGAATCAAGCTAAGTATCTATCTCTTATCATGATCAACAATTAGTTTCTTTGTTTTATTCTTTATTACCTCCTAAACACCACCTTCTAACCCATTCTGACCCTTAACCAGATCTTCACCAACCTACCAATCCATCTATAATTTATCTATAGTCTAACCTTTTACTTTAACTAGACTTGTCAATAGTAACTACCGATGGTCACCATGACTGCTGCCAATTGGTTGTCAAACTGCTGACAGTCACCCTGACTACCAATGATCAACTATCAAACTAATGATCGTGACCCAATGATTACCTTGAACCATTTATGGTTATCCTGGCCATCGATGATCACTATTTCAACCAAACTATCAAGCACTAAATGCCCACCAACCTCAACCAAATCTTATTTTCTTGGCCCCTATCACCTTGTAGACCAAAAATAGTAACCTGACTTGAACATTTTTTTAATAATTTAGCATTTACGTAAATCTTATTTTTTTAGAACATTAGCATTCATTTGTAAAGTATTTATTTATTTATATCTAGTACTTTTATGTTATGCAACCTTTCTTTTCAACATTAACTTGTATCAAAAGGTGGATTGACAGCCTCATAGATAGCTTGCATTTCTTGGATCTAGCTTGCTAGGCAATCTACCCAACCTACTTAACTAACTAGCCCTCTTATAGTTCTATGTTATTGTAGGTCATCTTCCCAAGCCAAAGAAGAGTATCTATAACTATCTAGATTACGGAGCACACAACACATATAGGTTCTAGCAACCTCCACCCCTCTTTTAGTTTTACTTTTCTTCTATAAATAGATAAAAATAAAAATTTGGTATAAAAATTATGGCACGTCCGATGGGAACTAGTTACATCTAGTCCCCTTTTCTTCTTTATTCTATGCTCATATAACAAAATTAAAAATTTATTTTGGGTATAAGGTTAGCTATATACATTGATTGCTTACATGTTTATCTCATTTAGTTAAACTAGAATCAAAGTAATCAATTATAGCTTCACCTCTTTATCACACACATACCAAACCACTTACATCAATCAAACATCTTAATACCTGACATAAGGCCCAATTACGATTTCATCATCTAGTGATAAACCTTCACCCTTTGGCTATCTTACTTGGGCTTCACTATCAAGAAGAGAAACCAAAACTCAACTCCCTAGTTGAGTCTAAACTCTGAAAATCAGTATATACAAGCTAAGCACCTGACACCCTTATTGCATAGTGTGGGAAGTGAGGGGGTAGGCCCCAATACCAAGCCACATATTGAATTTCAATACAAAATTTTTAGAGCCTTAACTAACCTGAAACTAACCATAGACTTCTCTTCTAGTACCTACACTATAAGCCAAGTCTTCACATATTCTTTCTAACTTAAGGCATAAGCCATAAGAGAGATTAAAAAAAACCCTAAGAAGTAATGTATGCTAGTATGTTTTTTACTTCTTTGACTTTTTATTATCTTCTCCTTGTTTGAGTTGTGATAAATATACCTTCTACCATCTTGCCTCCATTACCTTGTCCAATAGGTAACCAGCCTATATTCTCTCTTGGAGATCCTAACTTTGCTAGGATCTTGGAGAACAACCATCTCTCCTTAGAGTGATACCTTGCATCACAATCCACTTATGCTCCTAACCTTACCTACAACCAATCCAACCTTACCTACAACTAACCTAAGCTACTCTACAACCAACCTAACATTACCTACAACCAACCTAACCTCATCAAAAAATAACCCAACCTCACCTACAATCAATCCAACCCTACCTATCACCTATCAAACCTCAACTACAACCAACCAACAAACTGTCAACTATCACTTGAGTTGGTTACAATGTTAATGGACCTGATAATCAAAGTAGAGTCATCTATTTTTGGTACCTATGATCAATCAAACCTCACCTACAACCAATCAAATCTCAACTACAACCAACCAATAACCTATCAATGACCATTTAGCCATCATCATACCCAATCAAAAACCCATCAACACCAACTTAATAATTGTCATAACCAACCTCAACTTGAACCTATCCAACCTCATCAACCATTGGGTCACCTACCCCAACCACCATATTAACCACCTCAACCCACTTTATGGCAGCCCTCTTTGACTCAACACCAAGAGTTGGTATATCCTCATTTTCATCTAACAAACAACTAACAATCCACCTTATTAACCTTACCTAACTAATCAAACCAACCCACCTTGAAAAACCTACATAACCTATAAAACTCATCAACCATATCAAACCTACCTACCTTATCTATCTTATCAAACCTACCTAATCAACATACCCTAACAAACTTGCCAACTCAACCCAACCTATCAAACCCACCCACCTTATCAAAATTACTCAAATAATCAAACCCACCCAACCTATCAACTCAACAAACCTATTAAACCAATCAACCTCATCAAACCATTGATTAATTCTCAAAATTAAGAGTAATCCATCATTGAAACTCTTTTTAAACCCATTATTGTGTACACCAATAACCAAAGCCCTCAACATAATGAGGCCCATCCATTAGATTTAGTTCTTCATCAAACTATAACTAAAGAAACTATAATCCAACCCTTAACCAAACCACTTGTTAACCAAGTGGAGCCTTCTCAACTTTTCTTCAAAATCACAATCAAGGAAACTAACCAACCTTTCCCACTCACCCATGTGAAGCCAACCAACCAACCTCTCCCACTTACCCATGTGAAACCAACCAACCAACCTCTTCCACTTACCCACATGGGACCAACCAATCAACCACTTCCACTTACCCATGTGAAAACAACCAACTAACCTCTTCCACTTACCCACATGGACCCTACCAATAAACCTCTTCCACTTACCCACATGGAACTAACCAAATAACCTCTTCCACTTACCCATGTGAAACCAACCTACCTACCTTTTCACTTACCCATGTGGAACCAACCTACCTACCTTTTCTACTTACCCATGTGGAACCAACCAACTAACATTTTCCACTTACCCATGTGGAACCAACCAACTAACATTTTCCACTTATCCATGTGGAACCAACCTATCAACCTCTTCCACTTAACCATGTGAAACCAACCTACCTATCTTTTCCACTTACCCATGTGGAAGCAACCAACCAACCTTTTCCACTCACCCATATGAAACAACCTACATACCTTTTCCACTTACCCATGTATAACCAACCAACCAACCTTTTCCATTCACTCATGTGAAACCAACCAACCTACCTCTTCCACTTACCAATTTTGTGGAACCTACCATCAACCCTACCTTACCAACCATCAACCCAACCTTAACAACCATTAACACTACCTCACCTACCATTTAACTAATTTTACCTATCATCAACCCAACCTTATCCACCATCAAATCAATGTTACCAACTATCAACCCAAACCAAAACCAACCCATCTAATCAAAAAAACCTTTTTAACATGCGCTTACCTCACCCAAGCTCCCTCTTTGGGACAATCAGACACTCATGTCTAGCCTACCTTTATTTTGAGATAGTGTTGTCAAACCTACCCTAACTTACCTAATTAGGCCCAATAACATTTTTCTAACCTTAGTGCAATAGAGTAAATTCCACCTGAACTGCCACCTACAAACTTGACCTATTAATCACTAACAACTAACAACTAACACCCCTTTTTTGAAGGTGGATGAAGTCATGTTCACCCTTACTATACCCTCTTATTAACCAACACCTAACCTTGGGATCATTTCCCCATCTTCAACCATCCATGAAAAGATCAAACTAGGGAGAAATTTCCCTCCATAAGGTTTTGACCATTTATCAACCACAAACCTTGTCTTAACCAATTAACCAAACTAATCCTAAGCATTTTTGCCTCAACCTATAAACCAACCAACCCTAAATTATTGAAGATTACCTTTCTCCTTTACTCAACCAAACTTATTGGAGAATCACCTTCTCCCCACCATTCAGAGAGTACCTTCTCCATCAACCCAACTTGAACCAAGTGGTATACCAAATTGGGGTAACCCATTTGGACACCACATAACCTATTTGGGAGTCACCTTCTCTCCTAACCATTTGAGATTACTATTCTCCACCAACCTATTTGGGATTCACCTTCTTCTCAAACCTTTAGAGAGTACCTTCTCTATTAACCCAACCTAAACTAAGTGGTATACCAAACTAGGGAAACCCATTTGGATACCACCTAGCCTATTTGGGAGTCACCTTCTCCCCTAACCATTGTAGATTACCCTTCTCCACAAACCTATTTGGGAGTCACCTTCTCCCCAAACCTTTGGAGATTACCTTCTCCATCAAGCCAACCTAAACCAAGTGGTATACTAAATTGGGGCAACTCATTTGGATACCATCCAACCTATTTGGGAGTCACCTTCTCCCCTAACCATTGGAGATTACCCTTCTCCACCAACCTATTTGGGAGTCACCTTCTCCCTCAACCTTTGGAGAGTACTTTCTCCATCAACATAACTTGAACCAAGTGGTATACCAAATTTGGATAACCCATTTGGACACCATCAAACCTATTTGGGAGTCACCTTCTCCCCCAACCATTGGAGATTACCCTTCTCCACCAAACTATCACCTAATCAGCCTCACCTTTTTGTCAATTCAAATTTTTTTCATGTCTAATCAAGTGTCAAAAAGTAACTAGGGGACATCTAATCTCTTAATTGACATCAACAATTTGCACAAGCATGGATTTGGGGCGTATTAGAACCTCGACCTCCTCAAATTATTTTTGCATTTACATGCCTATTTTTTAGTTAAACCAAGTTCCTTGTTATCTTGTGTCTAACTTAAGCTCATACCTTGTTTTCAATCACCTTCATGTTCTTATCTTTAAGGATAATAGTTTAAAAATAGGATCTTGTGATTATCTGTCATAAACTTAGCCAAATCCTAAGCATGGATACCATGGATCTACCCATGACATGATCCTCATGGTAATTTCCAACCTTTTTAAGATAGATTCCCATGGTCATTGTCACTTAAACCACCTCTTTTATCCATCATAAACCTCCTTGTGCTATGTCTTTGCCTCCATAAAGAAAAATCTTAGGCCTATATAGATAGTCCATGTCTAAACCAATATATAAATAATTTGGGATACCAAACTATCACTTGGGTCAACATCTCTAACATGCAGACTACTCCCTTAAATGATAGATATCAAACATTAACAAATAAAAACTTAAATCACTCCCTTGAAGGATGGCTAAGTCAAATTTTGTCAAAAAAATCATTCGAAGCTTCTCGCATTGATCAGCTTCCCAAACATATCAAACTAATCAATAATAGACCCTATATCAAAATTAAACACCAATCAATCTCAAGAAAGCTATAAATAGATTTCACAATAGCATCAATAGACTTCCCACATCGATCAGTCTACACCTAACATATGACATGGATTTGTCTATCATGTTTCTTAGGTCACTTATAGAAGGGGCAATCCATCCCCATAATAAGGTTACCCTACCTATCACACACTACCTATCATCCATCTCTCTTTTTTTCCTCCACAAATCAAGGGATTTTTGAGCTTACTTGATACCATATGATCAAGATACCTTTTTTTAACCATCAAACTAATAATAAAGCAAAATCATGACAGGGTTTTATGTTCATAATCCCACCCATATTTCCATCATGTTATTTCATCAATCAGAGCATTTAGCCTCCTTATACTTTCATGACCATTTGGGAAGACATGTCTTCCCCCTTGTGAGTCATTGAAACCAACCCATCAAACTAACCAATCAATGAACCTATTCTGAAGTCACCTTCTCCACCCTTTTGGAGAGCACCTTCTCTGCCAAACCAAACCCAATATTTGGAGATTACCCTTCTCCAATCAACCACCTTACCTTAACTATGAACCATTGGAGAAAACCTTATCTATTAACCACCAAACCTTTTACCCAACCAAACCAAGTGGTACATAAAATTAGGCAAACCCATTTGAACACCACTAACAAAATTTTAGATCACATATTCTCCATAAACCAACCATGAACCATTGGATAATACCCTCTCCAACTAACCAATCAACCACCCAACCACATCCACCTTGACATTGGCCATTTTTGACCCAAACCTTTCACATATTTTGTGATGACCTTGCCTTGGTCCTTTTGACCACACTAATTACCTTTCCATATTGAACAATTGAATTTTCATCACCTCATGCACAATGAACCATTTGTGTCTTCCCAGAAACACTTCCTACCTTAGATACCTTCAAGACACTGATCTTGTCTAGGAGACTTATAAAGTAACCTAATCAGCTATGCCTAACACTATGGCCTAGTTACCCTATCACTTGTCCTTATAGAACCAAGATTATTTTAACTAACATTGGAAACTTAGTCTATATGTGATCTCAATTATTGCACTTAGTCACATTTTGTGTGCATGTTTGCACCTTAATGCCCAACCTCACCAACCACACTTGTCACCTACCTTTTCACCCACATAACCACTCATCAAACTTGTACTCAATTCTACTTCACCTCATTGATTTCTAGTTTGAGGGGAAACACCTCCTCCCATGCTCGATCAACCAAAACTTTGACCCACAATTCATTTTTATTTTACAACTTGTTGATACAAATTGCATAACAAAAAGGGGGAAAATGTAGATACTATAAAAATGCACACAATGGTTCTAGTTGTCAAAATATTCCTGGATGCTCAACCTACCATTCTCACCCTTTTGAATGTAAACTCATGTCAAAAACACTCTTTGACCAACTCACCTTCTAACCCACCTTGACTAAGCTTAACCCTTTGACCTTATACCCTTCACCCTTTGACCCTCGACTACCAGTAATCACTCTAACTACCAATGGTCGGCACTCTGACCTTTGATGATCATCACCTAAACTTTCTTGATTTATATGCAAACTAATGCATCAAAAATTAAATACAAGCATCAAGCTAGTGTATCATGAGTATTAAATTCAGGAAACCAAACCTCCTATGGAACCTTATACCTCCATCTCTCTTTGCCTATAAAATAAGGAGAGTAGGAGGTGAAAAGGGGCTTCATGATCTATGATCTTTTTGGACAAGGCTTCTTCATCAAGTTTTTTTTGTAGGTCTTCCTTCTAGCCAAATAGCTATCATAATAAAGACCTAAAACTCTACAAAAATTGATTTAAAAATACATGCACTATTACACTACCAAAATTCCTCCAAGCTTCACCAACATATTCAACCAACTTCAACAATCAAGCTAAGAATATGTCTCTTATCTGGATCAATAATCAGTTTCTTTGTTTTATTCTTTGCTACCTCTTGAAAACCACATTCTGACCCCTTTTAACCCTTAACCAAAACTACACCAACCTACCAATCCATCTACAATTTATCTATAGTCTAACCTTTTACCTTAACTAGACCTATCAATAGTAACTATTGATGATCACCTTGACTATCAACGATCAGCTATCAAACTGCTGATAGTCACCATGACCACTGATAGTTGACTATCAAACTACTAAAAATCACCCAACCACCAATGGTTACCTCTAACTACTGATGGTCACTCTGACCATCGATGGTCACTATGTGAGTTAAACTAGAAACTAAACTAGCAAACACCAAATACCCACCAACCTCAACCAAACCCTATTTTTTTGGCTCCTATCACCTCACAGACTAGAAATAGCAACTTGACCTAACCTAAACATTTATTTAATAATTTAAAATTTATCTTAATTTTATTTTGTTAGAACACTAGCATTCATTTGTAAAGTATTTATTTCTTTAGATCTAGTACTTTTTGTAGACACCTAAATTTGGCCACCAATAACCTCCAACCAAGCTTTTGACCAATTTCCACCTAAAGTGCACAATTTGGCCTAACAACACTAAAACATGCTAAAATATGTGAAACTAAAATATTCAAGTGCCAATTTTAGCTAGAGTATCACTAAATGGGGTAGTGCAATTTATAGACTAGCTAACTTTGATCAGATCATTCTGAGTTAAAATGCCAATTTCGCACTTGGGTGCTTTGGATTGATCTTTCCTATCAAATCTATTACACAAGACATGTGCCTTCATTATTTATTTTTGGTAACATCCTAAATGGGATAATGGATACAACACATCTGACATCACCTTCCAATTCAAATTTAGTCAAATTTTGGACTAATAATAAGGCATTCTGATCAATTTGAGTAATTTTTACATAAAGTGCTTAAACATGCTTAAGATATAATTAACCCAAATCAATGCCTAATTAATAATTCCATGGAAACTTGTTGAAATTTTTTTTGGAAATGAATATTGAACATCTGCATCATTAGGTGACCTCATTTTTTGGGAAGACATCTCTAGGCCAAAAATGCCACAAATATCAAGATTCATGCTCTCCATGCCTCATCAATAACTTCCATGATGCCCTCCATGCCTCTTAATTGCCCCTTCTTCTAATGTCATGATGAGGATAATTATAAACTTAATTCTAAAAATTTAATTAATCCTCAACCATGCATCTCAATCTTAAGATGGATGGTTCAGGTGGATTCTAGACATTCTCAAAAATCTATAAATAGAGAGGCTATAAACATCATTTCAAAGCTAAATTTGTGCAAAGTTATAATATAGGATTGGTTTTAAAAACTTCATGCAAACTAGTGTTACCATGCCAAATTGATTGCAATCCAATCCAAGTCATAAGCCAAAGGTGCCAAGGAGAGATGGAGGTAGTCAAGCTTCCATTGCCAAGGACTTCATGAGTATAAAGCCAAGCAAACCATTATTTCAAAGGAATTTGGAGCATCCAAGGAAGGTGAAGGAATTATTGTTGTTTTTCCTTAATTTTTAATTGTGTTTGTCATTTATTTTTTTTACTAAGCTCACCCTAGTGACTAGGCATGAAGATGTTAGCTTAGTGTCTTTTTGATTTGGTTTCATTCAATAACACCATATTAATTTCCTCTTCTTAGTCAAATTTCTAGTTCACATATGGCATGCCCAGTGGGACCAAACACATCCCACACATGAAGAAGATCATTTGACAACCTTAAAATCTTCATTTAGATCATTAAAACTCTTGCAATTTGATTTTCTAATTTTGTTTTGCCATTTTTCTTTGTCACAAGTTTACACAGTAATAGATGTCGATTAGTAAAACCATCATTAGTTGGCATAGACATCATCCATCACTATTGGTATAACTGATGTTGGTTAGATAACCGTCATCTATTAGTAAGTGTAATCATCATTGGTTATATAATCGACACAAATCACTGTGTTTTTCTTAAAAACACAAACCTGAGAGCTCTTTTTTTGAAGTTCATTATTTCAAACCCAAAATAGCTTCAAATATAAAGGACATGATAACATTTTTGTTACAGGACCAAGCTTTAAATTTGCTAAAAACATGTTTAGATTACCTTTTTCATGATTAAAAATGAATTATGAACATTATTTTGGTGCTTAAAGTAACAATTAAGGTGCTTAAGTAAGTAATTTTTAGCATTAGTTTTCAAAGTTACAACTAAGACCAAGGGGTCAAAATAACACCACCTCATTTTCTATTTGGGATTAAAAATGAACTCACCTTTCCAAGTTTTTTGTATTTACATAGTTGTTTAAGTTATATTTTGTTTGGAAAAAAGAGCGATGCCATGTGTATGCTCTTCCATTTGTCCCCTTTAGGGAACTCTTGGAATCAAAAGTGTCATTTTTATTGTAAATAGCCTAGTCCAACGCTTAGAAAGAAATTCATCTAAAGCACTCCATAAAAACTCATCAAAGTTTGGGGGACCTTGAAAACAACCCTAAAGTCTTTATATTTCATGTTTTCTTTATTTTTATGTAAACTTGCCTTACGAGGGAGACTTCATCACCTCTCATGAGTTCCTTAGGGAAGCTTTGACTTGGGGTTTCACCTCCTAACATTGAATTCATTTGGATCCTAATTAGAGTTGCACATGGGACATAGTGGTGATTAGGGCAACAATTTAGGCAATAATTCGGGTGTCAGTTCCACCCCAATTGATGAAGGAACTTATGGGAGCCATAACTTTTGCACCGTAGCTCCAATTGACTCACTGTTTGAACTGTTGGAAATATAAGAATGAGGATAACATCATGAGATGGCATTGAGCTTTGATCAATGAAGTTTAACCCTCAAAAACCCAATGGAAGTGCCCTAAATTTAAATTTTAGTAGTGTAGTCTAAAAATAGTAAGTTTTTAATAATAGTAATTCCTTGAATTTTGTATTGTTTTAAATCTTAGAAGTCAAACCACTTAATCTCCCTCAATATTTTTGACCTTCCACATCCTCTCCATGCTTTAAAAATGTGTATAAATGAAGAGGTAACCTGAAATGTGAAGACAAACATCTCTTCCCATGTTCTACTATAGATGAGTATGGCATCTAAGTAGACAACCACGAATGAGTTGGTGAAGGGTTGTAGGATATCATCCATCATCCTCATGAAGGTTTCAGGTGCATTAGTTTAGCCAAAATGCATAACCAACCATTCAAAGAGCCCCTCCTTAGATTTGAATGTAATCTTCCAGACATCAGTGGGATCGATCAGAATTTGGTGATAACCAAATTTGAGATCAATTTTGGTGAAGAACTTCGCATCACAGAGATGGTCTAGCAGGTCATCAATCCTAGGGAGAGGGTAGTGATTCTTCATAGAGATTTTATTCAAGGCTCGATAGTCAATGCAAAGCCTCCATGTTCCATCTTTATTAGCTACCAAGATAATTGGGCTACCATAAGGTGAAGAGCTTGGCCTGATGTGACCCTTTTAGATCAATTCTTGAATCTATCTTTTTATCTCATCATTCTCCAAAACTGATCTATGATACACAGGACTGTTAGGCAAAGGTGATCCTGGGATCAAATTGATAGAATGTTTTACCTAGCAATGCAGTGGAACGCCTATGGGTGACTTGAATAAGTCATCATATTCTCCTGTGATTCATCCTATCTGCTTTTGTTTTTGTGTTGATTGTGTAGTCAAGACTGCAATATCAACCTTCTTAGATTTCTATGGTTTGACCACTATGAGAATAAATTGCTTTGTCTTCTCCACCAATCTCTTACATTGATTAGTATTGATCAGGGAGACAGATGTGGGAGGTGGTACCTCTAGTACCCTATAACATCGTGTTCCAAGAGTGAGGGTGATCTTTTAGGTTCGTGATTCATAGATGCCATGTCACACATACATGAACGACTAACCAAGGAGTACATCACAAACATCTAGATCAACCACATCATACAAGACTTCATCTTGGAATGGTTTTATAGCATATGAAATAAGACACTGATGGGTGACACTGAGGTTTCTCCCTGGGCTCAACCATCCAATATTGTAAGGCTTTGGATGAGGCTTCATGGATAGATTTAGACTTTTCACAACTTTAGCAGAGATTAAATTCTTTCAACTCCCACTATCAAGAATGAAATGTAGAGGCTTACCTTTTACCCATAATTTAGAGTGAAATAATATTTCCTTGTCATCTAGTCTTTCCTCATGGGTCTGTGATGAAGTGACGATGGTGTCAGTCTCAACATCTACAATTTCTTCTTCATCCTCTTCAACTGTGGGTTGTGTATGAGGCAGAGTAGTAGATGTAAAGTATTATGAATCAAAAAGTAGTGACTTGATGGCTTGACATTCTTCTTTGGAGTGAGTTCCAATTTTTTGGTAATCACACCATTTTCCAGCCTTCCCCTTCTGAGATTTCTTATCTTGAAACTCCTGCTTCTAATTTTGGCCTCGTGTTTGACCTTCCTTGTCACTTTTCCATTTTGAGGGTTGAATCTTCATTTATACACATTTTTAAAGCATGGGGAGGATTTGGAAGGTCACCAATATCGAGGTAGATTAATTGGTTTGACTTCCAAGATTTAAAACAATACATAATTTGAGGAATTACTATTTTTTGAAACTTATTATTTTTAGACTGCACTACTAAAATTGAAGTTTAGGGAACTTCCATTGGGTTTTTTGGAGTCAAAATTCATCAATTATAGATCCATGCCATCTCATGAAATTCTCCTTATTCTTAACTTTCCAACGGTTCAAACAGTGAGTCAATTGGAGCTACGGTGCAAAAGTTATGACTCCCAAAAGTTCTGTCATCAATTGGGGCAGAGCTGTCACCCGAATTGTCACCTAAATTGTTGCCCAGATCAAGTGGTACTTTGAACATCGCATTACACTGAGTGAAAAATAAAATTTAGTGGTTACAAAAATGACTAGACCCTTTTACAACAAGACAAGTGATACAGACCCAAAATTCATGCTTTTCTTTTGCATTTTTTGGCATGAAAGTCATTGTGTAATTGATTCCCATAGAACGTTCAAAACTTGTAGATCTTAGACAAATCCCCACATGCCATGGAAGTATTGTTGGTGCAAGGTGCACCTCAAGGTACATATCATAGTACTATCATTTGAAAGAAGGGGGGTGTAAAAACCCTACTATACAATGCACATTTACTTTTGGATGAACACTTAAAATCCTCTCAAATGATGTATATTGATAGATTCCAACAATACCAAACAACTTTGTCAGTTTAAGATCTAAGAGTGATTAATTAGTTGGGTCTTGTCCTAAATTAGAGTCTTGTTTAAAGTAAAAAATTGGTGTAAACAAATGATCTAAACCAAACACATAGTCCTCATTTTCCTTTGAACAAAGAGGCATTATGCTACCCATGTGAAATCATGAAATTTGCCTTGTTCAAAGTCCATCAAAACTTGGGATTCATATCATCCACTTTGGCATAGTTATGTTGCCCAATTGATTCTATACATTTGACAAAGTTTGTTTAAGTCCTTCATTTATAATCTAAATTCAAAATTTCACCTTCATAAGTTAATAGGGTTGATGTGTTAAGTGGGTTCGCCATTTGCACTAAACTTGAGGGAACTTAGGTTCAATTTCCCATTTGGGTTGAAGGCCATTTTAGACTCAAGATCATTATAACCACTTGATAGAATTAAGCCATTTTATGCTAAACACTTGCACTTTGAGTCTATGCACCATAATGTTTTGAGTCAAGAAAGGTAGCGTTATGATGTCAAAATTATGGGAAACTATCTTTGCTTTAAAGAGTTTTTGAAACAAACATTTAGCCACACCTTTTGGGTAGTGTAGTGTCCTTACACTACCCAAAACATTTGAAATATTGTTTCATAGACCCTCTTGCATAGAGTTAAAAATTTTCCTACATTTTTAGACCAATTTGAGTGTACTTTTATGATCCTTTGTCTAAGCACAGTTATACCATTCACTTTTGTCTAGCTTATTTGTCAAAAGAACCAAATTTTATGCCATTATTTGTGAGAAAATAAACTATCTCTAAAGTGCCTTTTGTTTCATACCTTATACCTAGTTGATTGAGTTCATGTCCAATAATCAAATGCCTAGTGTTTTTTAAAAGTGTTTCAAATCCATTAAATTAAAAATTTCATATATTTCAAAGTCTAGATTTTGATGCCATTTGGCCAAGAGTCCTAGCAAATGCCTTATTTGAGCCTAGCTTTTGATGTCACGTTTGGCCAAAAGACCTAACAACTTTTAAATTTCCTAGATTAGACTAATTTGCAACACTTCAACCTTAGAGTTTGGCATTTCAATTTTTAGTCTATTTACTTGCTTATCTTTATGTGAGCAGTGAGGCATTAAATACTTAATGCTAGTTTTTTTCCTCACAAACATTTGCATAAACCTTTTTGATCCTTTTGATGAATCTAGACCAAGTTTGAACATCATCTATTTTAGACATTATCCTTTTTAGATTTTGTATAAATCTCTTTCTATTTCAAAGCATTTACTATGGATCCCAACATGTATTCCTACACTCGTAGTGGACTCGTGTACAATCCATGGATTAGTAATGTGGTTGCATAGGAAAAATGGTGCAAGACCCCTACATGGATAATACTACTTATGAGATAGATTATTATCCCTATTATAATACTCAATTAGGGGTACAAAGCCAAGATCCATTGGCTAACTATTTGGTTAACACACCACCTTATTCAGAAAAAGACCAAGAACAAACCACACAATACCTAGCTACAATACCCATAACTAATGAACCAGTTCTTCAATAGTCATATTCTACTAATACAACTTCCACATATGATCCATTTTTGTTTGAGCATCATTTATTGGAGAACAAAGATGAGATTTTAGTTAGAACCATAGAGGTAGGGGCCAAGTTTCCAATAAACTTCCCTCATGATAATTTACCATGCCTGGTAGTAATGCCCTGAAATATCATTTATGATCAACAAGCTTCTTATAGAAATCCTTTGGCTCTAGTCCAAACAATATATCAGAAACTTAATATGCCTAACATAGGCAAAAACATCATGGAAGACCACTTTAATCAAATGCAGATATCATATCAAACCTACCTAAATCTAGCACATAATTTTAATCAAATAAACATGGTGAGAAAACCTCTTATTAAATTAATTCCTTCAATAGGAGTTTTGATAGAGTCAATTGATCAAGAGAATTAGAGTTTAGACCCATTTGTATGAAACACTTTGTTAGACAACTTGCTACATATGCCCATTATTGAATAAGTGTCTTCTACTTCTACACAAAATAGTGAGCCAAATATAGTGGATAATGTGCAAACATTGTCCAATCCTAATCAAAGTGGTATTAATGCACAAACAATCAACCAACAACATGTTCTTATAGTTAATACCATGATTGGATCATCATACTAAGGAGTAGGAGTTTATACATCCCAACCTCAACTAAATTCTTCCTCAAGTGTACAACCTATGGGATTAGGTAGTCAAACAATGACCAATGTCATGCCTCAACAATAGAATGTGATGAATCCTACTCCTCAACAAGTAATGAGTAGTACTCCACAAAAGTAGGCATAATCTAGTGTACCAATGCAACATAGGATAAATACATTTCCGCCTCAATCAAGGGCAACTAATGTTCCACCTCACCAGGTAATGACAAACATACCTCTTTAGTCACAAACTAATATACCAATCCAAAACCAAGCATTGACTAGTTAACAACATGCACATATTGGTCAATGACAGATGTTAAATATGCAACCTGCTTTCACTTCCCAATGAATATTCATGAAACAAGGAGGCTCCCATATTTTTCAAGTACCTACTAAACAACAATCGATTCAAAATATGCCACAAGTTCAGAGACGGGGTCTTGTTCCACATGTTCCCACTCAACAACAAGGTTAATTAGTTGGTAGCATGTCCCTTTTCAACCATAATAGGCATAGTATAGTTATATCCCTCCATCCCAATCATAAAATCCTCCTGGTCAAACCTTCATCGCCAACCCAAACTAAAATATCACACAACCCAACATACAATTCCAAGTGTATCCTAATCTATCTATGCATATTATTGGTCCTTTTCCCAACCAAATCAATGTACCCCAATAGATATCTCCATCATACCCTGGTCAAAGTGTCCCGCTTGTGACCTCCCAACCATCTTCCCAAACCAATATTCTCCCTCAAACCAATGTTCCTTCCAGTTTCTTATCCCAAGAATTATAATAGATGAAGGATACAATTGCTACCATTTAGGTTAAGAAATAGACTAAATTTTTTAAATTGGATGACATGTGTTTCTATCCATTCAACATGGAGTATTTATAAATACCATTTTCTCTAAGATATAAACCACCAAAATTCAACAAATACAAAGGGAAAGGTGACCCTAAGGCCCATTTAACTAAATTCTTTGTCGCATGTCAACTAGTGGCATATAACAACATATACCTTTTGTTGTTTTTGTTTCCAAGGAGCTTGGCTAGACAAGCCTTGGAGTGGTTTTTAAAATTTCCCAAGAATTTAGTGACAAATTTTGATGATCTTTATGATAGGTTTGTGTAGCACTTTTCTTATAATATCAAACATGAGATTTCATTAGTGGATTTAACAAAAGCAAAGCAAAAATATCATGAGAGTTTTGCAAGTTATCTACAACGATGGAGAGCCCTTGCAAGCTATTTCAACCATAGTTTACCAGATAAACAATTAGCCACTATGTCTACCAAAAATATACATAGTGAGATAGCATATCATCTGGAGCTACAATGTCACATACTTTCAAGGAAATCATTGACAAATGCTTGTTGCTTGAGTGAGATCTTATTAATAAAGGGATCATCAAGCTTAATTCAACTAATTAGAATCTAGGTACCAATCAAAAAAATAGTCAAAACCAACATCTAATGCAAGTGCAAGTATTAGAACCAACACATGCCAATAACCAAGAAAGACCAAAGTAATTTAACCATAATAGGAATGTTGTGGGAAATGGAGTAATTGAGTCATGTCATGTCCAAATGGTGCAAAGGTCATCTTCACCACCTTTTCAGCTAACTCCTACCCAAAAACCTCTCCAACTAATGTTACAAGCACAACAACCAAGATCTATACAAAAAATACAGTAGCCTTTACCATTACAAACCCCTCCTAGGAGAACTATGCCTATGCATCGTGTCTTCAGTGACCTAGGAGAGCCTATTGAATCTATATTTCATAAACTCACCATCACTAATCTGATTAGTTGTCCTATACCAAAGCATTATCTACAAGGCATTTCTTATCTTGATTGGTACCATGAAAACAAATTTTGTGAAGATCATCGAGTCAATGGACATAATCTATGAAGATGTGTCCAAATCAAGTATTTAATTTAGAATATGTTAGAGAATGGAGAGATAACATTGGATAATGGTGCTTCCACTTCCAATCAAACTCTTGAGATTTATCAAAACCCCTTTCCCTGACATAACAATCAACAACATCAGAACAATCAACAACAATAACAATAATGACCAATGTAGTAGTAAAATCAATAGAATCAAAATCAAAGTCCAAACCATTAGAATTAAAAAAATCAATAGTAGAACCCATAACAATAGAATAATGAACAAAACCAAAGTCATAATGGTAATAAACAATAAACCTTCCATGTAGTTGTACATGAATATAATAGGGTTAGAGGTCATATTATAGTGGGTAGCGTTAACACCATCTCCATTAATCTTAAACCAAGCATTAATCAATATAGACCATTGATAAATAACAGCACTCAATAAAATTACATGAATACTCCTTCTTTGACCTAGTACTACATATAGGCAAGCCAAAAAACTCAGACTTCCACTTTTGGACCTTATATCGATAACTCATCCTTGCTATGTGACCACATACACGTGTACCGGCAATCAAGACTTGTCTTATCTATCCCCACACCATTCCCAACATTTGTTAGTGATCATGGTCTAATATCTAATCTTGATCATGCAATCACAACTTGGAAGTCCAAAATTACTATCCCAAGCCCACAATCATCTACCACTTTATCTATTATCCAACCAACCGTTCAACCTCAAAATAAACCATTCAATATTGACCAAGACAAGAAGTTTGATATTGTGGAACAATTGTACAAGACACCAGCATAAATTTCTATTTTATTTTTACTATGAATGCCATTAATCCACAAGAACATCGTGAATGAGTTTTTAACCCAATCTACTATTGCTAGTGATATATCCCCTGATAAATTTCAAGCTTTGGTTAGACACCTAACTCCAACCCAACAAGTCACATTCAACCAAAGTGATATGTCTTCCCTTGGCCAGCTCCATAATAACCCATTGTACATAGAAGTTTATATAAAGTGGAATAAATTGAAAGATGTCCTTATAGATAATAGATTAGGCCTCAACATAGTGTCTCTAAACCTCATCAAAATTCTTGGGTACACAATGGTAGATCTCTAACCAAAAAAGATAACCATCAAAGCCTATGATAATCAAGAAAAAGAATCATAAGGCACCATTAGTTTGGTAGTTATCATTGGGCCTTTGACCCATGATACACTTTACCATGTGCTTGATCTTGAGTTATCATACAATATGCTTCTAGGCAGGCCTTAGTTACATGAGATTCATGTAGTCCTATCAATGCTAGACCAATGTATCAAGTTTTCCCACTCAGGGATGGAAGTGAATATTCCAAGAGATGTATACCAATATGAACACTACAAACATATTGAGGCCAAATTTCAAAGCTATAATTATCAGTACGACATAAATCCAAGTTCTAAGCAGGATAAAGGAAAGGCCATACTTATTGATCCTTCACCGAATAATTGCATAGATCCTAATACCTTGGATTCCCTTTCTCACATGCTACCTCTTGAAGCTTCTAATCATTTCACCATTTCAAATAATAGATCGGGAGAGTATGTGACCCATGATACATTTCATATTGCCAATCTTCCTCAGAATCTAAAAACCTTTGGATGACCTAAAGTCACCCCACATATTCATTGGTAAAGAAAGAACAAAGATAAGGGAGTTGTCACATTTGTACCAGTATCTAGCCTAGAAATTGACCCTCTTGAAGGGGATGAATCATGGTTATACAATGATGACCAAGCTAATTTTTATAAAAGTGCAAAGTATCCTATTCCCAATAGAATCATGGAGTGTCAAAATTATGAAGGAAGAGGCCTCAGACCAAATCAATAAGGAACCATAGAGCCAATTTTCATGACTAAATATGAAAGACCTTATGGACTTAGATTTAAACTACTTTGGGGTGACCCCATATATCTTATTCAAATTCCATCACCAATGCCTAGTGAAGATGATGCCGATAGTGAAGCAGAGTCTGATCACAACCTCATCTTTGATGACCTAGTTGAGACTAACCTATTCATTACCAATGCCATTTGTACCCTTACCCCAGCCATTCATTGCAACACATTACCGTTATACTATCCCCAACTGAGAGATTGGGACCAACAAGAATCCACTTTGCTGATTGATGAGTTTTAGAATGATGAGGCATTCTATGAATTTTTAGGCCTTAGAGACAATGTTTCATTGGGAGATCACAAATACAAATTTTCAATCACATTAGATCCTGAAGCCTATTTTTGAGAATAGGTGAACAACCTTAGCCAAAAACAAATATGTAAAACATTGAGGTCCCAAAGTGAAAACCTCTTTGAGTCACTTTTTGACCAGGGAAAAAGTAAAGATAAAGGCCAGTCTAGTGGTAAAAATCTATTTTAGGTGCCATTAGATGGGGATGTTCATTTTTATTTAAATTTAGACCAAGAGACCACCAACAATGAACTTTCCTATGGATTTGAGTTCAGTTTTACGTAAAAATAAGTATTTGATCAAATTCTTTAAGAATTTTTGACTATTTTTGTTACATGGCCAGATTTCCCATTAAGGGACTCAAATTTATCATGCCTAGAAGAAGTTGAAGAGCAAGTCCTAATAGAGGACCCTGATATAGTCCAGTAGTTCAAGTCTTTGCCTACTATCCTAGAAGATGGTTCGACCCTTCTAGTCGAGGATATAATAGAGGTACACATTGAGACTCCATCAGACCCA
The DNA here is from genome assembly GCA_037957365.1 of Torreya grandis. Classification (NCBI taxonomy): domain Eukaryota; kingdom Viridiplantae; phylum Streptophyta; class Pinopsida; order Cupressales; family Taxaceae; genus Torreya; species Torreya grandis. The sequence goes on from JARHVA010000177.1 coordinate 529,150, forward strand.
AAATGGATAAAGTTAGGTGCATCCCTCACAGAGGAGGAACGTAAAGTCATTACAGCTCTGTTGAGAGAATTTGTAGATATCTTTGCATGGGCCTATTCTGACATGCCAGGTTTGGACCCTTCCTTGGTTTTCCACCACCTTGTGGTCAATCCTGATGCCAAACTAGTAAAACAAAATCTATGTAAAATGCATCTTTGCATTATTGTATTGGTAAAGAAAGAGTTAGAAAAACACTTATAAGCAGGATGTATCTAATCTATTGACTACTCAGAATAGATATCTAATGTTGTACCTGTTAGAAATTTTTTTGAAGGAATCAAAATTTGTAATAATTTTTGAGACATCAATAAAGCTTGTCCTAAGGATGACTTTCCATTTCCTAATATTGACATGATCATCAACTCCATGGTAGGTTATGAAATGCTTTCACTCATGGATGGCTTTTCAGGATACAACTAGATCAAAATAACACCAGAAGACCAACATAAAATAATGTTCACCACTTCATGGGGAATATTTTGTTATCAGATAATGCCATTTAGCCTTAATAATGTTGGAAATATATATCAAAGGGCCATGATTGTCATATTCTATGATATGAAGCATGATATTATTGAAGACTATGTTAATAATATATTAGGAAAATTCAAAACTAGGGCCGACCATCCAACAGTGCTGCATAAGATATTTCAAATATTATGGGAGTACAAAGTTAGAATCAACCCAAAGAAATGTGTGTTTGTTATAACCTCAACAAAATTACTTGGATTCATTATGTCTCATAGAGGTATTGAAGTTGATCTAGCTAAAGTCCATGCTATAACTGAGATGCTACCACTAACCAATTTGAAGTAACTCCATAGTTTGTAGGGAAAGATCCAATCAATCCAATGCTTCATCTCTCAATTAGCAGACAAGTGTCATCCATTTACACATCTTCTAAATAAGGGAGTTGTATTTCACTAGGATGATCACTGCCAAACAACTTTTCAACAACTCAATGACTATCTTGTTAATCTAACTTTTTTATTACCTCCTATACCAAGAAAGCCATTCTTGTTATACCTATTAGCTACCAACAATGATCTAGGGGCACTCATAGCTCAACATGATGATAATGGAAAAGGCCATGCCATATACTACCTAAGCTATACCTTGGTTGCATATGAACATAACTATGTACCTATTGAAAAATCTTATCTAGCCATGGTCTTCATAGCTGAAGAACTATACCATTACATGTTGAATAATAAGACCATGGTCATTTCAAAAGTAGACCTACTCAAGTATCTACTATCTAAAACATATTTTCAAGGTAGAATGGCTAAAAGGATCATACTTCTCAGTGATTTTGACATAGATTATGTCAATTAGAAGGCCATCAAGGGATAAGTTATTATAAATTAACTTGTTGAAGCACCTCTCATAGACACACAACCACTCACATTTTAATTTATTGATGAATCCATAATGACCATCATTGACACACCCCTTGAGTAGCCCTAGAAGCTATATTTTGATGGTTCATTTACTACACATGGATCAGGGGTAAGCATATTATTTATTACACCATAGGGGGAGCTAATTAGTAAATCATTCAGAATTATCTTTTCATGTATAAACAACGTGGCTGAGTATGAAGCACTTGATGCTAGAATTTGATAGGTAGTGTATTAGAACATATCTCATCTCTAATTTTATGATGATTCTCAGTTAATCATAAATCATGTCAAAGATAATTTTTAGACCAAAGATGACAAGATGGTTCCATATAAAGCCATGGTCGACACTCTTAAGAAAAAAATTGCCAACATTCTATTTGAGCACATACCAAGGGTTAGTAATAAAATTGTAGATACCATGTCTACTATTGGCTCTCTGATTTGATAAATAGATAAAGCTAGAGAGTATCAGTTCGTCATCAAGAATTTGTCAGCACCTGCTCATGAACCTTCAATCGTTTCAATGATTTGTGATATTATTGGTCCTAATTATATCTAGTACTTAGACCTTTATAAATACCTTCATGACCAAATTATACCACCTAACCTATCCAAAAAACAAACCAAATCCTTCATTCATCATTCCACTCATTATGCTCTACTTGGATCCACCCTTTATCATCGTAGTTTTGATGGAACTCTGCTTCATTATTTAACTTCGATAGAGTCTACACTAGCATTAAGAGAATTTCATGAAGGAGTATGTAGAGCTCATTCTAGTGGGGTAGTCCTATCCAAAAATATCTTGTGTACTGGTTATTATTGGCCCATGATGGATGCAAATGCAGCTGCATATGTAAAGAAGTGTGACAAATGTCAATGACATGCTAATTTGATTCATGACCCAACCCAAAATTTTAAACTGATGTCGACACCATGGCTATTTGCTACTGGGGACTTGACCTCATTGGGAATATCAACCCCACTTCATCTTATGACCATAAACATATCCTTACCACCACCAAGTATTTCACTAAGTGGGTTGAAGTTATACCCCTCACTTACATGACTAGAAAGCAAATTTACAAATTCATCTTCAACCATCTCATTTGCTGCTACAATATCCCATCTGACATTACATATGATAATGGAGGATCATTCAAGAACAAGGATGTAGACAAGATATGTATCAAATATAACATCAGACAACATTTTTCTACATCATATTATCCTCAAGGTAATGTCCAAGTTGAAGCATCGAACAAAACCATTGTCAATATTTTCAGAAGATTGTCAATGATGTTGGTCGTGATTGGCACCTATAGATATTACCTACCCTTTGGGCATACCATAACAATCATCATACCCCCACATGAGCCACTCCATACTTGTTTATGTTAATGAAGCCATCCTTCCCATTGAGGTTGAATTATCTTCATTTGGCATCTCTTTTAAGCATGTCCTAGATAATCATGACTATCAAGTATCCCATCTACAAGAGCTAGACCTATTTGATGAAAAATGCACAACTACACTTAACAATCTTTAGGCATATCAAAAAAAACTAACTCAAAGGACACTATAATTGACATGTTAAGTATAAAACCTTTGAACTTGGTGATTTTATTCTTAAAGAAACTCAAAAGAATACCATTATTGAGAAGAAGCATAAAGGTAAATTCAAACCAAACTAGATATGACCTTTCATCATAACTATAGATTATGGATCAGGAGCATACTAGCTTACCACACCAGATGGAGATGAACTTCCTGAGCCAATGAATATTATTCACCTTAAGTGGTACTACACTAAGGTGTATTTTATAAGGACCATTTTAGTTATGCCATTTTATCACTATTCTTCTTTATACAAATATCATTCTTATATGTCCTCTTAACTGTATTCACTTTAAATTTCTCACCTATTAACCCAGTATGTTCTAAAGCCTATCTCATTTGACCTTGGTTTTTTGCCATTTGTTATGCATTTTCAGCATCAAAGAATTTGATTAGTTTCATCAATCAATTTAAGTACTTCAGATAGAGATCATATTTTGGAGCAATGTGATAGAAGTTTCAACAGTTGTAACCTTCATTTGTTATTCCTTTCTTATCATTGGTCTTGCTACTAATTATAACCACCTTTAAGAAAATTAATACCATTGATCTATGCCCTTGTGTCCTAGTTATAACTATCTATGGGAAAACTAGGGGAAACATTTGTTTATTGAGACTTGACATACCAACTTGCTATTTCCTATGACATGTTGTGCCTTTTTACCAACTGTGCTTGTTTTATTTGAATTGAATGCTATAATAGTTGAATTCCTCTACTATAAGGTAAAACTATAGTGACTTGAAGTCCTACTCTGGGACTATGTAGGAAACACTCAATACTTATTGAGGTTACCTTAATCACTCTTTTTATAATGCTCTTATCATTTTTTGAACAACCTTAGTTTAAACACTCTCACCATTTTGTCAGCAACCTTAGTTTAAACACTCTCACTATTTTGTGAGCAACCTAAATTTGAATGTTTTCACCATTTTATGAGCAACCTTAGTTTAAATGCTCTCACTATTTTGTGAGCTTGAACCATTTAGTATCTCATCATTCTCGATTGAGTTGAGATACTCCAAAACAATTCCAAAAACATTTAAAAATCATTAGAAAAGAACCAACAACATTGACCATTTTTTTGCCTTAAGGTTTCTGGGAACCCTTACTAAGTTACAATAAAACCAATTGTCACTTAGTTTCCCCATCCTTTTTGGCCTTTTATCTCATGCACTTGCCATTTTTCAAGACCATTCCTAATCTTCTAACACATCCCTTCTGTTTGTTTTCACCAGTTATCATTTTCTTCCCATTCCCTAGGAGAACTACATTTGACTTAAAGTTTTTGTTGGATATTACATCCATGGAACTATGTAGGTAGCATCCACTTGCCTAGTGTATATAGAGATAGCTCGACCACACCCTTCCTTTTCTTCTATTCCTCCATTTTGTTTGTTTTTTAAGTTATCACCTATTTTCTGGGGGTAATGTTTGTATGCTTTATATTGAGTGTTTCCTTGTTCATTTCTTTATTATTTTGTTTGTGTGCCTATTTGTTTGCTTTCAACATTGTTGCCTTGATTTGGTTTATGTGTGTTCATTGCGTGACTCCTTGCCCACACATATACTCGAATCTATCCATATTCATATGTTTACATTGTCATCATGGTTTCTATCATTGGTGCATTATTTTATATTGAGTATTGGATTACGAGAGTCAATCCTCATGCATATTTTAGCCAAGTCCTCATGATGTTATACCATGATGGCTACCGACACATGCTGTAAAAAACCTTAGCTTCAAGAAGTCTATTTAGTAATGGTGACATCAACATCTCTTCAACATCAACATCTTGATTCCATCCTAATCATATCCCACATAGAGTAATTAAACATGAAATAATTTCAACCTTTATTAGTTCAGATGAGCATCTCCCTACTAGTAGGTTATTCCCATTCATCATTACCCTCTATGTTAAGTTATCATCATCCTCGACCAAGTTTATCATGTTTTCCATAATCAAGGTCTAATGATTATAACTGCCTATGGGTAAATCATTGCACACCATCCCACTTACATTTCTCAATGATTATAACCGCCTTTGTGTAAATAATTGTGTTATCACCACTTTACTTTTTATTCCCATACAGGGGCATGTTGTTATCTTGTTTGTCTATCCTAACTGGGGCAGACCCATCTTCTCAATGATTATAACCATCTTTAGGCAAATCATTGTGTTATCATACCACTTTTCCACTCTCGGGGTACAATGCTTATAAACGCCTTTATACAAACAATTGTACACTGTCCCACTTATATTCTCACTAATTTTTACTACCTTTTTAATATCATTGTGTTTTCACCCCATCATCTTTCCTTTCTTTGGTCCCCTCATTTCACTTCTTATCAAGGTATCATTTGTTGAATTGCTTATGCCAACCATTCCCTCGAGGGGGCATCATACAATTATTTTATCATAATTGTAGTTGTAGGCATATAAGACCTTTTCATTCTTTGAGAATATATTACTGTGAGTATAGCTTTCAACGCCTTACCAAATAGGGACAAACTGTAGATACCTAAATCTGGCCATGAATAACCTCCAACCAGGCTTTTGACCAATTTTCACCTAAAGTGCACAATTTGGCCTAAAAACACTAAAACTTGATAAAAGATGTGAAACTGACATATTCAAGTACCAATTTTGGCTAGAGTATCACTAAATGGGATAGTGTAATTTATAGACTAGCTAACTTTGATCAGATCATTTTGATTCAAAATGTCAATTTTGCACCTCAGTGTTTTGGATTGATCTTTCCTATCAAATCTCTTGCACAAGACATGTGCCTTCATTATTTGTTGTTGGTAACATCATAAATGGGATAATGGATCTAACACATCTAACATCACCTTCTAATTCAAATCTAGTCAAATTATGGACTAATAACAAAGCATTTTGATCAATTTGAGTAATTTATGCACAAAGTGCTTAAACATGCTTAAGAGCTAATTAACCCAAATCAAGGCCTAATTAATAATTCCATGGAAACTTGTTGAAAACTTTGTTTTGAAATGAATATTGAATATCTGCATCACAGGTGACCTCATTTCTTCGAAAGACTTCCCTAGGCCAAAAATGCCACAAATATCAAGATTCATGCCCTCCATGCCTCATCAATACCTTCCATGATGCTCTCCATGCCTCTTAATTTCCCCTTCTTCCAATGCTATGATGAGGATAATTATAAACTCAATTCCAAAAATTTAATAAATCCTCAACCACACATCTCAATCTCATGATGGATGGTTCAAGTTGATTCTAGACATTCTAAAAAATCTATAAATAGAGAGGCCATGAATATCATTTTGAAGCTACATTTGTGCAAAGTTATAATGCAAGATTGGTTCTAAAATCTTCATGCAAACTAGTGTTACCATGCCAAATTGATTCCAAGACAAGCCAAGCCACAAGCCAAAGGTGTCAAGGAGAGATGGAGGTAGCCAAGCTTTTATTACCAAGGAATTTATGAGCACAAAGCCAAGCAAGCCACTACTACAAAGGCATTTGGATAATCCAAGGAAGGTGAAGTAATTCTTGTTATTTTTTCTTACTTTTTAGTTACGTTTGTCATTTGTTTTTATTACTAATCTCACCCTAGTAACTAGGTATTAAGATGTTAGCTTAATGTGTTTTTGATTTGGTTTCATTCACTAACACCATACTAATCTCCTCTTCTTAATCAAATTCTTAGTTCATACTTCTATGTTATACAACCTTTTTTTCCAACATTAACTTGTTTTAAAAGGTGGATTGACAGCCTGTTAAATAGCTCATGCTTCTTGGATCTAGTTTTCTAAGCAATCTACCCAACCTACTTAACTAACCAACCCTCTTTTAGTTATATCTTATTGCAAGTCATCTTCCCAAGCCAAAGAAGAGTATCTACAATGATCGAGATTATGGAGTGTACACCACATGTAGGTTCTACCAACCTCCACCCCTCTTTTAGTTTTACCTTTCTTCTATAAATAGATAAAAAAATTGGTACAAACACCCAAAGCCACATTTTTTTCAAATTTAAAAGGATAGAGATTAGGAGGGTGATCCACATTGATACAAAAATACACAGGAAAGTGATCCGTTGTTAAGAAAGAAAGGATGAAACTTTTTGGGATCTAGTTTTGAGACAACCAATTTGACAAAAGCAAAACTGATCCAAACGCTCCATAAAATTCTACTCACCACTTATTTTATTATTCCAAGTAAACAACCCCTATTTTGGTTGGATATCCATAAGCTCATTTTAAGATACATATTAGAGAAAATCTAGATTAATAGAAGTCGCATAAGTCCTACCACCCTATTTTTCAAAAGAATATAGAAGGGCATTGAAACATCCACCCAACACAATATTTGAACCAACAAAGTGAGACAAAAGGGTGGATAATTATTTCCTTAATAAAAACTTACTATTAGACTCATTTAGGCCATACACATTATAGATCAAGAAACTCAAATCTGTCTTGAGACAAGTGATTCTACAAAATTGTTAATTAGTTCTAGCATCCAACAATTCCACTTGGACTTTGGAGGGAACCCAGATAATAGCTAACCCCACTGAAGCCCCAACAACTTGAATAAAGGAGCTCCTCCATCTCTTCCAACTAAGATCCAAAAGACTAGAGGCTTCAACCAAACTTAATTTAGTTTTTTGAATCAATAAAACATCAAGATTATTGGAAAAGAATAGACGCTTAACCAAACATCTCTTGTTAGAGGAATTAAGACCCCTAACATTCCATGAAATAAGCTTCATGTATACTGAGGGAGGATTTCCACCTCCCACTTATCAGGTCTAAAGAATTTAAAAAGAGTGCCTTGCTTACCCACAAAGACTTCCCCTACTACATGTTCCTTAGTATATTTTTTACCTCATTTCTTAGCTTTACCATAGTTAGGATTCTGAAAAGAGCTTTGAGATTAAGAGATGGATATAATTTATTTGTAATTCAATTCTTCCTCTAAATCATAATCCTCCAAATCTAAATCACTAACCAGAGCCTCAATCATGGGATTGTCCTCCAAATTATCTAAGCAACCCTTCAATCCACCAATATTAACATTAGAATTTTTTTTTGAATTATGAAGTATGGCTCCGATAGTTTGAGACTGTTTTGAAAAATATTCACAACCTTTTATCAATGGTTAGGAGATAACTCATCTCCCTTATCTAGTTTGTCTAACAGGGACTCTATTTCTGAAATTTTGAGGCTTGGAGTATGTTGAATAGGAAAATTATGTTTTACAAGCCTGATTGAGATCTTGAAGAGACATTTATCTTGGAAGAAGGGATAAAACTTGCTTGAGAATGAACTTGATCCAAATCCACATTCTTTCCTTTCTTCTCATGACTTTTATCAGCCTGCTTAGAGCAAAAATTTCCATTTTTGCAAAAGTAAAAAGCCCTAGATTAGGATGCCACTAGTTTCTAAACCTTCAAGAACCTCCCCAAAATATAATAAGAAATTGTCAAGGCTTTCATACAAAAGTTCTGAGTGTGCCCAATACATCTATAATTCAAGCACCTAAAAGGATGATTTTCAATATCAACTGACTAAGACCAGGAATACCCTTGGGTTTCAATGAGAATGTTTTTAGGAATAACAACACCCAGATTCATTAAAACCCTAATCCTTGCATAAGAAGCTAAAATTCCTTTCTCCATCAAAGAATCAATTTCTATAAATGATCCTAACAAATTTTTTAGGGTCGATAAGCAATCAAATCCCTAATATTCTAAAGGAAGACTATAAATCCTTATCCAAACTAGATAACTACCCTGTTGTATTAAAAAAATATTAAAATTTGGATACCATCTTTGAAGCCAAAGGCCAACACCTCTCATGGACCAAAAGGGATGATTCAAAATTCTAATTTTTTAGTCTAAATTGGGGAAGATGGTGCTAAAAAAACCCTTCAGCAAAAATTTTATGTCAATATCCTTCTCCCAACTGTCTTCCACCCAAGACTCAATTTCACCAATTCTCGACCATTTCCCTACAAATTTATCGACTAGTCTCGCTCTTCCATGAGCAAAATAGTCTAAGAGTGTTCGATAGATTCCCAAATGAATTCTTTGTCTTCACCAATCTTGAGGCCATCCCACACTCTAAAATTTGGTCCACCAAAACCTTCTACAACTTTGTCAAATGCCTCTTCATCCTCCATACGGCAACCAAGAACTAATGGAGTGGGATTCGCTTTGTTATTGAGGACTTCACTAAACTGCACCTACTCTACCTGCACCAAAACTTCCAGAACCTCCCAAGTCCTAAGTTGATTTTGATCTTCTAACCCTATCGCTCCTTTACCAACATAAAGCCCTGGCCATTCATTTTCTATGTAAAATTCTTCCTTTGCAAACTATCGATCAATCTTTAATGACCTGTACCCAAACCCTACTATAAGAATTAGGGCTTCTTTCTTCATATTCCCCTGCTTGCATGACATAGCCAAATTATTATAAAAAATTAAATATTAAATATAATTTAAAAAAATAGAATAATGGTCATCCATCCTTAATTTTTTATAGTTATAATTTTATGTATAATTACCTAACAAATTTAGTTACCTTCGAGATAATTTTTCATGCATTTCTTTAAGAAAATTCAATAATAAAATATTATTTTAAAATAATTAATTAAATGAAAATAAAAATGATTTATTAAATTAATGATATAATTTTAAATAAAAGAGAAGATATTTCCCATATAGATGAATAGTTTTTAAATAAAATTATTTAATTAATTATATTATCCATCATCAATATACATAATATAATTTTAATTTTATAATATATTTAATGAAAGGAAATGTTCTCATTTAATTGAAAGGTATAATTCAAACACACATATTATGAACAAAGTAAAAGAGAAGATATTTCCCATATAAATGAATAGTTTTTAAATAAAATTATTTAATTAATTATATTATCCATCATCAATATACATAATATAATTTTAATTTTATAATATATTTAATGAAAGGAAATGTTCTCACTTAATTTTATTGCATATTTAAAATTAAGTCTATTAATTTAATTTAACTTATAAATTTTATGATAATTTTTTTAACTACAAAGTTTATGTTAAATGTTCCTATTTATTAATATTAAATATATTACAATGTTAAATTAAAATTAATTAAATTAATAAAATATACTTAATTATAATCTAATTATCAATATTATAATATATTATTAAGTTATTATATATATTGTGATATTTAAATAAAATTAATTGAATTATTTATAATGTATTTTATTTGAATTTATTTATACATATTATTAAGTTTTATATTATATTTGGAATTTCAAATTAAAAGTTGTGTAATACATGTTAATTACTAATTATTATAAAATGTGTACGAATTCAATATTGTAAGATATATATTTATATTTTATTAAATAAAAAAAATTTAACATTTAGAAAATATCAATACAAAATTTTAACATTATTAAAACATTCTAAATATTTATCATATAAATAATTATCTAACAATTTTTGTTTCTATAATATATTTTTATTTCAATAATTCTAACAAATTTTATAGTTAAAAATAATTAACAAATCAAGTCACTCAACGTATTAAGATTGATGATCATAATCTTTTGAACTTTTAAATTAGATATTGTGAGAAATTTTTATGGATTGTCTAGATTTAAACATCAAAATATCGTATAAAATATTAAATATACAAAGTTTTTAACCATTGATCAACTATAACTAAAAAAGCATCATCAAAAATAACATTTTTCTATTATGATATCTGAAAAAACGTCGTTTTATAAATTATATAAATTTAAACATCAAAATATCTTATAAAATATTAAATATACAATATCTTTAACCACTGATCAAACCATAACCCCAAAAATCTAGTCGAAAACAACAATTTTCTATTATAATATATGAGAAAACGTCGTCAAAAACGACGTTGTTCTATTATGGTATCTGAGTTATATTTTCTCAAACATTTCTTTTATCAAGCAGGAAAAATTAAAGTTGAGATTCCCCAGCATGTAGAAGTGGATAGCAACTATGACCTTAACGAATGTCCCAATTACTCGGAGATTGGACCTTATGTTTGATCAACTCTGTCAGCCAATTGACTAATCTGGGGCTGAAACTGGCCGAAGAGCACCATTCTTATCATTCCTTTCAATTCTTACATTGCCTGCAGATTTGAAACACAATTTTTACCATTAAAGGTATTGAAACAATAAAAAATTGTGTAATCTACTAACAATGCCATCATTTTTTAAGTGTATCAAAACGCTTTTCGATCTTGATTTATCACTGGAAACAAAAGAGAGAGAACAGCAAAGTTGGAAGAAGTTTCAGATATGATGTGAAGGGTTACACAGAAAATAGATTCATCACAGCCTTTGTGGTTTTAGAAAAAAAAGGTATGATTATCAATAAAAATGAGGATGGAAAAGAAGTTCTAACCTCCATGAAATTGGGCCATCTGTTAAGGTCATAGTTGCTATCCTCTTCCACTTGCTGTAAAAACTCTACTCTAATTTGCTCTTCTTGATAAAAGAAACGTTTCAAACTTTGCAGATCTTGCTCATCTCCTTGCTTTTGCTGCCACTGTTTGAATTAATGGCAAGGAATGTCACCATTTTCAAAGAAAAACAACAATAATTATGTCCTTGCATGCTAAGCAAAAAGAATACAGGAAAAAAAAGAACAGAAATATATAGGCTATTCCTTTTTCTTGTGGTTCTCCTTTAGGATTCTTTATCTAAGTAGACTCAGTTCTTGTTCATTCACTACTACCATTAGAAAGAGATTTCTCACTTACCTTAAAACATTTTACAGACCTTAAAACATTTTACAGAGAGAAATGCACACTACCCACAACCCCCAAATCAGGTGGGTATGAATGTTACTTCCTGGTGCTATTTAATCTAATTGAAGAGTTTCTGCTCCATTATTGTGGTTGGAAAACAGTTGGCAATTAAGACCCAATGAATGAATTTTCTAAGCAATTACCTCGTCTACATTTTTCTGTTGAACTTGCAAAAGATGTTTGATCTTGTTCTCTCTTTTAACCAAAAAGCAGCAGGCTATGGACCTCACAGTTTTTCATTAGTTAATATGATACATAAGTTATTTATTTATTATATAAGGAAGTTTGTTAGTCTCTATCATGACATAAATTATCTATGTCATGGTTAGGGGTGATATAGGGGAGTTGGTTAGTCTTTATCATTATATATCTATGTCATGATTAAGGGTGATATAAGGGAGTTTATTAGTTTTTATCATTATTTACAGTATGGTTAGAGGTGAATTATCGACTTTTTTAGGAAATTTGGTTGTTAGTCTTTATTATTATTTAAGTTATGATTAAGGGTGAATTATCCATTCGAACCGTAAACTTTAAATTGATTGGTACTTGGTGAAAGTTGATCAGTTTACTCCTTACATTCTAATATAATAACAATTGGTCCCAATATAAGGAATCAAGCAGAGCTTTAGTTCTGTATTAAACAGTGTTTACAGAGTGAAGATAAAGACAGCGAGAGGCTAACAAACACAGGAAAGTTTATTTAATACTTAAAAATTCATTGATTTTAGTTGGACACCCAATCATAATTATTTTAATATTTAACATTTTTTATATAAATTTTATGATTCATGGAGAACGTGAACCCATCAATTTATATATACTGATTAAACTCAATCCCTACATACAACATTCCAAGGAAACGGTTTTATGATAAATCACTATTGGAAAATAGTTTTCCGAGCTTTTTTACGCCCAGAGAAAACAAGGCCGACAGCTGCAGTTGGCGAGCACATGACACTTCCTTCGCATATGGAAACTGAACTCCAAAAAGCCGCCATTACTTGCAAACATCCTGCGACAGATAACAGCATCATAATAATGTAAACGGAAAAACCAAAATAACAAACACTAATCTATAAAATGGGTCAAAACAACATGGCGTTTAAATTCTTGGATAAACTACAAAATGGATTATTCTGTTAAATAGCATGATAGGGCGGCATTGCTTTACGATAGTTTGATTCCATGATTAAATACCCAAATAGTGGCACCCACGAGGCATGTTCTCAATTTTGCAGGAAATTATCTTAAATAATGCAAAGTGCTTTAACTTGTCGGCTACATCAAACAAATTTGAATTGTCTCTTGTCCTGGCCATTATATGTCAAGTATGCAACTCATATATATATATATATATATATTCTTTTTCACTTTTTTAAAATTAATGATTAAAAAAAAAATTAATGATTCGTCTGAGTTACATAAATATTGACATGCATCTTTGTTTTTGAATGGTAAGTTACAATAATCTGAATAAGTATAAATTTATATCATAATCTTCTTGAACTTAGTTACAATGATTAGGAGGGATCTATTCCATGAAAATCTCCCAAGGATCGATGATGTCTTTTGATGTTTCCATGGATTTGTATTTTGGTGGATGGCATAATATACCATCTACCTCATCAATTAAACTCCAACATTTTCAATTAATAAATGGATTTCAAACAAAAATATCTATAAATAGTTAATTAGGCCTAAACAAATGTAAAACAACAAATCTAACGTAAATAATTTTCCAAAAACTATAATGATAAAGATAAAAAGAGGATTTAGAAATATATATTGAATATCAAGAGATTTAGAGATAGTTGTTGAAGCAAGAGAATGAGAATTGGGGTTTTGTGGCAAGGTAATGAGAGTTCTCAAAAGTTATGCTGAATGAAGGGCCTTTTCCAAACCGTCAATTTTTGTGTTTTGGTATCATAATTGTAGTGAGTATTATTATGGGAAGTGTCAAGTAGGTGCAAATGATTTTGCTGACTGTGTTTGTCAAATAGAAGGTTCCAAAAACCTCACTTAGTTTTACAAAACTTCACTTCGATCACCTAAAAATGTACTACTTCTCATTACCTTGATTACGCTGTTAAAACTAAATATAATAAGAAAACTAATTTTCTTAGGGCTTGTGTTATGCCAAGGACTTGTTGAGCTTCCTTGGTATTTTTAGGTGCCTCAATGGTGTACAATATTAAAAATAAAATTCCAATAATTGCAATAATTCATCCAAGAGGAAAAATGATTTAATTCGTAATGCTTCACTAATATGAACTTTAGTGCTACAATGAAAGCTCTCTAAATGCTTGCATGCTATCTCTACAATTCTTGTAAATGCTCAATATAGTTTGGTGACAAATAAATTCTAGATGCATTTTAAGTTAGTCTAGATTCTTAAATGCATTAAGATGCTTGTGTAACTATAGATGACTTGAATTCAAATAAGACCTTATTAGCACACAAACTAAAATCAAATAGTCAAAAAATAAAACAAGATGGGACCACAAACCATGAGTGCATCCCAATTGATTAGGACCATAAAACCCGCCAAAAACATACTCACTATAGTTCTAGGCTCTAAAAATGTAGTGAATACATTTATGGGAAACTTACCCTAGGACCTCAAAAACATGAGAAAAAATGGGGGACATGATGACAAACCATAAAATGTGCCAATAAATCATAATTTTTATCAATAACCAAAAAATACATTTGGTATTCTAGAATTGTTTGATTTAATGACTAATTGGTTGTTGAGACCATTTTTAGGTGTATATATAATTCTATACTTTGGGTGGGGTGGGAAGGGGGCTCAGGGTGTGTGTGTGTATGTGCATGCATGCATACATATCAATGTAAATCAACTATTATAAGAACATAATATTTTATTCCATTGAAACTCTTATAAAAAACCCTAATGTACCTGTGAATCTTGTAAGGATATTCTTTCTTTTTCTACAAACATATGGGTGAGTGTTGATAACAATAACCTACTTAAATTTAATTAGTGAAAATAGTATACTTGATTTGACTAAAGGTGTGTATAATTCCCATGCGAGATCACATGTCTTTAAATTTGTGTTAAATCTTGCATGCATTTCTAAGTGAAATGTTTAGTACAAAAAAATCACTTTGAACCGAATTTCTAAGTACTACAAAAAACATTTTAAATTTATATCATGTAATGTCATTATAATTAAAAAATTGAAACCCTTGTCAAATATGGGTCTCCACATCTACATAGAATAACAAGCATTGAAAATTGAAGTTAGACACCCTATCAATCATGGGCCTCCAAATCCATCATGTTTAATATGATAATGCAATTGCCTTAATAACATATATTTGAAAATGATGAGTGAGATATATACCCTATTTTTAGATTTGGCACAAACCTATGAATCACACAAATCTTAATAATAAAATGGATTGTGTGCATCATGTATAAGATAAAATATAAAATAAATGATTTCTAACATAGAAAGACTTTATATTGGAAGAATATATTTTATAAATAATTTTCCTCAAATGGACCTATGATATAATAAATATAAGCACATGAATAATGTGTCCCACATGGGTAAGATAGAATCAATGTGGTATTAATATCATAAGATATTGAAATGTAAACACGAGTATATGTTCTTCCCCCTAATAGATACGTGAAAGGAATCATGGAAGATAGGAAAGTAAAAAAGTAAGTTTCCTTGATATATGTCATGGAACCATAAAACATGTCACAAACACCTAATGACAAAAACTATAACTATCAAGAAACATAAAAAAAAAATCCAAAATTATAATCATAACAAGGACATATAAGACACATAAGACATTGAAGTCACATCAAACTCAAAGTAAACATAAATACACAAAAACACATTAAAGACACACCTAACACTAAACAAGCACCTCAAGCACACTACATAAAAAAATAAACACTAAGCAATCGCATGTAGAATTGAAGATAAATCAAGCATGATTCCAACAAGTTGTCTATGTAACCTGAAACATAAGGAAAACACAAAATATCATGGATATATAAATTACAGTAATCATATAAATATGTATGAAAGAATGAATCATACAAGGACACATCTAAACTATGACATACACTAGAGAACATGTATCATAGATATAAATCATGATATCAAATGAAATACAAATATGATTAAAATAATCAATGAAAATAGAAATTGAAGTGGGACCAATCGATGCCCCATATTTCCCCCATAACTTCCCACAATTGAACATGGGATGTTCCCCCAACCTACTTTGAATCCAAAATTGTGAACCTATAACTTTTTGACATAGAAGACTTGCATCTACCCCAAAATTATTATGAATAACATACACATAAATAATAATTAAACAAAATTCTCTTCTGTAGGAGGATATTCATGAACATATAGTTTGTACCCTAACATAGTCATATTAAGTCATCCCAAATTAAAACATCACGTGAATATATCACACATTGAAAATATTTTTAACAATCACTAGATAAATAATTAAATCTATAAATACCCACAACTAAGGTCCTAAAATTAAATGTAATATAATGGATAATATAAATATGGAGTGTGTGATTCTATTGTAAGGGATTGGTAAGAAAATTTAACCAATAGTACCAAAGGATCCATGATAATTGTCATATGTATGTCTATGTATAAGTTACCCTTAAATGTGTGTGTGTGTGTGTGTGTGTGTGTGTGTGTGTGTGTGTGTGTGTGTGTGTGTGTGTGTGTGTGTGATGAGTTTATACTCATCAAAGACATCTATAGGGTGTTATTAACCCTAATTATAGTTTTCATCAAAATAAGGAATAAACTAGTTGAAATTAAATACCATACATAAATGAACATTAAGATTGTAATTCTATCTAATAGGCTACACTATGAAATAAGTCCAAATTATATAAATGAAACTAGAATAAGAAATTATTTTATCTTATTTTGGATTTAGTGGTATAAAAATGGTAAATCTTTAGACTAATTCAGATTCTATAATATACATATAAATTAAGCAATCCTAAAAATAACTAGTAGGGTATGATTGATTTATTACACTTAATATAAATAGAAATAACCTATAAGATAAGGTACTTAGATTATTTCATTTTTTTTAGTATGTGACAATGTACAATCAATAGTAGTAATTTTCAATGGATCCATGGTTGATTACATATATAAATTGAGTGTCAAAACATATTGGAATGAATCTGGTCATTAGAAAACCCATTTGGATACCAAAATAATTTGAGCTGTATTGGATCTATCCTTATGGGAAGTGGTGGATCGTTACATCATAGATCACTATGTGAGCTTGTAGATAGGTATTAAGTGTTATATTAGAGGCTAGGATTTTGTGTAGGTTCAATTTAGTATTCCTTCACCTAGAATCCCTAGCTTCACTTTCCACACTTGATTTTCCTAAAAATGGGGTTAGAAAGGATGGGTTGAGCTTACCTAACCACCACCTGCTGAGTGGTTGAGTGCTTCTAACATTACAAAACTCCAAAGATGGATCAAATTATATGTAGTTATCCCATCTATCTTTTTGTGTGCTCATTTAGTTTAATTCTATGATTTTAACCTTGAAATAATTTTCAAACTTAGCTTGGAGCTATTCCTTTGAGTTGTTTGAATATTTGAATGATTTAGGGTAGTGACTCAATGATGTCAAGATTATTTCTTAGTGTGAAATTAATTTTCTAAATGACTTCTAGATAAGGAAAAGACTTAGGCTTGATGTGTATAAATAACTAACTCTTTGGGTAGTTTCCATTCGAACCAACATGAGAAACATGCAAGCCAACCCAAATAAAGGGTTTAATTTTGAAAATATATCCATTATAAAGTGCATGGATATGTCTGACCAAGGCAAACAACTTAGGTAATTAGATTTATTTGAATATGGCTTGAAGTGTCAAGAAAATAGGAAATAGTAATATGAAATGAGGTGATTGTCTAAATAAGATTAAATTCACTCATGAAGATACTATGGTAATCCTTTGTATGAGTGAAGACAAATGAGAAATGGTGGATCCATAGGTAATTAAATGGTTAGGAGAGAGTATGATAAAGAGTCAGTTATGTATGCATAAGTCATGTATACTAATTCTTGGTCAAAACTAACATTGTTAAGTGTATAATATCAAATTCACGTGTCTAAGTTTTCTCCCATTTATTATAGTATTGAGAGTTCTATAGTAAAATGATAAAGTGAGATATATGAGTGTAACCATGGTGAGTGTGTTTAGTTATGTGTTGAGTGCTGAGATTTCTCCATAAAAAACATGCAATAAAACATGTATAAATCTATGTCCATTTATGATAGAAAATCTGAAGTAATAATTTAACATATTTTAATTTGAAAAATAAAGGGATGAAAACACCTTTGGGCATGTGAATCAAGATTATCCATTCAAATTTATTTGAAAAATGGGTGATTATACCCCATGGAGACGTTAGCGTCAAAACCATGGGTTGAGATAAATATGCCCCAACCCTCATTGGAGATGGAAAAGTTATTAGAGGTTAAGTCTTGCAAAACCTGAATTGCATTATTCATTATATTTTTTCTTGAGAATGGAACTCAAATGAGTTCCAATATAAATATGATTATCTAAGTATCCAAGTATGAGTAATTTTGAAACATATAATATGAATATTGTTTATGATTCAACCTAAGTAATGCTTGAATATAATCTAAGTAAATGTGATTAATCTAAGTAAATAATAATGTATAATGTCAACATATGCCTTGTGAATTCCCCAAATCTATTAACATGTGTAATATGAACCATAATATTATAATATTTATGAACTATCAACATATGTCATGCATATTCCTCTAATCTGGTAACTAATGTAATCTGAGTCATAATTTGTGTAATGATTTCATCAAATATATGAACTATCAACATATAATCATGTATAATATCTAATACAAGACCCACGTATGCCAACAATCTATGTCAAATCTAAAATAATCTATGTAAGCTTATTCCAATATAAAATAAGATATGCCCATAATGTTATTTTGTTTTGTTACATATTTGGTCTCTAAGACCAACAAGAAACACAATATGAACACACAATGTCATGCATATTCATATGTAAATATCTAAACATGTAAAGATTCAAGAAATGAATACCCAATGTCATGCAGAGTCATAGATAAAGAGTCAAACATAGAAATATTCTCATAGTGTAATAGATAATGAAGAATTACAGTATGTAACATGCATCAACATGAATCATGCATAGATCAAGAAAGGTTAATATACAAAATAAGTGCATGCCATCGTTACATAAATTAAAATATAAGATCCATATAATAGAACACTCAAATAGTATAACTAATATCAAGTCATGCATAATCAATGTAAATAGTTCTCAATATGATCAATGAAATGGTCATTAAAAAATGTAACATATATAGATGTAACATGCCCCCAACATAAGCATTCACACAATTTTGAAAAGGTAGCATATGGGTGTAGTAATTTATTGCATATGTATGTCCATGTCATATATAACATGTATGTTATACATCTCACTCATGTATAATGTGAAACATGTGCTTAAAAAATTGGATATATAATCTACCATGTATGTGATAAATCATAAATAAAAAATGTAAAATAGCAACAAATGTCATGCATAAGTCTTGTTTTTTATTTTTTTGATTATTTTGTTTGTATTTAAAATATTTTTAAATGTTTTTTTTTTAATCTATTTTTTTTTTTTTTGCATTAACCAAAGCTCCCATCAATGGGATGATATGATGTAGGTCTTGGGTCAATCATAATGAATGTTACCTCGTTGTGAGTGAGTAGTTACAAATGTATCTATAACATAATTTGAGAAGTATTTTTTTATTGTAATATATCCCTCATGGTCATCACAAACCATATGATCTTGCATATGGTGTGTAACTCTTGTAGCCATATTATTATGTAGAACATATTGTATGGTATAAGAATGTGAATGTTTTATTTATGGAACAAATGAATCAAACTATATAACTAACTTATGATGTAATGGAGTAGAAAATTAATTATAAATTGGGATAGGTCTATTATGTAATGGACACTAAATTATTGGTATTTTAGGAAGATCAATTATTTTTGTATAAATTTCTTTGATAAAATGAACGTGTAGATGTTTTATAATAGGATATGGTGTATCCTTCCAAGGTAATGTCTTTAGATGAATAGGAAACTCATATAGTATAAATAGAATTGTAACCACTTTGCTACTATGTATATGCTTCATGCATAAATTTACCAAATATGGTATTACATGGATATTATGTATCCATGGACATCTTAACAACATGTTGAATGACCCTACACTAGATAACATTAATAATAAATTGATAGTTGATATTGGGCTTACCATAAGTGGTATTAAAATGCTCCCAAGTGGACTCTGTCTATTTTTATTGAATCCTTTGACTACATGTTTTGTATCCATCAAGTTATTATATGTATGTCCACGACTAGTAATGAATGTCATAGTGAAAATGTTTTCACTTGAACCATTATCTTCCATGACACTTTGTATAAGTTGTGAGTCAATATAGGCACACACAAACAATGGTTCATATATATAATTATCAAAATAAATATCATGCTCATTGAATGTGATAATAGGTATATTTATTTGAATACTTCCAAGTTTACCAAAAATATCTTCCAAAGGATGATCCTCTATAGTCCTAGAAATATAAGAAACATAATATTCTAGATGAGGATGTATGTTTTAATTCATATGCACCTTAGTATTAGTGTTGGTCTCTCATTCCATATGAATTAGAAAGGGATCAAGAACTATTTTTAACTTTAATTCCCATTAGGTTGTATCCTTTAACCTCTTGCATATATATTAATCTCAATAATGTTGTAAACCACTAAATCTTGTATCTTATGTCATAAAATGATGAATCTATTAGTTTAATGTCTTGTGCATCTACGATAATCACAATATGTATTATTTTCAGATCCCTTAGATGGTTATTTACTCATATCAACCTATTTTTTAGGAGGGAAAGATATGTGATTACACTCAAGTAAAAATTTTAATATTTTATGAGGAAGTTCAAGTTATTGAGAATTGCCTCCATTGAGGAGTTAGGATAAGCCTATTAGTCAATTGTGACACTAGGTTGATTCTGATTTTTTCATAATTATTATTATAATTATTTTTAGACTTAATATTTGATTACTCTTTAAAATTTCAATGGAATTAATCAGAGAGTTAGATCCATATTTTAGCTTTTTTCATAGCAATGAGCTTAACTTCAATGTCCTTGATTGTATGACATTAGTCATAAAAATATTGAAAGCATTTAAACATAATGGAGTCATGTAATGGGGAAATAAATATTTTCTTGAATGTCTTAAAACTCATTATCAACCATTAGATTTATCATCTTGGAGAACATTGCCTTGTAATAGAGTACATAATCACTAAGTGGTTCATTGGGTCCTTTAATTTTTCACTAAAAGAATATGATATGTTCTCACTAATTTTGATTGAAATGTGTGTCAATAAATAATTGGCCAAAGGATTAAAGGTATTGACCAATTGGAAGGGGGGGGGGTGTCATAGAATTATCAAAAGGTATAGTCCTTAAGGCTCCATGGAAACAACCTAGTCAATAGCTTATCACTGGGAACACATTATAAATATGTTGTGTGAAAGGTTCAAACATGTTGTTCTTGATCACCTTACCATCATATAATGTAATATTAGGTAACATAAATCTTATATGTATGAGATAAGCTAATATTTTGGAGTTTAATGGATTAGGTAATAATGAATGAGAATCAATGTCATTTCCCACTCTAGAATAACACTTTTACAATTTTGAAACTTAGTTTGAAGTTCCATGATAGTTTAGAGAAGAAGATTTGGTTTTTATCTATAAAACTATGTAAAAATGGGTTTTGTCACTTGAACATTAATCCTAAGAGGTATGAATGTATGTTGTGTAGGGATAATCACAGCAATCATAGGAGAACCTTGTGTTACCACCACACCATGGGTGAGAATTACATGTGTAACCATAGGTGTAAACATAAGAATAGGAGTATTAGCAATCTAAACACTGATTTTAGAGTCAATACCTTTAAAAGGTATGTTAGTATAATTTAATGGCACATTTTGTTCCTAAAATGTGAAAATCATAGCATTATTTGAATTTTTAAATTCTAGGATTATATTCAAGACCTTATCTAGACTATTAGGTTGCATTAGGATTCATTTTCAAAATTGAGAAATATATTTAAGTTGTTTAGGGTTTACACTATTAAGTTCATCAAGATGTATTCTATTATGATATTTTTATTATATTCATCTTGATAACATTTCAAGTTCAATCATATCATCATTAAAATTATGTTGTACTTATATGTGTTCATTATTTTCATTTGCATTAATAAAAAAGGAGGAATTTTTATTTCATCTATTTTATCCATTTTAGATTGTATAAATACATGTCATTGATATGAGGAAATCTGATAAACACTCAATTTCAACACCACTTAACCAAACACTTCACCTGAGTGGAATAAAATAACTATCCTTTTTATATCACATCGAGTATGATCATGAAAACAAAAAGAGGGTTAGAGCCAAACATAGATTGATGTGATATATGGATAAATTAAAAATTAAAAATCAAAATTTAAAACCTTGACATAAAACTATGAACCTTGAGAAGGTAGAATGAAACCCTAAGGGATCCAATTTTTTATTGTGTTCAAGACAAGGAATGGGTTCACCAATATTTTTATCTTATTTTGAATTTCGTGGTGTAAAAAAGGTAAATATTGAGATTAATTCAAACCATATAATATATGTATAAATTTAATAAATTTGAATGTTAATAATGGAATGTGATTAATTTATCACTCTTTAGATAAATATAAGTGACCTAGAAGATAGATTACTTATGTTTTTTTAGTTTACTTATAGTATGTGATAGTGTATAATCATCATGAGTGATTTAGAATGGGTATGTGGTTGCTCTGATATGGAAATTGAGTGTCAAGACATGTTAAGATGAATTAGATAATGAGAATATGCCTATGGAAATTGGAACCATATAGATTATACCATATCTATCACTATGATAAGTGGTGGGATGTATCATTACATTTCATTGTACCTACCTATAGATAGCTATTGTGTGTGATATCAAAGGTTGAGACTATGTTTAGGTATAGATTATTCTTCCTTCACCTTAGAACCCTATGTCCACTTTTGACACTTGATTTTCTTGTAAAAAGGGATAGATATGATAGGTTAAGCTAACTTCATCTACCCCCATTGAGTGGTTGAGTATTTCCTACATTCCAATATTCTAAATATAGATCAAATCGTACATAGTTATCCCACCTATCTATGTGTGTGCTCAATTAGTGTTATAATAACATGAAAGGCAATCTTATTTTTGGAATTTTACACTTTAAAACATGTGATTTTTATCTCATAATAATATTCAAACTTGGATTGGATTTGTTCCTATGAGGATTTTATGGATTGGATGATTTAGGGTAGTTCCTCAAGTATGTGCAAATGTATTACTTAGTTTGTAGTTACTATTCCAAATGACTTATAGATAATATTAGACTTAAGTTTGATGTGTATAAATCATTGAATATTTGGGTAATTTCCATATAAACCTATATTAAATATGACCCAACCCAAAGAAAGTTTTTGATTTGAAAAGATATCCATTAGAAAACATGAAAATAGGTTTGGCTAATGTAGATGACTTCGATAATTAGATCCTTATAATTATGACTGAAGGTTTCCAATAAATAGAAAATAATAGTGAGAGATTAGATGATAGCTTTATAAATATGATAATTTTTTAAGTTAGAGACCAAGGAAATCCAATTTATGAATAATAAAAAATCAGGTTGATCGACCCATAGGTATGTTAATAGCTAAGAGAGAGTGTGATCAAGAGTACATTATGTAAAAATAAGTCATGTATATTAAGGATTGGTTAAAATTTAAATTTTCAAGCATTTAATATCAAATTAATGTGTCTAAAATAATGTAAATTATAAATGGATAAGGAATCTTGAAACCTATTTGTTGGGCTAGAAATCTAAGATTATAAATAGACTGTGTAGAATGTATGTACATTTTTCCTATAATATATATAATGTGAAATGATATAAGATAGACCTATTAATTTAGATATACCCATAAATATTACATACACACTTGTATAATCATGACTATTTAACTATGGACTATTCAATCCTAATGTGATCGGGTTTGTCCTATTAGGGTTTCATAGTCTGGTTTTTCTATCACCTGTGTGTTTTCATTTTCATGTTCTGCATGTATATTTGATTCATTGATATTATTTTTATAATTAATATAATATTTTAATCTCATCCTTGACCTATATTTCACTACAAAACAAAATAAATAGTTATAGATTCAGGCAACCTCCAAGGCAACATTACAAACTAAATATTTTACATGCATGGAATTAGACTTCCAAGAAGTTATATGAGTGTGTGGATGGAATTGATTATGTGAAATTAGTTAGGATTAAATTTTAAATATCCTATTTAAATATCTATACTTATAGAAGGTAGATCAAATAAATCGTATTGATACTTAATGAAATTGAAATATTACCAATGGATCTACTAAACCTAGCAAGATGAGAACCTACAACATGATGTCAAGAGAAATAGTTTCAAATACTCTAGGAAATAAAAATAATGCAATAACACTAAATAGGTTTGTAATTAAAAATTAATCACATATCAAAATCAAATAATGTAAGTAATGGGATGGGTTAGAGCCATGGTAGGCAAATAGGGTCCTAGGCTACCTAAGGTGTATAAATGACATGTTTGAATAACCTTATTGACACACTAGGTTTAAGTGTGGATATAATTAAATAAATGAGACATAAATCCATTAAACAAGGAATTATGCAAATTCTATATATAAAAATGAAAGAGATAGGTTTATAAAATACTTATCTTGAACAAGATATGTTGAGACCCAATCTCTCCCTTAGCCAATGATGATTTGCAAGAGATTTTTATGGTTTTAAAGATCTCAAAGGATAAATCAATATCTATGTTAAAATGACTCTTCCTATTTCATCTAATATTACATAGGTTTTCATCCAAGCTTCCACAAGATAAGTTTTACTCTCCAATGTAAGATATAAGGAATAACTCTTCCAAGATTTAGACTTAGGGAAGAAGTGTGAGCAATAAAAATTGAAAATGAATGTTCCTCTCTATTGTATTGAAATGGTGGATTGTGTTTATAATGATAAGTGATCATAATCTCTTATATAAATTTAGATGGAAATATTGAACAATTCTATTTAGTCCTACATAGGCAGGCTAACCTTGAGCTAGGTCAACCAAGCTAGCTTAGTTTTAAAGTATGCACTAGAATGTTTGAAATTACATCAATCTAATTGATGTAATTTGGATGGGGTGTATAATATTTATAACTACATTAAATGGGCTAACATATCTTGAAAATATAGGTATTTGCATATTTATAGGATAAAAAATGGAAGGATATAGCTTAAGGGATCAAAATGGGGAAGTGAGAATGAATATGAGAATAATTAACTAATAATAATGTCTCTCAAAAATCATGACCAATATATCCACCTCTTTATTGGTGAAATATTTAAGGTGTGAACTTATAAATATTAAAACATGACAAGTTACTGGAAGAGAAAAATATTCATTAAATGATAAAGTTTAAAAATTGTGTGTGTGTGTGTGTGTGTGTGTGTGTGTGTGTGTGTGTGTGTGTGTGTGTGTGTGTGTGTGTGTGTGTACATACATACCCACTTGAAGCTCATCACATGTGACCATAGTGTAACATGATATGGTGCTTTAGGAAATAACATAGAAACATAGTAACTAAGATAACAAAAACTTTGTAGAAATCATTAAATAATTGAAAATAAATGCACTATAAATATGTGCCTTTACTTATCTTATTGATATTGAAAAATAAGTTGCATGTGTACTACAGTACAAAGCAGTGAAAATTTATTATTTTTCTAGGGTTTTAAGGCTTCTTTTAGTTTGTAAAAAGGAGCCAAGGGAGAAAATATATGATCAAAATATATAATTTATCAATAAATAACTAAAGGATATAAAATTTTAAAAAATACTATAAAAGGGTAAATTAATATTGATTTTGTGTTTTTTCTATTTGTGGAAACCAAAGATATATGTATACAAATGTATCAATTTGAGAGATGATGGCCTATACATGAGAAGGTAGACAATCTAGTGGATTTATCACTACTTCAACCTATGTGGTCTAGGTACAAGGTACATTTATTATAAATTTTAGCATTTTGGATAAAAATGGAGTAGATTAGCAAAAGTAGGTATTGGGGTAAATATGTGTAACAAAATTTTCCCCCAAAAAGTGTAGGTTTAGAGTTAAAAATAGGATAGGAAATTATTAGGGAATGAGAAGTAAAATTCTAGGTCTAGGGCATTTATTATATCCTAATGAAAAATCATCACCTAGTCTAAATAGTATTAGTTAAGTCAATGTAGTTATAAATTGAGGGTAATTATAAATAGTCAATGTCATCTAAGCTAAGTGATGTATTTGAACAGTTGATGTCATGTGACATGGGATAAAATTAAAATAGTAAAATAGCTTATGGTATACATCCTTGCTAATGATGGTAGATATTACCCTGGCTGATGTAGTTTAACAGATGGTCAATGGCATATCAAAATTTGAGGATATGGATGATGATAAGTATGCAATCTAATGTACTATATTAAAAGGTCCATACAGTGGGTCATGGATAATATAGTTTAAATTTATAGATGGAAAATGTAGTAAGATACATGGCTGATATAGTTGAAAAAAATAAAATGGTTGATGTAGTATGGTACATAGATTGCGAACATTTAATTTTAAAGGAAAAGCTATTTATTATTTTTATGTATAGCTTATTTTATTTTTTGGATAGATCCCTTATTTGTGATCTATTTTTTGATATTTTGTAGAGGCATCAAAGACTATTGGATGTTATATGGTTACTAAATTTAATATAGTGGTTACCTGTAGTTGATTAAGATCATCTAACTACATTGGAATTTATAAGTATCATGAAGCTGCAACAGATCTAACTTAGATTAGATTTAGTATCCATGTTCTTAGAATCATGGGAGAGACTAACTAATACCTTTTGGTGGGTGATGGATGGGGATACCATTGAGGTGGGTATTATGTTAGAGGATGTTTGTCCACTTTTAGGTATACCTATTATGGGCACACTTGTAGTGTGAAATATTTGGATTCCTCTGATGAGAGGAAAATGTTATCTCAATGGACCATAGGGGTCAAGGGGTATGATGATAAAATATTTCACATTAATTTATTTGATGTATATATCAACCATTCTAGATATTTTCATGGTGATTATTGGACATATGATAGCTTGAGTGATATATCACAAGTTATATGGTAGAGTTCCATTATATATTATAAACATGTGATGATATACATTAGATCATGACACATTGTATGACTCAGGTAAGGTTATTTGGGTGTAATTAATGCATGATATGTATAGTATTTTATCGATATCCAACATACTATGGGGCCTATTATTCAAGTTATATTTATGAGTCATTTTATATGTATATACCATTAAGGTTTCCCTATGTCATGAATGATTCCCTCCCACTTGTGCAGAGATGGGCATAAGTGTTGGAAATATTGTCATTGATGTTAAAGGTCTAGAATTGGTGGTAAAGGCCCCATTGCATTTAATGATGTTTTTAATATTCATATCTTGGCTAATGAGTGTCAATATTTATTTAATATTAATGAATATATTTTTTGTTGCATATAAATCAAAAGAGGGCCCATGGAGAAGCTAAAGAGTCATGGGGTAAAGATAAAAGAGGAAAGGGACACATTTTCTCATGAAGAGTCATCTTGAGGAATTTCAAGAGTCACCATGTGAAGACAAAAGAGGTTATGGCACATTTTTCCATGAAAGGACACTTTGAGGAATACAAAAAGTCACCAAGATAAAGACAAAAGAGGAAAAGATGCATTTGCTTATGAAGGGTCACCATATGACTTTTCAAATGTAAGATATGAAGGGTCATGCAAGTTTGGCACCATTTTCCATGAGGATGTAGTGGTCATAAAAGGTGAATTCCAAAGGTCATTTGGAAAGCTATATATAAAGGTTTGAGAAGCCATTTGTAATATGCAAGAGAGTGCATGGTTTTTATTTGTTTTTGAATAGAGAAAAGAAAGATATATTGTAGAGTTTTATCATTTTTTGAGTAATAAACATTTAGAGATAAGTGTGTTTTATACACAAGAGGGGTTGGTGCTCACAAATCTTTGTAAAGGGTTGGTGCTCATGTGGATCAGTGCTCACAAATAATTACTGTGTTGGTACTTGGCAAAGGGTTAGTGCTCCTGCAAGTTGGTGCTTGAAAACTTTGTAATTTTAGTTGGTGATCATTCATATACTTGAGATTATTCTTCATGGGTTTTCCCACTTTGGGTTTTCACATAAAAATTTGATGTCTCTCTCACTTTCTTGTGTGGTGCATATTATTGTTTCAGTTTTATTGCATATCTTGAATGTGTAGTTAAGTGGTTAAAGAAAATAAATTTGTTTAAGTAAAAAGATATTTAATATACTAATTCACCTCCCCTCTCAGTATATTTCATGCTTAACAATTGGTATCAGAGCAGGTTCATTTGGAAAAAGTTTTACAGCTTGAAGATAAATCAGGAAAGAACGATGGTTGGATCACATAAAAGTTTTCCTACAAATAAGGCACCTTTGTTTGATGGGACAAATTATGTTTTTTGGAGCATAAAGATGAAGACTTATTTGATGGCCTTAGATTTGGCATATGGTGAGCAGTGGTGGAGGAATACGAAGAGCCACAAACACTTGTAACTACTCTAGTAGAAAAGAAGGCAAGTGAAAATAATGCTAAAGATTTAAATGCTATTTTATGTGGTTTATGTGAATAATTATTTGTTAAAGTTATGAAATATAAATATGATCATGAAACTTGGGTAAAACATGAGAATATTTACAAAGGTGATGGAAAGGTTTAGCAAGCTAAGCTTCAAACTTTTAGAATATAGTTTGAGAGTTTGAAGATGGAAGAGGAAGAAAATATAGCAAGTTATCTTTTGTGGGTTGATCAAATACTTAATCAGATTCAAGGTCTAGGAGAAAATTTAGAAGAATCAATTATGGTTCAAATTTTTTTGAGATCTCTACCATTGAGATATGATGTAAAAGTTTTGGCAAATGAATAGATGAAGAATTAGCCAAGCTAAAGATGAATGAGCTACATGGTATTCTTACAACATATGAGATGTGGACAAAACAAGAGAAACCCTCAAAGACAGAAGATACTTTCAAGACATCATATAAAGAGAAGGCTAAGATTCAAGAATCAAGTGACAGTTCTAATAATGATGAAGATGAAAATGAAGCTCTATTCATTCACAAGCCAAAAAAGGGCACAAGTAAATATCAAGGAAAATTATCTTATAAATATTTTAATTTTGGAAAGATTGGAAATTTTGTAGCTAAGTGCCTAGATAAGGGTAATGGTGACAATGAAGGAAAGTCTACATACAAAAAAATTTTCTAAGAAAAATTTGAGAAGGGATTTGAGAAGAAGAGTTTATATTCTAAAGATCCTAGCTCAGCTGAAGATAGTGGAGTTAATGATTCAGAAGAAGAAGAGATTCTATTCATGGACATACATAAAGATGCCTTCATAAGTAAAAGTACAGATGATCAAGAGGAAGAACAAGATGAAGCCAAAGTGAATCTAGAAGGAGAAATCATTTGTTCCTTAGAAGAGTCAAAATCTCTTCAGAAGAAGAATTGAATATTAAATCTCCAAATCAAAAAAAAATGAAAAGGAGTCAAAAGAAACAATTGAAGAGCTACAATCACACTTTGAAGAAGCCAAGAAGAATGAATAAGATCTAATGGCATAGTTGTAAAAAGTAAGTAAAGAATGTGAAAGGTATGTTATTTAAATTTCTTATTTAAAAGTAGATCTTGAGAAAACAAATAAAGCAATCAATGATAGAGCAATCAATGATTCAAAATTTGAGAAAAGCACTAATATGTTGAATAAGATATTAGGAAGTCAAAGATCAATGTTAGATAAGATATGTAGTAGATTTGAAAAAGAGAATGGGGAGGCCACTAATTTCAAAAATAAGGAAAAAGGAAAAATCTATGCTGAAGCTCTTACAAAAGAAGAAATAAAAAGGAAAAAAATTAAGAATACAAAGGACATCTCAGATAAAGAAGGCTGGAGGGAATAGAGCTAGAAAAGGCAATCAGGTCAAACATACAAAAATAGGTCCTATTTTTATGGTTAATATTTTCATTGTAATGGATATGGTCATAAGAAAATAGAATGTCAAAAAAGGGCTAAGAATTTCAAAAATAATGAGAAGGAAAGTCATGCAAAGTAAAGCAGAAGCCACAACTCTTTTGCTCCTTTATCAAGATTTAATGAAGAGGCCATAATATGTTACAAGTGTAAAAAATTTAAACACATAGCTTGATATTGTAGAAGCATGTTCGAGTTAGTCAAGAAGGACTAGAGTTTCAAGGTTCCATTCATCAAGAAGAAAGTTCAGATAGGTTCATGGTAGAAGAAACAACTTGAAAAAACTATGTTGGTACAGACAATGTTGCATGCAAAAAATAAAGAAAATCCATGGTTCATTGATATTGGATGTTCAAAGCACATGATAGGAGATAAAATCAAGTTCACAACCTTTAATAAGATCAATGATGACAAAGTGAAATTTAAAGATAATACTACTTCCAGAATTATTAGAAAAGGTACACTAAGTTTAGATAATGGTAGAACTAAACTTGAAAATGTTTTATATGTAGAAGGTCTTAAGCATAATATTTTGAGTCTAAGTCAAATGTGTGATCAGGGGCACACACTAAAGTTTTATAAATAAGGTTTTGAAATTAGAAAAAAAAATCAAATGTATTGGTTGCATATGCTCAGAGAACAGGTAATAATTTGTATATGTTATTAGACATCAAAGGTCAAAGATGTTGTTTGAGTCAGATTGAATAAAGTTGGGTATGGCACAGGAGAATGGGACACATAAATTTTAACAATCTTTTCAACATTATAATTAATCAAGTAGTTATAAATCTTCTAAAGATTGCAAAGCCATCTAATATGCTTTGTGAACCTTGTCAACATGGGAAGCAGGCCAGAAGGTGATTCAAAACAAAAGAGTACTCAACCACTCAGATGTTAGAGCTTGTTCACACTAATCTATGTGGACCTATGAGAACTCAAAGTACTCAAGGTGAAAAATATTTCATGTTGCTTATTGATAATTTTTCACATATGACTTAGGTAATGTTTTTAAAGAAAAAATCAGAAGCTTTCAGACATTTCAAAGCATTAGTTGAGAATGAAACCAGTTTGAAGATTAAGTGTCTAAGATTATATTGAGGAGGAAAATTCATGTTAGATTAATTTATTGATTTTTTGAATATCATGGATTAAAGAGACATTATTCAATAGCTAGAAGTCCACAACAAAATGGAGTGGTTGAACAGAAAAATAGAATAGTTCAAGAGATGGCAAGGACAATGCTAAATGAATCCAAGATACCAGATAACTATTGGAGAGAGGTAGTTTCTAAAATAGTACATATTCAAAATAGAGCATTATTAAGATTCAATAGTGAAAAGACTCCTTATGATATATAGTGACAAGACTCCTTATGAGATATGGAAAGACAAACTAGTAATAATTAATTATTTTAAAATTTTCAGTAACAGATGCTTCATAAAGAGAACCAATGAAAAACTTGGTAAGTTTGAATATAGAGCAGATGAAGGTATATTTCTTCGTTGTTCTTGAAAAAGTAAATCTTATAAATGTTACAACAAAAGAACCAAGAAAATTGTTGAAAGTGTAAGTGTCAGGATAGAAGAAGATGGAACACAAAGAATTAGTGATCCAGTAGACATTCCTAAAATCATTGAAGAGGAAGATTTTAAAGAATCAGATGAAGATGAGAAGAAGGAGAAAAAGGACACCAAAAATCCATCTAAATATGTTTAGAGAAATCATAATGAAATTGACATCATCAGGGACATAAATGAAGGAATTCACACCATAAGAATGATGGTAAGTGAATCTGAGTAAGTTAATTTTTCTTTGTTATCCAAAATTCAGCCTTGAACTTTTTCAGAAGCTAGGCATGATAATCATTGGGTTAAGGCAATGGATGAATAATTAAATTAAATAGAAAATAATGATACTTGGGAATTAGTGCCTATACTAAAAGATCATAATGTGATAAGAACTAAATGGGTTTATATAAATAAGTTGAATTAAAATGGGGAAGTGACTAGGAATAAAGAAAGATTAGTATGTAAAGGATATGCTCAGATTAAGGGAATAGATTTTGAAGAAACTTTTACACCAATGGCAAGGATAGAGGCTATTAGAATGTTTCTTGTATATGCAGTGTTTAAATTTTTTGAAGTGTTTTAGATGGATGTCAAATCTGCCTTCCTGATTGGGAATCTAGAAGAAAAGGTCTACATTGAGCAGGTTGAGGGATTTATTCTCTCAAATATTAGTAGCCATGTATGTAGATTTAATAAAGCACTTTATGGATTGAAACAAGCTCCTAGAGCTTGGTATGCAAGACTTGATATGTACCTATAGGATCAAAGTTTCAAGGAGGATTTGCTGATAGTAATATCTACATCAAAATAGAAGGTGAGCATTAATTGATTGTTGTGGTATATTTTGATGACATCATTTTAAAAGGAAACATTGAAAATATGAAAAAATAATTTTTTGATAATATGCAAAAAGAAATTGAGATGCTTATACTTAGAGAATTGTCATTTTTCTTAGGATTTCAAATATGTTAGTTAGATAAAGGATTTTTCATATCTCAAAGTAAATATGCCAAGGAAATGTTAAAAAAATTTGATTTTGAGGATTATACACCAATTGGCACACCAATGATTACAAAAAATAAGGTAAGCAAGGATGAAGATTCACCTATTGTAAATCAATCTTTGTATAGATCTATGATTGGTAGTATTTTGTATTTGATAGCATCAAGGCCAGACATCATGCATGTAGTAGGTATGATTGTAAGATATCAGTCAGCTCTAAAAGGTAGTTGTGTTTAGTTGGTGAAAATAATATTCAAATATATCAAGGGGACATTCGATTATGGATTTTGGTATCCCATAGGCAGAGATTTCACTTTGACTGCTTATACAAATTTAGATTGGGCAAGTTGCTTGGATGATAGAAAGAGTACAAGTGGAGGAGCTTTATTACTTGGTGATAGCTTAGTATCATGGTTAAGCATAAAATAGAATTCAGTATCACTTTCTATAGTTGAAGCATAATATATTGTAGCAGTATTGTGTTTTACTCAAGTGCTTTGGATGAAGCAAACTCTGGAAGATATCAAGGTAAAATATGATGAACCTATTTCTATTTTTTGTGACAACACAAGTGCTATTAATATTTTGAAGAATCTAGTGATGCATTCAAGAATAAAATATATTCCCATTAGATATCACTTCTTAAGAGAGCAAGTTGTAGATCAATAAGTTAAGATGGAATATATCATTACTACAAAGTAGATTGCAGATATTTTCACAAAGGCACTACCAAAAGACACATTTGAGTATTTGTGGAATAATTTTACTTCCTATTATTAAGGGTCAACATCAGTTGAGGGGGAGCTAAGTGTTAGCTCCAAGTTAGGCCCTTTGCCATTAATGTTAAAGGGGGAGAAGAATAGGTACAAGTGTAGAAATAGGTGTAGAATAGGTACATGTTGCTATAGTAAGGGGGAGTTATTGTATGTTTTTCAAATGATAGTGTATGCAATTTTAAATATGTGGTAGTTTTAGTTTGAGGTTGCCATCAATGACAAAGGGGAAGATTGTTAGAAATATTGTCATTGATGTCAAAGGTCTATCATTGGTGATAAAGGCCCCATTACATTTAATGATGTTTTTAATATTCATATCTTGGCTAATGTGTGTTAGTATTTATTTAATATTAATAAATATATTTTTGGTTGTATATAAGTCAAAAGAGGGCACATGGAGAAGTCAAAGAGTCATGGGGTAAAGATAAAAGAGGAATGGGATGCATTTTCTCATGAAGAGTTATCTTGAGGAATTCCAAGAGTCACCATGTGAAGACAAAAGAGGGTATGGCACATTTTTCCATGAAGGGACACTTTGAGGAATACAAAAAGTCACCAAGATAAAGAAAAAAGAGGAAAGGATGCATTTGCTTATGAAGGGTCACCATATGACTTTTCAAATGCAAGGATACAAAGGGTCATGCAAGTTTGGTGCCATTTTCTATGAGTATTAAATGGTCATAAAGGGTGAATGCCAAAGGTCATTTGGAAAGCTATAAATAAAGGCTTGAGAAGCCATTTGTAATATGCAAGAGAGTGCATGGTTTGTATTTTTTTTTAAAGAGAGAAAAGAAGGAGATATTATATAATTCTATCATTTGTTGAGTAAGCAACATTGAAAGATAGTTGTGTTTTATACACAAGAGGGGTTGGTGCTCATAAATCTTAGCAAGGGGTTGGTTCTGCTATGGGTTTGTGCTCACAAATAGTTGTTATGTTGGTGCTTGGAAAAGGGGTTGGTACTCCTACAAGTTGGTGCTTGAGAACTTTATAATTTGAGTTGGTGCTCATTCATATACTTGAGATTTTTCTCCATGGTTTTTCCCACTTTGGGTTTCCACGTAAAAATCTAGTCTCTCTCTCTCTCTCTCTCTCTCTCTCTTGTGTGGTATGTATTATTATTTTAGTTTTATTGCATATATTGAATGTGTGGTTAAGTGGTTAAAGAAAATGAATTTGTTTAAGTAAAAATATATATAATATACTGATTCACCACCCCTCTCAGTATATTTTGTGCTTAATAATAAGAACATAATTTGTAATTGATTTCCCATGAACCAATGTTATAGATAATACAACTTGGGCATATTATTTGGCATTTGTATGTGGGCTATATGGATAGTTAGTCATCATGGCCATTCACTTTAAATGCATAGACACAAGTAAGGATCACTATACCCTATGCATGGTGGATAGATCCTTAATCATGTTATTGTGTACCATATTAGTTTGGATGTCCACACCCAATAACTCATCTTATGCTTCTAATTTATTAGGGTCATCATGTAAGGGAATACCAAGGTATCAGAAGTATAAGGATACCTATTAAGACACTAATCGTGTGGTCTCATCATCCTAGTTTGGAGGGATAACAATAGATATCATGTACATCCCACTATAAGAGGAGGAGGATTAGTGGGATTTCATTAATAGAAGCAATAGATACATTCATAGCTAACACTACTAGTATGACCATGAAGGAAACTATAGATGTAGGTTCATCCATATCCATAGTTTTAGTTATAGTATAAGGATCTTATAACTTAGCTAACTCTTAGCTAGATGACAGTGCATCATATACATAGTAGAGCACAACATGCACATGTCATTCATCCATGTTAGTATAGAAGATTTACACCTTCTTAGAAGTGTGACACCCAAAAGGTGTTAGGTGGTTGAGTTGATGGTGCTACTTGGGTGATTCAAATGTCTTATGTTTATTACATGTATTTTACTTAGATATAGAGATATATGCTAAATAGATGTATGAGGTTTTGGATTATATATGAGATTTGATGTTATTTTAGTTTGTATTTTTTATATTATATAATAGAGGATGCCTGATGGAGGGATATGATAGGTATTACCCACCATGAAAGTTTTGATGACATGTTACCATAACATGATTCTACGCAATTGATCAATCCATTGGTGCCTTTGACCTAAGCTTATGTTAGCTAGTTTAGGTTATTCAGGGATGTTTCCTAAGAGATAAAAATATTATCAGATGGAAATTAAGGTGTTGTACCACCAAGATCTATCTTGGGAAATATATAGGCATGGAAAGTGTTGGCTAAGGAGAGTGTCACTCATTTAGATACAACTAGCTAGGTATCAATATTATTAGCCTAGGTGTCTGATGTATAGGGATAGGTGTATGGTGTATGATCATGGACACAATCATTATATTAGAGTGTAAAAATATGGTAGTCTCATGCATCTATGGGTAGTGTATCACATCCACTATTGGATAGACATGATGGACCTCAGCCTTAGATATTTTTTGTACTATGTGTCATTTTATATCATGATGTATATAAATTTTATTGAGCCATATATAAATAGAGATGTTTTCACTATGACTCATGGATGTTATCTATGGATGTATTTTCTTTCTAGAACACGTGATTTTTAATTCTTATGTTATGGGAAAATGTATGATGCATGTTTTATATTTTTATATAAGATGTGAGCATATGCATGGATAAATGTAAAATGATTTAAATTTTAAAAAATAAAATAAAGTGATAAAAATGAAAAATGCATCACCTAAAATGAGATATGTAAAACATTGTAAGTAAATGAAATAAATGATGAATTTAAATCAAATATGAGATAATATGGATGATCAATAATTCAAACCAAAAATAATAAGCAAAAATAAAAATATGGAAAATCTCTCAATGAGTGAAAATTTCAATTTTAGTTCTTATGCTAGCATTTGATATAATACAATATGATCATATAATGACATATGAATGATGTAAATAAGATGGTATGAAAAATTGATGTAAATATGTTTATGAGGAAATCCTAGTTCTAACCAAGTTATTACACTTTGAATAAAAAACTAAACCAAGAATAATGATAAGGTGGGTATTTATGAGGAAAGCATGGTCATGTTTAAGGTCTTATAATTCAATTCACAAAGGAATACCAAAAGGTGTTAGTATGAAGTGTGAGTATGGATATGATTAACTGTAAGAAATATCCATCATGGGGAAATATTATGGATAATATAATTTGAAAAAAGATTGTGAGGGGCCATATATGTGATTTGGAAATTGTTAGAAATGATGAGACACACTAAATGAATGTGCAAGTGCTAAAAATTATTAACATCAAGGACCTAAGATAATATGACTAGTAAACACAAAGATTGGGATAATAAATGAAGTACATATATCATTCCATAAATTTTATACTTGGGAAACTTAAAATGGTCCTACCCTCACATAACATGTTCTTGGTTTATCATAAATCGTCACCTATTCATCAATCTACTATGAAGATTGGGTACTTGGGTGATAAATTAGGTGACACTATATGATATAATGAGACCTACTATCCTATTCTATTATCCTACTACACCCTAATGGACCTTATCTCTATTATGAGGACAACTCTATAGTTTGAGTTTCAAATAGAATAGGAGATGTGCCAAAAAAATATGTATGTTAGTGTGATTTGACTTTTAATATTGTAATTACATTTTTTATTTGCAGTTCATTTCTGTTATTTTATGGATTTTAAATTTTTATGGATTTTTCTATTCCTCCTCTATATGGAT
This sequence comes from Torreya grandis, assembly GCA_037957365.1. NCBI lineage: Eukaryota > Viridiplantae > Streptophyta > Pinopsida > Cupressales > Taxaceae > Torreya > Torreya grandis. The sequence continues at coordinate 566,667 of JARHVA010000177.1, forward strand.
TTGGATAACCAATCATGAAAAAAATAAGCAACATACATAAGATAACTTACACTTAGTCACTAGATAATAATATTGAAGACCACAATATCAATAATTCTTAAATTTATCCACAAGTATGTAATATAAAAATTGACCTATGAATTCCTCAAACGATGGGAAGTGAAAAGGGAAGATGAGTATTTTAGAATATCCATTCATGTAATATGTGGTACAATGATGGGTAAACTTGTAGATAATCAAAAGGATGTATAGTAGTGTAATGAAGATGACATGGGATATGTTTAGTATATCCAAGCCACTAGGAAATTATATTATCTTAAAAAATAACTAGAATAAGTGCTTATGAAAGTAATGATCATCACCAAAAGAGGGGGAATACAATTAGTCTTTTAAAATTAACACCATGAATTAAAGCATAATATAGAAGAACTAAAGGTTTTACCCAAGTTTAAATATTAAATGAAAAAATTAAGGTACTAAAAAATGAAAGATAACCATGATAGAAGTAAGATATATACAACAAGGCATCACTAATGCTCATAATTAAATTTAAATATCAAATTAAATCATATGATAATGTAAAAAATAATATGATATGTCACACAAAGATGTTCTCAAAAACTATCCTAAAATATGATCACAAATAAAAGACTAATCAAGTCCTTCTGATCAGGAAACTTGGTCAAGTCCTTTTGACTTAAGACCTTTAGTGAAACAATAATTCCACAAGGAGAACCTACCCCTAAGATGATCAAATCCTTCTGAACACATGTTTGATCAAGTCCTTTTGACCTAAAACCTTGATCAAGTCCTTCTAACCAAAGGTCTTAAGTAAAACCATATTTCACAAGGAGTAACTACCCTTAAGGAAGATTGAGTCCTTCAGAGCCTCCTTAAAAATGACACTTCCACCTTAAAATTGATTTATTCAACACCTGATGATGGACCTCTAATTATATAATAACTACGTAAACTCTCTCTCTAACTCATACATTCCTCTCAGATAAGCATGCCACAATCTCTCTCCTTCACTTAAACAATCCTCATATGCACACTCAGATCTCTTTGCCTAACTTCAACTATAAGAACACTATAATGTCATTAGAAACATGACCTATAGATCATACACATAGTCCTTAATCTCCTTTGATCATCAACCCAATATATAGGCACTCTTACTCTCCTCTCCTTTCCTTCGCTCTCTAACTCTCTCACATATAAGTCTCTCTCAAATCTATCCCAAGTCTCTCGCTCACACATCTAGAAATCACCATTTTTTATTTCACTATTTATATAGCATACTTAATAAACACCTTGGTTGGCCATTAGGCATACCTTATCCCTTAAGGTTTCTTTCACATGAAGACATAGATGAATACAAACTTCATATATTGGTCATAACACCGGTGGGTCACCCTTAAGCAACTACACCTTTAAATAAGGACCTTATAGCCCTTATAGGTCTCATGGAGATATATTCACCAATTAATCAATTTAATAAACATAAGACCACTTATAAATACATATTTCCATTATGACATCCTTAAATGATTATATTAACTCATGCTCACATCTACGTATGTTCAAACAACTTAATCACTGACCTGGTGCACAAGAACACTATGAATAAATACACAGTCAACTTATTAATTTTTTTAATATAGTATAATGATTGATTAATCCTCAAAAAACCACATATATCATCCCCATGGAGTCTACAACACTCCCTAATATCTAATTTATCAAGACATATTGAAATAATATCAAAACAAGCTCAAACAATCTTCTCGGGTCCCTGATAGAATATATATGAAAACATAGTCAAATTTTTAGACCAAAAAATTTGTTTGTACACACTTAAAAATCTTAAAAATAATTTTATTATATGAAATATGGATTCCTCTTAATCTTTTCTTTTTACAACATGAGCAAATTCATCCTAGATCAAAAGTTATACCCAAAAAACATAGACTAGTTTTTCCTTTTGTTAAAATTCAAATATGTAAATGTCAACAGTCATAGTTAAACTTCAAACTATAAGCTCACATCTCATGTCCTTTTTGATCAGATAAATTATGCACCATCTATCTTATTTTATCTTTAATACATAGGAACTAATGCTCAAACATTAAGCCTTAGTTACTTTGACCTTATCTCGTGCAATCTTGTAATGTTGACTCTATGGACTCTATCAATCTCTTTGAGATTGTCCTTGATTTATAAATTATATAAAACTATCAATTTGACCTATTTATTTTAATATGTACTATTTATCTCTATTTTTATAATCTATCACTCACCATTGATCCTTGGAAGAAGCTCAATCTTTATCTCTACACAGTGTTGAACATCATGTACATATCTTCATCTTGTTGATTCCTAACTTCATGGAGAAAACATGATCCATAGATCTTGTCTAAACTTTAACTTGTGCAAAACTTACTATTGGAACCTTTGAAATATTCTTGGAAGGCCAAATTTACACAATCATAACTTTTTCCTCACTCACTCAAATGTTCTCAAATTTGGACCATATGATCTCCTCACATAGGAAAATCCAACCATATGAAAAAATGATCTTGAAATATTCACATATCCAAGATATAACACCATTAAAATTCTTTCTCAAAATATTCTATCACAGATCCAACTATGCTTAGAATTTACTAGGGAGACCAACTTTGCTCCTGTATAACTTTTACCATGCTTCAGTGCATGATATCAAATTTAGTGAAAATAAACTATACAAAAAACTAAAAAAACCATATGATCACCTTATACTTAAACTTCCACACGTGTAATATATTCCTTCATCAAAATTGTTATTTATCTCTTTTTGGCCAAATACAAATTTGGCTATGGGAAAATAATGAATTTTGACTGAGAAGCCAACTTTGCACCCTCATATTTTACTACACTTCAATGCATGACTTGATATTTAGCACATATAAACTAAGGACTAATGTGATCATAACAATATGACCAACTCCCCTTAACTCACTCCCATGTGTTAATGGTGATGTCATCAAACTGCCTACTCAAATTTTTTGCCACTTGACCCAAATTGTCTAGATGAAAAACTATGGAAAACTAGATGAATTCCACTTATGTACACAATCTCTAAAAGATTATAAAACATCTTAGGGAAATTTTTCACATGATCAATACTCCATACTCATCCCTAATTATCTCTAAATGGTCCAACTCTAGAGATAAACCAAGCCTAATTTAAGCACACTAGGATAAGCACATTGCACACTTTGTCATTATTACTTAGGATATCAAATAACTTCATCCAATCACTAGGAAACATCCATAAAATCACCATTACATCAATTAAAACTCTCCAAAAATATCCCCCTTTATCATTGATATCAACAAACATCATATATAACAATATATAACTTAACATCTATTTCTTCAAGCATTCCCATAACATGAAATTTATCCCCATTTGACATAATGAAATAGTGGGAACCATATTATCCTGAGGACATGAAAATACCATAAATAGTAAAGGACCATCTTATAAATATGATACAAACTCCCCCCTACCTTAAGCCTACCTTTTCTTACCTTGACAAACTTCCTCTTGTTCCATGCCAACACTCTTCTTCACAAACACAACAAATAATGAAGACAAAACACATAAAAACATTTAAATCTGATGGAACTCACCAATAAACATCTAATAGGGACTCCCCCTAAGACCTCTAAGCCATTGCATCATTTGAACATCTTCAGATCTCCACACACCATGAAGAACCACCATACAGGCTTACTCATCTTCTCTCTCAAGACACTTCCATGACCACCAACATAGCATCATTGCACTCATCAATTAGGAAACATGTTTTAAACCAATTTGAGAAATCACCTTTAAACATTCATTCTTTACTCTTTTGGAGAAACTAAAAAAAAACACTCTTCTTCTCACTAGGCCTGTCTAGTCCTCTTATAGCCCTTCCTAGAACTTGTAAAGTCACAACTTATATGAGACACACATTATAGACCTAAAACTTCATATATGGATTACTCTCATATGCCCCCTAAATCATACCAATTTTCATCACCATAATCATCCTATGAAACATGCTTCTTTCACAAACCTACTAGCTAATTAACCCTCCATATTGACATAAATAAGAATAACTTGAGAACCAAAAACCTTAAAATCTCTATAAAGATTTATTTAAAAACCCATTTATCCCATTCAACCTATTAAGAATCTTTAGAACTCAACTCATAATGCAAACAACTTTTTTAGTAGAACCCAAAACCCTATAATCTCAAAATAAACAAAGTCAACAAACCTCCTTCTAGTTAACTCACACCTCTAACACTTCTTTCACACCTATATACACCCATCACACACTTATAGACCAATATTTGAGATTCCACACCATTGGGAACATAGACTTCATATAACCCAGTTTAGGCCTGCTTTCCCTTAAGCCAAAAATTGAGTAAATCAAAAGAACTCAAAAATCTTCAATTTGCCTTCAACATACCTCTAGACCACAAAATAACATAGAACACATCAAAAAAATGTGTATAAAACTTTATGAGCATCAAAATATTCTTTACATTTTCATCAAACTCATTAAGCCACCTGAAACCCCTCATTCTAACTTTTTACTATAGCTCCTTCACAAACCAATAGAGTAAACTCATGAAGTTATTACTCCCCCTTAAAAAAAGACCTTCTAAGATCAACACAAGTATCTATTCAAATTGGAATTATGATCTTGAGAACACAAACTTGTCTCCACTAAAAGGAGTCTCTTATGAAACATAGACAGAGACCTCTTCTACACCACAATGCTTTACCATGATGTGAAACCAGTAGTTGCCCACAACTCCTCATATTCCTTATCCTCCTTGGTCATATGATACTTATAGTTATTTTTCTCTTCTTATGCTTAATAAAAATAACTTCCTCAACTACTACAACATTATCCTTTTCTTCTATGATTGGATTGATAATAGATGGAGATAACATAGATTCATGACATACCTTTTCATCTGTATAATCTTCCTTGTAACTTCGAACCTCATCACTATGTACAAATATTTTATGTTCTTTACATGAATCTTTCTCAAAACTAGTAGGATGTTCACTTGGATCTATACTTACCTTAGAACTAGCCTCAACCATTACCTTGGTCTTTTCCTTGAGTTTAGTCTCTTCATTCTCAACATGAGCAAACAATGAAACCTCTTGGGACTCTTCAACTTTAGAATCATTATCCAAAATAGCAAACAAATTACTTGGACCTATAGACTCATCATGATTCATACTTATCACCTTTAGTTTCCATGAGTTAACTTTCCTTCTTCCTTGTATTCTTGAATCTTGATTGAACATTTTCTAACTTGTAGGCCTTTACTTGTAGAACCTAGCAATGTGACCTCTCTATTCACAATTATATCAAACCATACTCTTTTATAGAAACTTATCTCGTCTTACCTTATTTAGACAAAAACTATCAATGTGTCTAATGTCATGACAACTAAAACAAACTACTCTATTTGAAGAAGACTTACCTTGCATTTCTTTATTTGGATAATGCTTAGCAAAGTATCCTTTAATAAGATAATTGAAGCACTTAACCTTGCTTAATACTTTTGACTAATGACCCCCATCATAGTCCCATGTAAAATCATTTTTATCATGTATTCTACATTCTCTAGATCTATGCCCAAACTAATTATAAGTATAGCAGTAATCATTAAAATTTGCATACCTCATAACATTTGGTTGTTTGATCTGATTTACCATTAATCTATTTATACCATCATTCCTTGTCTGATGTTTTGTCTTTAAATTTTTATTGTCCTAGTTCAAATTAGTCTTCATCTTGTCTTGAGTTACATTCTTTTATTCTTCTTCATATCCAAGACCAATTATATCACTAACATGTTTTTAACCACTCAAAATATTTTCTAGATCACATGAGCTCTTTTCAAATCTCACAAATGTCTTCACCTTACTAGATATCTTTTTTAACTCAGATTTCAAATTCACAATTTCAAAAACATACCTTGAACATTCATCTTATTTATATTTTAGGCTTGTAGATAGAATTTCCAATTGAAAACTTAGATGTTTGATCATATCTTCATGCTTCTTGGTGTCTTTATTCATTATTGCCTCATACATCCTAAATTTATCCTCATAGTCCTTGAGTTTATATTCCATCTTCTTATTGATCTTCTTCTCAATATTTAGTTCTTCAAGAGCATTCATCAATATAGTATCACAATCCACCTCATATTCATCATTATCTAAATCAATCCAAGTAGACTCCTTCTGATGTGAGTAACTTCCTTCCTCAACCATGAATAGAGCTTCATCTTTAGTAGGACCATCATCTTCATGATCATATTCTGAGTCACTATCTTCACTCTCATCTGATGAGCTATAATCTTCTTTGGTGTAGAGACTCTTATTGTCTTTGAAGTACTTCTTCTTATTGTCAAACCTTCTAAATTCAATTTTGCTTTTATCAGACCTAAATGATCTTTTTCCATCATCATGAACTTGATCATGCTCTTCATCAAAATATTTCTTATACTTATGAGGTCACTTATTATCTAAATGTCCTACCTCTCCATAGTTAAAGCATTTGAAAGGTAACTTACCCTTATACTTGCCTGAACCTATTTTCAATTTCCTTGTAAATAAAGTGATTAGTTCTTCCTCATCAATATCAAAAATGTCATCTGCTTTAGTTTTCTTACCCTAGAACTCCCTTTTTGGCTTCATCTCTATTTTTAATGATGCTTCCTTCTTCGGTGGTATATCATCATTTACTCTCATCTCATATGCAATAAGGGTGTCATGAAATTGATCCATCTTTAACTAAGTAAGATCATGACTTTCTTCTATAATAGATAATTTTAGATCAAAATTGAGGGATAAAGACATTAATACATTTTAAACTATAGTATCCTCTTCAAGGTTCTCTCCAAGACCTTTGATGGTGTTTACAATCTCATCAAATCTTTGTAGAAAGGATGCCACAAAATCTTCTTCTTCCATTTTGAGGCTTTCAAATTGTCTTTAATGAGTATACAACTTTTCCAACTTAACCTTTGAATATACTTAAAAAATAGTATTTAATTTATCCCATATTTCCTTGGTATATGTGCAATGAATTACTTTGGTGAACTCAGTTTATGTAAGACCACAAGTGATGGCATTCATTGCCTTCGAGTTGTTTTCAAACATATTCTTATCTACAACACTAAATGGAGGGATAGCAGGAGCAACATAACCATCCAAAATATATTGACATACATAAAACCCTAGGGACATAATGTATGTCTTCATCCTATCACTCCAAAATGCATAATTGGATCCATTGAACATCAGTGCTTGCTTAGTAGAGAAATCACCTTGCACATTTTGACTAGACATATTACCTTGGATCAACTTCAAGCTGTTAATCCTTTACCAAAGGATGTTTCTCTGATACTAATTTTTATGGGTAAAATACACAAAGATGGGGGGTGAATTATTTGTGGAAAATAATCCAATTTAATTTCCAAACCCTTACAAATACTTAATCATTTAATATAATCATTCATGAAGCATAAATATCATTCATAATAGTGAATAATGAACATAACATAAGATCACATATAAAACAAAATATATACATGGGAAACCCTATTAGGGATTAAAATCCACTCTCAATAATGAAAACACATAAATTACTATCCTATAATAATATCACAAATAAGAGACTGATCAAGAACCTTGGTTAAGTCCTTATGGCCTAAGGTATTTAGTGAAACATCAGTTGCACAAGGAGCACCTACCCCTAATATGATCAATTCCTTCTAACCTACAACCTTGATCAATTCCTTATAACCAAATTTCTTTAGTGAAACCCTATTTGACAAGGAACAACTACCCCTAAATAAGATCAAGTCCTTTAGACCCTCCTTGAAAAGAGCACTTCCACCTTAGAACTAATGTCTTAAACACCTAATGATGGACCTATGATTATTTTAAAACTACAAAAACTCCCCCTCTAACTCATATATGCCTCTCACATATTAATTTCATAATCTCTCTCCTTCTTCACTCAAACAATCTTCATATGTATACTCAGATCTCTTTGCACAACTTCAAAATACACGAACACTATATTATCATTGGAAACATCACATATATATCATACACATAGTCCTTAATCTCTTTTTATTATCAAATAAAAATTTGTGAATTATCACTCTCCTCTCCTTTTCTTCACTCTCCAACTCTCTCACATACAAGTCTCTCTCAATTCTTTCCCAAGTCTCTTGCTCACACATCTAGAAATCACCATCTTTGATTTCACTATTTATAGATCATAATTAATCAACACCTTGGTCAACCATTATTCATTACTTATCCCTTAATTTATATCTCAAATTAATACATATCTAAATACAAACTTCATAGATTGGTCATAGCACCTATGGGTCACCCTTAAGCATCTACACCTTTTAATAAGGCCCTTGTAGCCATTATAGGTCTCATGGAGACCTATTCACCCATGTATCACTTTAATAACATAATACCACTTCAAATACATATTTACACTCATTATATCCTCTATGAAATCCTTAAATGATTATAGTAACTCATGCTCACTTCTACGTATGCTCAAACAACTCAATTACTGACTTGGTGCATAGAAACACTATGAACAAACACACAATCAAATTATTAACTTTTGTTCATATAAGATAAAAATTTATCACACCTCAAAAAACCACATAGATAATCCTCATGGAGTATAACACAATTCCCAATATCTAATTCATCAAGATATATTGAAATAATATCAAAATAAGCTCGAATAATCTAATCAGGTCCCTTATAGAACATATACAAAAACACAATCAAATTTGGATCTCAAAATTTTTGTCTATACACACTTCCAAATATTCAAAATATTTTCATTATATCTTACATGGATTCCTCTTCATCTTTTCTTTTTACATCATGAACAATTTTTTCCTAGATCAAAAGCTATAGACAAAAAACATAGACTAGTTTTTCCCTTTATTAAAATTTAAATATTTAAATGTCAACAGTCATAGTTAAAATTCAAACACTAAGTTATAAAATATACTCACTACTCATATCAATTATTCACAATTTATATTTTCCAATTTTTAATACATAGGTTCCAATTCTCAAACATTAAACCTCGGTCACTTTGACTTCATCTCATGCAATCTTGTAATGTTGACTCTACGTGCTCTATTAATCTCTTCAAGATTGTCCTCACTTTATAAATTCTATATGACTATCAATTTGACCTCTTAAATTTAATACACATCATTTAGCTCTATCTTTATGATCTCCCACTCACCATTTATCCTTGGAAGAAGCTTGATATTTATCTCTACTCAATGTTAAACATTGTGCACCTGTCCTCATCTCATTTATTTTTGACTTCTTGGATAAAAAACTCTTCATTAATATTATCTAAAATTTAACTTTTGCATAAATTACTAAGTATGGTAACCTTTTAAATATTCCTACAAGGCTAAATTTTCACAATCATAACTTTTGCCTCGCTTACTCAGATGTTTTCAAATTTGGATCATATGATCTCCTCATATAGTAGAATCCAACCATGTGAAAAATTGATCTTAAAAACTTTATACATGAAAGATATAATACCATTAGATTCCTTCTCAAAATATTCTATCATAGATCCAACTATTCTTAGAATTTTTCTAAGAGACCAACTTTGCTCCTGCATAACTTTTGCCATGCTTCAACACATGATCTCAAAATTAGTGCAAATCAATTATGCACAAAACTAAAAAAACCCCATATAATCAAATTATCCTAAAATATACACATGTGAAAGATATTCATTCATCAAAATTATTACTCAACTCTTTCTGACCACATGCAAATTTGGCTAAGTATGGGAAAATAATGAAATTTGATTGAGAAGCCAACTTTTGACCCTCATATCTTTGATCGCACTTTGATGCATGACTTAAAATTTAAACACATATCAAATATGAACTAATTTTATGATATCCATATGACCAACTCCCCTTGACTCATTCTCATGTGGAAATGGTGACATCATCAAACTGCCTACTCATATTTTTTCCCACTAGACCCAAAGCGTCTAGATGGAAAACTATGGACAACTAGATGAATTACACTTATGCACACAAGATATCAAATCTTATAAAAAATCTTAGGGACATTTTTCACATGATAAATACTCCATAATCATCCCTAATCATCTCTAAAAATTCAAACTCTAGAGATCATCCAAGCCTCCTTTAAGCACACTAGGATAAACACATTGCACAGTTTATCATTATTACTTAGGTTATCAAAGCATTTCATCCACTCACCAGGATAACTCCATAAAATCATTAAAAAATCTCCAACATAATCCTTCACTAGATCAACCTCCCTTTTTATTTTATCCATGGGTAAAGGCTTTTATTTTCCCACCACACACATCCCCTCACAAATTTATAGACACTTGTTACATTCCTAATATTGAGTATCTTACACAAGAGGTGTCTCAGGAGCATCATCATTATTCTACCACACCTTTTTTTATAGAAATGATATGAAAGGAAGTCTTGTCACACCTTTTTGTGCATATTGATGACACTCTTATTAATGTTAGAATGCTACTACATAAGGATGTATCATATGTTACAGATGGTATTTGTAATGAGATTTATCAATATTTTTAAACACATCATGTTTTTTTATCATATTATTACATGATTTGGCCTTGATTTATGATTATTTATATATTGGATATGTGGATTTTCATTATTCATTGGGTCTCATTTATATACATCTTTATTTTTATCTTATGGATTACTTTTATATGGATATTTATACTTATATTCATGACTTATAATTCTTTTTACATGGATTCTCTTTCTATCTTTTTTCTTATATTATTGTTTGTTATCTCCAATTCAAACAAAGATAGTTATAATTGTGACTTGGTTATTAAACCCACATCCCCATAATATCCTATCTTTACCATATGATTGGTTAAAAATCATAATTATCATTGTATCACTATAGACATAGATCTATTTTAATCTCCATCTAGACCCTTTACTTCTCTCCTCATAATAAGCACACATACGGTTGAGATTTGAGATCGCATACTAGCTTATAAGAAAACTAAATTGTTTAGTCAATCATATCTTTATATATCTTGATTTCTATAACCAAAACCCAAATCTTATCTATGTGTGTCTTTTTTGTCATTCATGTTTGGTTATCTTTAAAATCCAAATTGGTTTAAAAAAAGGTAATGATCAAAGGGAAAAAATCAAAATCTAAAAGTCAAAATCACACCAGAAGACATGATTCATAACACCACTCCTATCCCTAATCAAATATTAAAATCCATAGTTTTCATCATAATAGAGCCAAGGTACATTGGGGTATGGTAGTCTAGTATATTGGCATAGGAGAATTTAAAATTCTCTATAATACTACCTACTTTCTCACATAAGTACCAAATATTTGTAGTATGTTGATAGTTACGTAAGGGGTATTGAGGAGTGGGGAACACATTGTGGGAAGGTAGTTCAATTTTAATTTTTATGCATATAACCTTCATGGGATGATATTCATACTTCATTTTATAACCTAATATTTGTGTGGTTAAGAAAAATTCTTCAAATTCCTTAATGTCAAAATTCCTCTTGTTTTGACAAAATTAATTTTAGTGTCTTGACTTCAGTAAATATTTTTATCTTTCTTGATTTTTCCTACATCTCCCCCACCACCCATTTCATTTCCCCTTAACATGAAAGTTTTATTTTAAATATATTTACCCTTTTCAATATTCCCTTATCTTCACATCTAAAAACATGCTAACATTACTTTATTTTAGTTTTATCTATCTTTAACACAAAACAATATGCTTGAGTGACTATGGATTATTATCTTTCCACCATTTTCTTTACATTTCTATAATTTCTTTGGTTTTATTTTTAGAAAATTAAACATTCATTATCATCCTTTTTTGGACAACTATGTTTGTTTCTATATTTTTGTACTTTTTTCATTGTTGAGTGAGTTTGGATTGTTACTTCTCACTCACCAGTGTTGTTTTTAAGTCATGTACTTTTTAATTTGATGATTGAGTTTGGTTTGATACTTCTCACTCATCAACGTTGTCTTACATTACTTTTTATTTTCTATATTTGTTTAATGTTTGGTTTATTACTCCTTTATACATTAACGTTACTACTTTTAGACGTCCTTGGTTTGATCTAGTTTGTCACTTTTCTTACCTAAGGAACACTTTTCTTTAGTTTTTAAGTCATTTAGTGGCCTTGGATTTCTAGTTACCTAATTTAATATAATTTTGGCTTGGTCATTTTGGTTCTAATCTAGAATTTATCACCCTAGCTTACCAAATTTCAAAGTACGTCATGCCTACACATTTCAAATATTTTGACTCTCATGCATTTGTTTATTTTTTCTCTTTAATTTTTATATCCTTAGGATTTTTTCAAAATAGTCTCTGCACCCTCCAAGATCAAAACTACAAACACATCATACAACCATTCAATAATAAAGGTAAGTTAAGTTATGTATATATTACTTGTTTATTTTAGTTATTTCCTTACTTGTCATTTAAGTATTTACTCTATATTACAATTTATTTATCTCAAAGTAATTTTTTGCTATGTTGTTTTCCCAAGGAACCATATTATGTTAAAAATTCATTACATGTGATGATATTTTAGTGGGGCATATATATACACAATATTTTTAAACTTTATGAATTATTGATTCTTTCTCTCTTGTAGGGCCCTGTTGAGTCTCAACCTCTCATAGTGAACACCTTAAAGTGTACACTAGGAAAGGGGTGGGTAGGAATTTGGTGATTCATAATATTTTTTTCCTATACCTCCACTTAAAACTAATAAAAACCCATCCTGTACATTTCCCTAAGCTTTGACACCTCCATTACACTCTTATCCAAATTATTCACTACTTTAAATAGCCCCTGCCCAAACCAAAACTCCTTTTACCAATGTACCAAACATATTTAATTGGGTTGGATTAGTTTTGTGAATTTAGTATGTTATAGGACTAATATATCCTAATAAACTTATTTCAAGACCTAACTATTCTTATTTCCTAACTAACTAGGTCGATTAGGTTGACTGCATTAGCTAAAATTTTGGAAGGGTTTAGGGTCAAATTAAGATATATACACATCCTTCAACCCATTTCCAATATAGAGATAATTAATTTTCACTTATTTATCTAGTTATATACCATTTTACATGAGGACTAATTGCTTAGGGTTTCATACTTTCTTGGAGAATATTCTTGTCTTGTGGAAGTGTCTTGGATACATAGGAAAAATCTTATAGCCTAGAGCTTACCTATTTTTGTTATGAACCACAACAACCTCTTTTAAATAACCATTGGCCAATGGATAAATTGAGACTCTATGAGTTAATCTTCAAGTTAAGTATTACTAACTCTTACTCCCCTTTTTTTAGTAGATATATTTGCATGTATAAAATTTAATGAATGTATTATCTTTCCTTAGGATTATCTCTATATTTACTTGAGTAGAGTTCTTATTTACATGTTTATTATTTATGTTTATCCCCAATTTGTGTTGAAAGATTTAGTGATAACTAAATTAATTTATTATTACTCTGAAATACCAAGACCTAGCTAGGGTTATTATGTGGTGTTGTTTGACTAGATTCTTTGAAACCCTCTCTAGACATGTCATATGATAAGATATACCTTAGGTAGTTTTAGTGGATCCATATTGGTCATGACCCCTATTATCAATGTATTTATAGTAGTTTAGATAGGTAATTTATCTTATTCAAGCTATGATTTATTTATAGATCAACTTCAATTTCACTTACTTACACAAACAACATACATCTAATATAATAATAAGATAATTATAATTATTTACTACATAAATAAATGAATGACAATAAGGATAATGATACTTAAATTTGGGGTGACTTGTGGGCATATAAGTCTCCACATTAGATCAAGTGGCACTCTGTAAGATATTTTTCAAGATGAATACCTATATATCCTTAGTTATAGACTCTAAAAATTGGGACAACTCCTCATCACAAATCCTCCTATTGAGATTCAAATACCACTAATCAAGGTCAGAAGGATAAGAATTTAAACTCTAACTCATATTTTTATAACTTAGTGGTATAAATATGAGTGCAATCATAATAGATGAATGCTTTATTTTGTTGTGAAATATAAATATGACCCCTAGATATATGGATCCAAACCTAAAATTAACCCTAAAATCTAAGCTAACGATATCAACCAAACTTATATAGTCAAAAAAAGATGACAACTAAAATTTAATTATATTGGCTTGGCTGATGTAATTTGGAATATAAATCCAAACTCATAACTATATATTAAAATCTGCTATAGTACAAGGGAAAATAGGCATGAAACATACCATATTGACCTAATTAATATAATATGAATATAGAGTGGCTATCAAATTTGGATAGAAATTAAACATAGAGGTAAGATGGATAATGACTTAGAGGTGGTTAGACTAATAATAATGAAGGTATGAAAGAATAACATGAAAAAATTTATCATAAGCTATAATTATTTAATCCCATCACATTACCAATTCCCATATTAGAAATGCACTAAGGGGTATTGATGCACCAATAATTCCATGCAAGAGAAACTATCAATAAAGTGATAAAGATGAAAAATATCAAGTGTATACACCCATATGTCTAAAAGAGTGATATCTAAGAGATTTTGTAATTAAATATTATACATCATAGTTAGATCACTTACTACTCTCTAATGGTGATGGTACATAATAAGGATGACACCTAGCACATGTGACCTCACTATAGGGAAATCAAAAATTACACCATCAAATACAAATTCTCTATTATTTTAGTTAATGATTTTCTAGATGAACTATTTTTAATTTTAAAAACTTTAATATTTGTTCTAAGTACCATAAAATTATTATTAGATATGAGGATATTCATAAGGCCACTTTTAGAACACATGAGGACCATTATTAACTTTTGGTGATGTATTTTGGCCTTATTAATACATTGTCTATATTTTAGAGTATGATGAACTGTATTTTTCAACCATCTATATGCAAATTTTTCTTGGTATTATTTGATGATTTTTTAATATACAAAAAAACATGGGTAGAACACTTGCATCATGTGAATTAAGTTTTAGATTTCTTGAACAATACCAACTTTATGTTAGGCCTTTCAAATACCCTTTTGGAGTAAAGGAGGTCAAGTATTTTGGTTACATTATTTCAAATGAGAGAATCAAGGTATATTAGAATAATATCAAGGCCATGGTATAATAGTAAAGTTCCTAATAACTTCAAAAACATTTGAGGATTATTGGGACTCATAGGTTACCACTATCATTTTATAAAAACTATAGTAGCATAGTAGCACCACTCATAGACATATTGATAAAGGAATCCTTCTATTGGAATGAGATAGGCACCTGATAATTTTATAATCTCAATGAGGTCATGTGCACAAACCTAGTTCTAGTTATCTAGTCTTATCCAAAACACTCATTATGGAATGTGATGCTTTAGGGTATGCCATGGGAGTGGTATTCATATAAGAAGGATGACACATTGAATTTTATATCCTATAACTCAAGCATTATAATTTTCTAAAGCCTATTTATGAGAAGGAAATTATGGCAATACTTCACCTAGTAAAACAATGGTGACCATATCTAATGGCAAGACACTTTAAAGTGAAGATAGATCATGATAGTCTATAATACATCTTGGAACACATGTTGTCATTATAATAATAACCAAAATGGGTCACTAATATGTTTGGATATGATCTTTATATTATATAAAAGAAATAAAAGGTGATATCATGATTGATGTAATATATAATAAAGATGATTCCATAGAGGCAATGTTGTGCATCATTTCCCTATTATAGGTTTACTGGGTGGATGAAGCAAGATCAGAGTGGGATAATGATGCCATTACATAGGATATTATTAAAAATATCTAAAAATCTCTAACATGTCATATAATTTTTTATGAAAATTAGATTCTCCATAGTAAAATAATAGTTTTTATTTCTACAAAAATTCAATCCTTAAGCATAATTTTATTATGTATCTTCATGTTTCTCCAGTAGGTGGGCACTTACTCTTCTTAAAAACATATCATATAGTCAAGAAGTATTTATTTTGGTAAGGGATATAAGGGGCACTCCAAAAATATTTGGTAGATTATATGGTGTATAAAAAAAACAAAAGATATAAAATCAAAACCTTTGGACTATAGTAACCTCTATGTAATCTTGGCTAGAGGTGGGAGGAGGTTTCCTTGGATTTTATGACAAAGTTACTAAAATATGAATGGAAAAATTTCCCGATTGTTTTTATGGGTATAATCACTAAATATTTCTATTTTTTATATTATCACATCCATTTGTATCAATTATAGTAGTAATAAAATTTATGGATACATTTTAGAAACTCCATGGGACCCCAAATATGATAGTAAGTGAACATGATCTTATCTTCACAATTTTTTATTGGACTATGTTATTATCATGTTTTGGTACCTAGATGGATCTTAGTTTATTTTATCATTCCAAATCTAATTTTAAAATAGAGGTGGTCAACAAGTTCATATATGGATATCTTCATTGTTTTTCTTCAAATAATTATGAGAGATGGGTTCAATGGTTGACACTAGCAAAATGGTGGTATAACACTTCTTTCCATACCTCATATAAAATGTATTAATTTTTAGCACTATATGGGTTTTGTCCATCATACATAACCTCTTGTTTTAGGGACTATACAAAGGTTTGATTAGTTGAATAACACATTTAACAATATCAAAATCTACTCTCTAGTCTCATAGAGAAATTGGCAATGGTGCAAAACCACATGAAACAACAATCTATCTAGTACTGCATTGGAATACATTTCAAATTTTTAGAATGCATTTTTATGAATTTATATCCATATAATAAAATTTCATTATAATAATGGAATAATAATAAAAATATTTCACCTAAGTATTATTACCCTTATCAAGCCTTGTAGAAGATTGAAAGTGTAGCATATCAACTAGAGTAACCTCATTATACCAGGATACATATTGTCTTCCATGTTTCATACTTAAATAAAGTAATTGGATAAATAATTTCAACATATAAAGAGTTTAAGATCTTGATGTGGAGTAAATAATAAATTTTTAACTTAAGTGAATAATTCATACAAACACTAATAGGTTATATATGAGGCTGATTATGGAGTATCTAATCAAGTGGAATAATCTAAATAGTGAAAATGAAACATGAGAGGATGAATAATTCTTTTAGGAGCATCCAAAAAACATCAACATTGAGGATAAAATTGGTTTTAATGGGATATGAATGCTATGCCCTTAACCTATAGTGTGTTTTGGGATATGTGTAGTTGACTTCTAACTATCATAACATTTAATTAAGTTAAATAATCATTTTATAACTTCGTATTAGTAGTAGGGTTAAACTAGGTTGTCTCCATAACATAATTAGGTTATGTATAGGAGGTAATGGATAGTATTTTATCATCATAGTATGAATTTTATTCTTATTATATGGTTATGGATGTTCACCCCTCAAAATGGATCATCATTTATTCATACATTTTTCTCTATTTTAGTCATATTATGATCTATTTATTTGATTCTAATTTATTTGTGAAGTAGTTTCATTACAACGTTTAAAAAATTAATTTGTTATTTTTGTTCATTTTTATTTTTGCTAGAAAGGTTATCGACACCATCCTTAAGATGTTCGTAGTTTCCAACCCTTGTCAAAAATATCTAAAAATATATCAATAGTGTCTACCATAAGCATATTTTCATTACCTCAAGTGTCTATTGAGATTTTTTTTTGTAATGATAATTTGATCATTCTAATATTTATTCCAATACCTATATTTTGAATCTGGTTTTAATTCATCATTTTGATTTGATTACAGTGGATTTATGTGATCAAGAGTTTTGTTGTGGGAAAAATATGGACATTGTGCTTAGGCTTTCCCATATCAATATTGAGAAATAATTTATTGATAGTGTGGGACTCATGTATGTTGTTTGACTAATCGTGATGCCCTATAACATACACTTAATGACTACTTTATCTATGAGATGGAATTATAACACATGCACTTTTTGGTTTCTGACAATGTATTTGAAAATGATATTAGATAATGTGTGACATACTAATCAATTACTAGGTTTAGGAATTTTTGATACTTTACATGTTTCTAAATTAATTTTCCCAAAATGATAGGCTCACAAGTTTATCATAGGGCATGATTGATGTGCATGGTATGCCCTAGATGATTCTAAAATAATTTTGGGAGAGATTATATTATATGATGTTCTAAGTGTGAAAAAATATATGTGTTATACTTTTATCTTTTATTTTTATGGATGTTAGTGGTATATCCATGTTCTATCATATACATGTTATCATTGATGACATAAGACACATGACAATATGTATTTTTGGGGTTATATTATGTTAGCACATTTGTATAAAGAATAATATTAATTTAATTTGGAGGATTATAGTGGTGCTATTAGGTGAAATATTGTTAGATGTGTGGTCCTATGACAACATACTTTTATCTCATTCCATAGGTCATCCTTTGGCTAAATTTTAACATCCACGAATGTTCATAGAGCTTTGGATAAGTATTCCATAGTATTTGGTTAGTAACCCTAGATTTTTCAATCTTATTAGATAGGTTGAATATTGGTTATATTATCTAGAAGCCCCATCAATATTTTTAGGGTGTCTTAAGTATGTAGTAAATTTATGATATATTTATTTTAATTGTTGGTTCCACTATTAGTTTCTATGGATTTATGATCACTTAAAGTATGAAAGTGTTACCCAATAGTTTAGAATTGTACATGGGGTGCCCTCACTAAATTTAACATGGGCATTCACTTATATAGTATTTTTTTCATGTAGGAGAGGAAGATCAACATATTTCCATAGAGATAACTATAATATTAGTGGGGGAGGTAGATTCCCCATTTTTTTATTGTAGTTAGTGATGATGTAGGGTGCATTGAAGATTATACCTAGTAGTAGGCCTAGTCAAACTAGCCCATTTATTTCTTGTTGTTATGGGGATAAAATATGTATATTTAGTTGCAAATATCATGTGGATATAGATGATTAGAGGGGGACAAGAGGCTAGGCATCTAGGTGCCCTACTACTGATCTAGTTATCTATATACATTATATTTTAATATCTTGATAATGTTGATATAGATGTTTTATCATGTTTTAATTATTTGTAAATGACATGTGTTATGTAGGTTATGATTATTGATTCACCATTATTAAGGTGTATGTTTAGGTTCTGAACTGACAAATTCATGACACTATTCATGGTGACTTATTATAGAGAGTTGATGACATATTTGATGTTCATTCTCCTCCTTTTAACCCTATGTAATATACAATGACTACATACATTATCATAGTTGTATAAAAATATGATATTAGGAGAGAGGTTAATAACTGGATAGGTCATCTTACCATACAACAAATTCCCCCACCTATTTAAGGCATAGATTTTAGACTAGACATTTTCTCAAAGTATGTTCAATTTCAAGGTGAGCATGCCAAGCTATTAGAAGATCATGCCACCCTATAGGTCAGATTATCTATATATGATGATTGAGATATGTATATTAGGTATTCATTGAGATCACATCATTATGATAGTGTAAACTATTATTTGAGTGTTCTTATACTTCGAGATTAGGATGCTAATAGTGATGTAAAGGTTGAGGGGAAGAATATGCCCATTATTGAGTGGTTTATTTATAATTTAGAGATTTTATTTGATATTATCATGATATAAAATTGTATTCACTTTTATATAATCTTATACATATTTTTTTAATGCTTATACAACATGGATATCTATATATATGATAATGCATCTTTTTATATGATCATTTGTATGCTTTATTAACATTTTTACAATGATATTAATGTTAGTTTATTTAGTAATGATATACCATTTGAATGATATGTATTTTAAGTGCCACATATTTCCTAATTATAAATATCAAATGATTTCAACAAAATGTGAAAAATAAAATGGGATGTATTCATATACCTAACAATTCATATGAAATAAATGTTGTTCATTTATATAATTGTGTTTAATTCATTAATCTAGCTCATGAGTAAGTGCACCCTATGGATATACACTTAGGTTTAAACTCATATTAACACATATGATTAAATTAACATTATATATCTATGTCAAACCTGATTGAGATAATACACTTATGAATAATTGACCCATACTAATAGTTGGACATTATTTATTTAATTTCTCTTTATGTGTAGTAGGAATACATAATACTTTCCCAATTTTTCATTTGTATATGGTTATTTTATTTGTCACCCACGATGTTTTACATGAGATGTAATTTTTGATTTAGGTTTTATACACAACAAAAAATCCCATGAGGTAGTTGTTAATGTTTTAATATCAATGAATAAACTTCACTCCAAGGCACGAGTTGCAAGATATTCATTTTTGTAAATAACTTGATGGTGGAATAGTAGTGAAAAATGGGTTATTTTCTTTTAATGGATCAAATGTATGGAGTCTAAAATAAACCAAAATTTTACTTGAGATGACTAGGTGGATTCTAACCTAAGGTGGATTGGATAAAAAAATATAAAAAAGGAGGGAAAGGTAGAGTAAAAAAGAGGGTTTTTTAAACCAGAGATAGATGAAAGCCTTAAAAATTGGGTCTTATACTATGGATTGGACAAGTGATTGAGAATTAATTATTTTTGTAGGTTTATATTAGCACAAAACACACACAAACATAGTTATATATCCAATGAAATAAATATAGTAAACTTCAATGCTCATAATCAAAGGTTGATTCCAATGTATGGTTTTAATTGTACATATTCAAAAGGAGATTATGATTAATAAGTAGAAAACATTAAATATAACTAAATTACATTCTAACTAATTATATTAAAAATACTTTTACACAAACCAAATACTAAAATACTAGTATGATAAAGCTTATTCAATGAATCATAAGATTTGGAAGAGATAAGCACATCAACACAAAATTATAGAATAATCCTCATAACTTCTTATTTATCTCAATTATAAAATTCTCCTCCTTTTGGAATGTAGATAGAAGTATATATATTTTTGGATTGGGACACCTCTTCCTCAACAAAGTTCTAAATTTACATCTTTCATTCTAGGAATTGAGTCTCAAAATCCATGCACATTTTGCATGTATACATATAAACATTATCTCACATCTAGAAATGTTAAATATAGTAAATATGTGTCAAAAATAGAATTTATACTTGAAAATAAATTATATTTCAAGAAATGAAAAATGCATATTTAATCAAGGTTTTTATGTGTCACCACTATATGATAGAGCTTGCATGCTCATAATATTGGCTATTGTAATCATAGTTACAACAGGAGTTGATAAAGACACTAGTGGAACTATAGTTGAAGGTGTCACAAAATTGGGCCCTTTAGATGTATGCACTACAATATATCTTGGAAGTTAAAGCTATGTACTTATAGGTGGCCAAGATATAGAAGAGGTACCTAATAAAGGATGAGTCTATTTTAATGCCTCCAAATTCTTGTACCAAACATGAATTGCTTCAAAATCCATCTTGGTTATCTCATAATAAATTATATATATTTTAAACAAAAAAATTAGTTTGGCCATCATCTTCTCATGAATAATAATTAAAGCCTTAAATTACACATTTAATGTATCTATGTTGGCCACCTTATCTTTAACAAAATTTATTAATTGAATGATCTGATCATTATTTTTATACATAATGCCTTCAAATTCTACCCAAACTATCAGTGGCCACCTAGAGTAAACCCTCAAAATGGGCCTTGGGACTAGCTATCCTAAAGGTGTATATATATTTATAATCCTCATATCCTTAAAAATTAACAGTACCAACTACTCATGAATTATGAATTGATACACCAAGGCATGCATTTCATTATGTAACTCTAACAAATTATCTCTTCTAGTTGTCACATGATTCTAGGCTAGAGTAACATCAAGAGATGATATAAAAAATAAATGTGTGTAAGCTTTATTATTATTACCCTAGCCCAAGATATTTAGATTGGAATTTACATCCTTTATTATGTTATATTCTTTAGTTACACATCCCCATTCTAGATGTAACTCAACTCTTGTATGCCTTATTGAACCAATGATATTGTATAGTGTTTTAGCCACCCCTTGTACATTATCTACAATATATTGGGGAGCTTGTATAACATTTGTTTCTTATAGCCTTTTATTTGATTGATCATAATATATAAAAGTTTGTTTAATCACTCCACTAGTTTCATCAACAAAACTATAAGGATCTTCCTCAATTTCATATGGATATATGGGGTGGACCTTGCTCTTATTGGTTAGAGAGAATATGTTTTCTCTTTGTTCTAATTGAAAATTTTCACCTTATAATAACATGATATTTCTCTTGACCATCCTTAATGTGTTAGTTTTTCTATCAAAATTAAACCTTGCCTTTGGTTTTTCAGTAATAATCAAGTCTTGCTTGCTCACCTCCTCTTCTTGAAATCTTTGGATCCATGAAAGAACACTCATAATATCTTGTTATTTTATAGTCTCTATATATGTATATGTATAAGGATGGGATTGAATTGGTGGGATCATTGATGGTGAAGTAGGATGGGTAGAAGGATATTATAGATCTAATTTAGGGCAAAAATGAATTTCATTTTCCCACACAATGACCTTCTTCTTTGGAGGTGTCTCTATGATATACTTGATTATTTATAGTGTCTTACATACTAAGATCATGGAATAATTTATTTAGGTATCCAATTAAATAAACACACTTAACTATGTAGATAGTTTAGGAGGAGTAACCCATGTAGCCAAAATGGATGTAGAGACTAGGTATTCAAGATGCACTCGCTTCTTTGGTCTAGAAAACTTTGGATTAGATTCACTAATGTATGTATAAGTTACAAGAGTATAAAGTGAACTCAGAATAATAGAGCTCATATTAGGTTGGTTTATAGTATGAAAAGCCAAATTTAATGGTCTTTGGGATATGGTTTATAAAATTAGCATTGTGAATGCTTAAGGCCTCTTGAGTGGACTAGGAGAATCAAAAATTTAAAAAATGCAAAGAATGGGTAGTTCATGTTGTGCAAGCTATAGTAGTGATAATTGTAGGAGACATAAAATAATCACTAGTTTGTGTAACTAATGGTTGACCATCACTCAAAACAATAGTGTCAATGGAAACTGTTGTTTTAGAGGTTGTTGTTGTAGTTTTTTCACTTGAAACCTATGCATTAGGCCCACATGTGGGTCTTATATCAACTCATATAGAAACATTAGTAACTACTAAGGTCTATTTAGGAATTAGCTCCTAATTTTTATCTTGAATAGATATTTTTGTAGTCTCATCTACCTTCTTTATTTATTGTTATACAATTTTAAGTGGAGAACTTAGAGGTGTAGCCAATGTTGTAATTTCCTAGATTAGAACTTCTTATCTAGACTCTGCCTCTGAATCCATATCATTTTCTTCTTTATTTTATTCTGATATGAATTCCATCTCAATTGAGTCAAAATTTTATTATTTTACTTTTATTTATTCATTTATTTATGTCCCTCCTAACTTAGTTTCTTCTTTTTCTTCCATTGGTTCTACTTCTTCTCACTCCTCTGATTCCTCATAGAGAAGACCCCCTTTGAAAAATAGACCTTCAATAGTGATTTATTCTTCTTGTACAACTTTGGGAGACATAGGAGGAGTCTTAGGCTTCATTTTATGTCACTAATGGTGGTCTAGGTGGAGTAAGAGGTAGTCCTGAAGTGGGTGGAGTGGAAATTGAAGGGTCTACAATAGTAGAAAGTGGAGGGAGTAGAGTGGGAGTGGTAGTGAATATTCGTGAAATGTTAGTAGGAATTGGTGACAAGGGAGTATAAACAATAGGAACATGTGAAATAAAAGATGGAAAACTCACTTATTTTACTGATGTTAATGGAGGCAAGGGTGAAAAATAAGTGGTTCTTATGATCTATTGGGAATAGTAGATTTTTCAACACTAGGTATAGGTTGAGAAGCTACAAAATTTGATGGTGTGGGAAAACCTTGAGAGATATCATATATGATTTTTGGGTTTGTCTCCCTAGATGATCCTACTTCTTTAAAAATTTATTTTCCCATTTCTAATTCTAGTTAAGGAGGAGACCCATGAACCATTATTGAGGTCCATTATTCACTATTTATTCTCTTTACATATTCCTCTATAATAGTAGGATCATATTGGATCCTTTTGGATCTATAATTAACATGCCAACCTTGTGCATCTTGATAGAAAACTCACTATCATCTTCAAATTTCAATAATATAGAATCATGATTGTACCATTGATGCTCATAGGATATTTTGAATTTATTTTCATAATTATTAATGTAATCACTTTCCTTATTTTTAAAATCCTAATACCTAAATGATTCCTTTTTAAGTCATAATGCACTCTAATTTTACCCCCAGAGCTAAGGTGATCCCATTTGGTATATTATATGTGACCAATTCTTAGATGGGATAGATGTAGGATTCTTTTCTAGTACCCCCGATTCAGATTTTCACACTATCATACAATTGTGAAGTAATCTCTTGCTCAACTAGCTTGTCTAGAATAATATGTGGTAGATATAAATTTTATGCCTTAGTACCTTCAATTATGATTATAGTGTAATTATATTAATACTAATAATCACCCATTTTACCAATGTTTCTTCTAATGCATTAGGATAATAAAGGCATGTCCTACCCATAGATATCCCTATACACCATCAAATAAAATGTTTATGTGAGTCTCTAAATTTTCTTCCTAAATTTATAGATGTGGATAATATTTAATTCATCACAAAACCTATTTTTGGGATACTCTATGGATGGCTCCCAAGCTTCTGTATAAGATGGATTCACTTTAGTGGTTATGGCATCTACCAAGTATGAAATCATATATAAGTTTCCATTTGGTAGGTTTGTTAATTTGGTGCATCAACTTTGGCCAATTATTTATCCAAGGGAAAAAATGTTTGAACTCAAAATGATGTCTAGTAACAAGACCCATATCTCATAGACATAAGAAATTCTTGGAAATTTGTTTAATCAATCTAGCAAAGCCAGGGCAATTCTTACCCTTGGCCTAAGAATGACTATGGGAATGGACTAAATTGGGCCTTTGCTCATGGAATTTCCTAGGTTGAATTCCCATTGCTAAAATTTGTCCTTGATTAAATTTACAAGTAACCATTAATTCATCATAGACTAGCTATAGGTTATCTCATGAACATGAAGCCTAGAGTATTTCTCAAATGAATTTCCACCAGTAGACCATAGGGGTTTTGTTAATTTGGTAGTGTAATATTTTTACAAAAAAAATTCCATTTGAAAATAAATCATAAAGTAATTTGATTCAGGGCATTACCTCTAATTTCACCATAGCATTGTGCAGGCCACTACTTTAATAGTTATAATGCCATCCTTGTATCACTATGTGAATATATAATTTTTCTGTTTTGTTTTTTATGGCTCTATAACATCCACTTATATCCATATGGCCAAATAATGTTTAAATTAATTCTCTAATACTACTAAATTGAACATTTTATCCATGAATTTATTTATGCACATAATGTAAAATGTAGAGGGAGTAGGAGTGTGAGATGATGATTTCATTATCATTTTGTAGATCATCTAAGTTCTCTAAAAATCAATAAGTCTATTAGTCACTAGGGAGCTCAAATTCATATAATACACAAGATAACAAGAGGTTAATGTAATTAAACCATGTTTTGTAAACCAAATATATCACTTAGATTTGTTGGTTCTAAGAATTGAATGCATTAAATTGAAAACATGTGCAAATTAATTACAAAAAATGACTTTTACTTCACTACCCATTTATTAATTTATTAATTAAATTTCAATTTTGAATTATCAACTCTTGATGGATTTTTATTACCTTATGGCATATTTTTGCTAATTTTGGGTGCCTTATCATCTTAACATGCTATATGTATTCCTTTTGCACTTTTAGAGCTTACTTCCAATGATAAATATATCCTTTTATAATTACTTGATTTGTTCAGAGACACATGGTAACATATCATTTATTTTCTAGGTGGTAGACCCTACCTTTTATATTTTACTTCTTCATCTATAGGTTCCCATGATTATGACATATGGCTAGATCTCATAGATTCACTTTCATGGAGTATGATTTTTTTATGAATTGTGTAGACCACGAGTAAGAAATATTGTGACATGTGAATTAATATTTTTTCACCATAAAATATTTAGAATTTTGATTGTGTACCTTGTTATGTTAGACTATAGGCCACTAGGATTATGACACTTAGATGGTTGTCACTTGTCCAAGACCTAACCTTTGTAATATACTCTAGCAAGTCATGGGTTACCAATATGATGACACATAGTTGGCTTTTATTTATATGAATGGTCCTTAGGTTTTGACTATGTAATTTGATCCTGCAAGCTATGAGTCACCTAAATTATGACATGTGGATGGTCCATGTTATTCAAAAAATTACCAAAATTTGGAACATGTATGATTATTTAAGGATCTTCAAGTGAACGTGATGAAGGCATGTGGTTTGATATCACTTTCTCACGTGACCAAATAAATTTTTAAACTAAATATTGTACTTCTAAACTATGGATAATAGGATTTAAACATGTTGCTTAATCTCACTTGCTTAGATGAATGGTAGACTTAGAACTTTGAAAATCATGAATGAGGAAGTTGGATGAAGACACGTGTCAAGATCTCATGATGTCAAAGCTATCCTACACATTTAAACATAGAAATAACTTTGAACAAGAAATTATATTAGTCAATTAGTCAAATAAATCATAATCATAGCTCATTATGCCTGACTATTTATACTAAAATGCATAAAAGATTCATAAAATATATCTATTAAAACACATTTAAACCTTTAAACAGTCACATTTTGAAATTTTAAAATTTGAGGCACAAGTTATAAATATTAAACATATTCTAACCCAAATTAATCATGATATAAAATACATAAATATACTTTGATAACCTTATCATTGTAATAGGTCTTACTTATAGATATTATAATAGAACTTAATAGTTATTTGAGAAATCAAAACCATTTTCATGCAAGAAACTTGAACATGGAATAAACAAGATATGATCATGAAAATATTAAATTCAAATTGGGTCCCCATCTAAAAAAATTTGAAGGTAGGGTGTTTGGTCACAATAGTAATTATATACTTAGTAATAATTTGTGCTTCAAGTGATTTATCTCTTTGAAAAGCGAATAAAACACCTTGGAAATTAAATGAAATAGAATTTTTGATGTTATCTAATGTTCATTAATTTACTTTAACAATGATTCTCTAAATATTTCATTCATTTTTGTAATGGTTGGTTTCAAAAAATAATAATCTTTCTATTTTATTAGGCACAAATAAACTAGTATTATGACATGTTTTAGTGACTCCTAATGAGTATTTACATGTTACACTTTTATCTGATCATGTTATAATTAATTTAAAAAAATTATTGTGCATTCATTACATAATATCTTGTCATCAACAATAATTCCTCTCCCATATTCACCTTTTATAAGAGCTCTAATGACCATTGGTTCCTTTTTATATTTATATCGTAATGTATGACCTTTATAAATTGTCTAGGATATATATACCTTATTAAATTTTGAAATAGAATAATATGGATAAGTTAACCTTAGAGTATTATTAGATTTATAAAATTAAATGACACCCTTATCTACACACTCTTTAATTATTTTTTTCAATGCACAAAAATTGATATCTCTATGCCCATTGATGTGAGGATAATTACATAATGGTCTCACATGCACTCATGTTAAAGAATGTGCAAGGTGATATCTAATACAAGGAATGTGATTAAATTATTATTAATTAGCATACTTGAAATAGTACTTGGTTTATACTTGAGTCTTAAAAACCATATGGGGTGGTCAACAATGTAATGGGTAGGAATCATGTGAGTTTTCTCATTACTAAATGGATTATATTTAGTTTCCTTATTAGATGGAGAATAACTTTGAAGACTTGAGGTTTTTAAATTTTGGAAACTTGTAGAATCAAATACACAAGTATGCGCATGTATAATATCATTCTAACAAGTGAATACATCCATGTTAATTATCTCAAAATTACAATAAGTATGATAGTTTTTTTGATAAGTGTGGGTAAAATACCTTTAATAAAGATAAATTTATTTTATAAATTAATTGGTTGATACATTAAGAAATGTAATGTATTTTTAAACCTTAAAATTCAATTATATATGGGTTTTTTGTACCCCAACACACCCCATTTTCAAAAATTTAAATAGGGACGCATTGCTGCTAAGAAATATTTATTTATTGTCCATACCAACCTTAGGAACTCTAATATTAATTTAATATCCATAAGCTTAAGGTTGTCTTTGAAGTCTATTTACATTGTAAATTTTTGAAAGAAATAAAAACAAAGCTTGGGCATTATCCATGATCCATCTATCACCTTTGATTATGTTTTCTTATTTTAGATGCTTATTTAATGCTAAGTTTTGATTTTGAATAATGTGACTAATGAAAACATGTTATCATATTTAAGAATTGATGTGAAACACCCCATTCTTGGGCTTCAAGTTTTTATCGAGTCCCAAATATACATCCTATATACTTGTAACTAACCATAGTCTTCATGAAATTTATAAGTTTCCTCAAGGATCTAAATTATTGAGAGCCATCCATGTGGAAGCATATCATTCACTTATGACTCACATATTTCAAACTATATTCTAACTCTTCTAAGTATCTGAGTTATCACAATCCATCCATGTGTCAAGATCTCATTCATTCAAGATATAACTATTCTTCATGAAAATTCTAAGTCTTCCAAATTCTCAAAGCCCCGAGATCATGCCAAGTGGAAAAATATCATTAACTTGGAGTATATGATAGGAAAATACATAGTCAAAATTTGAAAGTTTTTGGGAATGCCAAGATCATGCCAAGTGGAAAAATATCATCAAACCAATGCCTAGAAGATCAAGGCAGGTCCAATATATTCAAAAGTTCATGAGTAGCCAAGTAATCAAGATCATGACAGGTGTAATAATATCATTCACTCAAATCCTATTGAGGGACATATAAATTTAATATATAATATCTCCCCATAGTTATAATATCATGCCACATGGAAATATATTAGTCATTCAAAGCCTATGGGAGGAAAATACATAGTCAACATTCAAAAGCTTCATAGACTCCCAAGATCATGCCAAGTGTCAAAATCTCATCAACATGGGAATAGAAGGATAAATGAAGTAGGGTTTAAAATTTTAATGCCCTTAGGTAAATGTGATTGTCCTAAGTGTCATAATATCATAATAACATGGTTGATGTACAAATGTAAAATTTAGTAGCTAGATAGAAAATAATGCATGACAAGAGGACATTTTTAAAATAAACCTACCAAAATTTTAAATCAAAATGGGAAAAAAAGAAAAATATTTTATTTAAATTAATGTCACATGAATTGTGAATTCAATATTTATATTTTTCTAATATATAAAAAATTCTAATAAACATCAAATCACTTTTCCATTAATCTATAAGTTGCATGTTGTAAATTTGAATCTCAAGTAACTAAAAGCCCAAGTTTTCTTGAATGGATTTGCAAGTGTCTTAAGTAATATATAATAAATATTACATAGTTTCACAACACAAGAAAGGGCTCCCCAAAAATTAGACTATAACCAGGCCCCCTCTTCATATTCCATTACTAATAGCTCTAAGTATATAGACACTGTGTTTGATAAGAGTACCCTTAATTTTAAGTTTCCTCACTAGTTAGCTATCTATGATGTAGGGGATGCCATATTTCCCTATTCATCATAGGATAATTTATCCAAAGAGGATTGATAATAAATCAACAAGTTACTATTAATTAAGAACATGGGACTACATAATGAAGTGGTAAAATCTATGGTAATGCCCTATATAGACTTCATGATTTATTTTTAATGACACTTACACTAGAGATTGTTAGCATATTATAAATCATAGAAACATAGTTTCTTTTATTTATAGAGATACATTTGAAATGTATATCAAGATTCCAATACCTGAGGTCACTTATAACAAAGTTTCAACCAATGTTTAGATAAAATAAAATATAGTAGAGGAAAAACTAAAATAATGGTTAAAAAGGGTGAGAAATAATCACCAAAGGGTTAATTTCCTCTAATCCCTTAACTAAGTTAAAATCAAGCATCGATATATAAATGCACTTATGAATAGGTTATATGGTTTCCCCAAAACCACTTACATACAAGTAGAGTGGGTAACCTTGCTAGATATTCTCTTAAGATCAGCCAATATTGTGACATTAGAAAAGGTTATTAGTGCTAGGTTAAAGGGATAAATTCTCAAACTTGAGCAAAGGATAGATTATGGAAACTTTTATATGATGTCCTATTTATTGGATGTAATCATAGGGATGGTCCATAATACTTATGGGGCACCATTATAACCATCTACCAAGTACCTAGATAATATAATTTTTTATGATTATTATTTCTTACATATTTAGAAATTCATGAATGAAATTAGTAGAATTTTTGAAGATGTTTATCATCAGGTCTATCAGGTTATATATGGAAATTAGATCCCCAAGTTATCTAAAAAATTTAGAAATAACATCTCTAAAATAGAAGATTATTGGTACTACCCAGATTGTAATATAATTAGAATTGAAGGGACCATAACACCCCCTATATTTACCATGCCACATCTTAGATAAGGTGGTTGAACAATAAATTTCACACTAATTATACAATAATGTGGATGAAGAGCTTAGTTCCAAACACTAATCTTATTATCATAAAACTTTCCTAAGCATTGGATAACTTTTTTTTATAATAAGGGCACATATCAATCCATTGGGAAAGGTTAGGGCTCACTATGACCTAAAAGTATCCTAATGTAGACATTGGGACCCAAGGGAAAGAGTCAAAAGTTATCTTGAGAACCTTAAAGATAATAATAATTTTATCATCAAGTATGGTGTTTTAACCTTTCAGGACATAGATGATATGTAAATATTATGTTTTTAAAGAGATAAGTATAGTAAATTAGGGTATAAATATGCAATAAATATAAACACTAATCTATATATGACTTATTTTGGTTAATTTTATGTGCATACCCTAATACTCCTTATTGTTAGGGTATATGATTGATAAAAATAGTAAAAGTGTGTTGTTATTGGGGTAGGTTGGACATATTCAACACCCTATTATGATGAGAGTTGCCTACATACCAATACTCCAAAGAGGGATCAAGCCCAATGTAGTTATCCCCACCTAAGTGTTGGTGTAAGTACAAATGAAGCTAGTATAATTGTTGACTTGAGTGATTTGAATGTGATTGAGACTAGAAACCTAAGTAATATGAGCTTAATAATGTTGTATATGGTTGTATTTAGAAGTAGGGTAGAATAGGTATTGATAACATTAATTATGCTCAACATTTTTGGAGTTTCTCTATGTAATTTGAATTTGATTTCCATCTAATCATTAAAGGGATAAAATTCACGTATATACACTATTTTTTTTCTTGTGAAGGTGTTAAAATAGGTCTATCCCTACCCTAGTTTGTATTAGTTTTGAATAGATATCGATTTGCAGAAAAAGGAGGGAAAAGACAATAATGCCAAAATTGGGACATTAGTGCCATGTAGCAGTAGTGTGCTATTATGGCACTAGTGTCTAGGTGGTATAAATTGAGGTAGGAAGGGCTAATATGTCAAGATGAGGGTCTAGAACTACATTAAGGATGTCTAAGGACAATTGTGGGCCACATAAAGGCTAGATAAGTATGAAAATAGGCCCTAAGATAAGTTTAGGGATAATCTAGAGATGGGTAGTCTCAAGTAGCACTTAAGTTTCATTTTTAGGTGATTAAATTTACCACCCCCCATTTATTCTAGAAATATAGCAAAGTGAAATGACTAGGATAAAGGAAAAAATGTGTACCTAGACTTACCTAAGAGGTGAAACCTATGAATCTAGATCCAAGTATGTGAATCATGCTCCATTACATGTCCTATAAGTGAAATGTGTATAGATCAGTTTTTACTTAAGATGTATTAAATCAAATACAAAATTGAGTAAAGAGACAAAACTAAGTGAAGACATAAAACTATGTAAAGAGATAAGAGAGAGGAAATGAATGAATACACTTCTTTGGGTATGCAAACTAATGCATAAATTGGTGATAACCTATGTGTGCATATATAGTGATCAATTGGTGAATAGATTGAACTTAGTTGATGGATTGCTCAATACCCATGTGTGGGTGGATCAAGAGCTCAATTTTTTTTACTCCATCATTTCCCACCCTTGTTTGGTGTATCATGACCTATGAATAGCTTAGATTAGATTGATGGTGTGTCTAACCCTCTCATGTAGATGTATCAAGAACTCAAGTAGACTATGACTCCATCATTGCCTACCCATGTGTAGTATATGCATCTAAAACCAAAACTATGGGATGCAACTAGAAATTTCTAACTAGATATGTTTAACTATATATGTCTAACTAGAGATGTTAACTTTGTGGCCACTCGAGTATATTAGGTGGATTTTGGCCACTCAAAAATGCCAACCACTAAAGATGGAGTAAGGCATGAGTCTGTTATGTAACATGGTGTCTAATGTGTATAACATAAATAATGCCATATATTTTATCACTCCATTTGATCAACCAATGTATAAGTGAGGATATGGAAATATTGTGCCATACACATGCCCCAAAATCTAATATCTAAGCATATGGATTCTAGAGTAAGTTGTAATAATATGTATCTAAGTATATAAACTAAAACAAGAATGATAAATCCATGCATGATGACCCCAATCTAAGTAAATTGGTATGAATTTGAGCTAAAATATTATGAATCTAAGCTAAACTAACTCAAAACTAGTAATTTATAACTGAACCTATGCAAACCTAGACTATCCCTAATGTACTTTTCTGGCCAATCTAGAATTTTATAAAACTAAGGATATTGGAGAAAAATACCATATCTTGGAAAATAATTCCATGTGGTGATAGTGTCCTAATTTGGGTGCTAATTTTTGAGTATTCTAATTTCTATGCAACTATAATTTATCTATGTGTCACTATTTCTCACTATGTTTTCTTAAGTCTTATTTTTGTATTCTACGCCTATGTGCTGAAAATTATACTCTGAGTACATCCAAATAGTCTGACCTTTGTGACAAACCTCTTTAAATTCTCCCCTTTTTTAATGGAGTTGTTGAACCTATGCAATAATTTACCTTAAAATAAAAATCTCTAAAAAATGTGTGTTAGCTAGAGCATATATGATATCTACATAATAAACCAATATAATGTACATACATAACATCAAAATGTAAGATAATATTTGCATAAGTGTGTAATGTGTGATGTATTTTATGTCTATCATTCATAATGATATCAATATATATATATATATATATATATATATATATATATATATATATATATATATATATATATATATATAACAATGTATGTGAACATCAAATTTGAGTAATAAGTGAGTATCTACCTGGTGGGATGGGGCATGATGTCCATCACAACACCTAAGTATGAAGGGGAGATACATGAGGTGACTCATGGAATCTAAAAATAGAGTGTGTAAAACCCAAGATAAAAGTGTCATTCCCATGATGCATACAATAAAACATACATATAATACACATGAGACATACAAAGTAGGCCAAGGTGTCACAATACAAGGGACATAGGCACATGTCACTAAATTTGAAAAATCAAGACATATAAAGACATGTTCAAATGTCCACCTATGCACATAAAAATCAAATTATATTATATCCACATGGAATGACATGTTTAAATGTTCACATACACAATCATAAAAACACACATAAGGACATGGGCACATGTCCAAAGCATACATACAATGAAAATAAGTGGTGTAGAGACATAGAGAAATTGTATATTCAAATTCCCTCGAATATAATAAAAATAGATATATAATTAATTCTAAACCAATAAATATAGAAATGAAAGTATGCATGAACATTTGGTACAATTTTTTATAAGAGTAAATATGTACATAAGTTGTTCTTAAAGTAGTTGTAATTGGTAAAAAAATTGAGTGTGTAACATAATCAATATGAAGATATAACAATGCTAAATATGTGATGTAGAGTTTAGAAAGATGTAACCTATTAATCAAAACTATGTATAGGGTGCTCCTAAATGGGTGAATGTCTCAAATGAAGAACCCATGTATCTATGTGTATGCCCTTGATGGGTAGATAATAAAAAATCTAGATCAGTGTAGTGGACCTGAGTCTTGTAAGCAACCTATAACCACTTGACAAGAATAAATAGAGCATGTATGTATGATAAAAATTGACTATCTAAGATATCTAGCATATGTAGTGTTTAGTAAATATTAGAAGTGTAAACATGGAAATGCATGTATTCTATAATTTCTCATGATGATGATTCTTTCCTGCCTATCATTGTTTCATTTTAATTAAAACATTTTATTATGATTTGGGTTAACCCAAATTTTATATGCTCATTTCCATCATATCCCATAATTTACATCACTTTGGACACACCAAGGTTAGTTTTGAGATCACACTCTTTCTCATGTTCAATTCTAGGAGTATTAGACACATGGTATTTAAGTTCTATTCTCTATCCACCAAGTGTAATTTCTCTTGTGATAGTCAATTTCATCACTCATGATTGGTTTTATAAATATATATGGATAAGGAACAAAAAATTAATAAAATTTAAAAGCCACATTATAAATGAAACATGAAATTATCAAAAGGAAAAAAATGCACTTAAAATTCAGATCACACCAAAAGGCATGATCTTTATTTGGAACATACTCCTCTCTTAGTTGAAGTTAAAACTATAAATTTGGCTTCATGATAGATCCAATGTCCATTGGGGTGTAGTAGGCCAATAGATTTGGGTATGATTTATTATTATATCATACATTATATAGTGCCACCCAATTTATCATGCAAGTACCCAATATTCATAGTAGACACAACTCTATAAGGGGTCCTAAGTAATGGGAACACATTGTGGTAAGGTAGGTCCATTTTAATTTACATGCATACCAACCTTCATGAAATAGTACTTATAATTCACTAGCTACACAAACTTACATGGTTTGGTAGAGTTATCTAAAGGTCATTGATGTCAGAGTCATGTTTCTAGTAAAGACTATGTTTTCACCTTGGCACCACCCTCTTTTCCCCACCACCCATTTTATTCACCCTCTTAACAAGTAGGTTTGTTTATAAAAAATTTACCAACTTCAACATTTATATTCTCCATTTCTATTTTGACATGTTTAGAATATGACAATTTTTATTCTATCTACCACTAAAATAGAAGCTACATCTTTGATTTTTTATGTGGTGTTCTCTTGGTTATTTCCTTATATTTCTTAGACCTCTCTCAATTATGTTTAGGATTTTGATTTTATATTTACCTTTTTCTAGGCCATTTAGTCTTGTTTCCTTTGCCTATTTTCATCATTTTTTCCATCTTTTATTGAGTATTGATTGTTACTTCTCTTTCATCAATCTTGTTTTCATTTAATCATTTCCTAATTTTTTGATCGAGTATGGATTGTTACTTATATTCCATTGATGTTGATTATATTATTATATTTCATAAATCCTTAAATTTGATCTAGATTGTTAAATTTATTAATCTGGATACATTTTTGGTCTTTTGGTCATTATTAGCCTTCATTTTTTAGTTAATCTATTTTCCTTCCCTTTTTTTATTTGAATTTCTTGTTTTTTTAGTCCTAACCTAGACTTTTTCCTCCCAACTTACCAATTTCCCAAGTTATTAAATCCATTTTTCAAGTTTTCCATTCATTTAGGCCTTCTTATAATTGTTTATATTAACTCTCTAGTCTTTTATCCCTAGGGTTTATCCAATAAATATACACACCCTCCATAATCACATCCCATCACACTCTCCAAATACTACATTAGTATTAGTTAGAGAAGTGAAAATAGTGATTAGTAGTTTTTGATTTTTATGTTATATCTAGACATTTATGTTGTACAGTTGATAACTATATTTTTTTATTTCATGCTCATTTATGATTTGATGATAATCCCATTTTTATTTGGATATATTGTATTTTTCTATATTGGAATCTTATATAGATTTGATTTCACTTAAAGATTTGATTTGCAGTTCATAGATGTACATACATTCTGAGTACTATATTATTCTATTGTAAGCTTAAACTAACTATATTTCTATTAACTGAGATGTTTGAAGGAGTATCCTAATTTCATAGAGTGGAAAATAGAGATAGTATCATAGGGTTTTATGATGAAAATATTGGCATTGGTGATAAAAAGAGTGAAACTAAATCCACACACAAACTTTCACTCTCGACTACTTACATGAATTAAATATTGATGGTTTTCTATAAAGCTTCTCAGTGTTTGCTTTTCATTAGTTATTTTTATGGTTAATATTACATGATCACATTTATTCTAATTTTATTATATATATTATAGTTGGCATAACTAATTTTTAATATATGTTCTTGATTAACATAATACATTAATTCCATTAATATGCATTGGTTGTTTGAATCTCCATGAACCCATTATGTGGGCTAAACTTTGGTTGTTTATTTATAATTGTGGTAGAATTATTTAATGAATTTCAAACACATAGAGTATTGGGTGTTTATTAAACCATATTTTTTATTTAAATCATGTATAGGTTATAGACTTATATACTACCCCTTTGGTTTCCTAGGGATGATAGAATAGGGCAAAGGGGCACCCAAACAGTTATATTAAATGATTTTTGTAACTTAGGAAAATTTGGGTTTTGGTTTTGTAGAAGGTTCTAATAGATTTATTTCCATACATAATTCAAATAAAAATGAAGTAGGTAATTATAGGAATATTGATAAGGGAATTAGGTTTTATGTTGCTATGATTTTTGGTTGACTTCACCATTTGGTGAAAGGAGGGGTTTTTAATATAGTTTCCATGCCCAAAAAAAAAGGTATGGACTGTAAGTTAAAAAAAAAAGAGTAGATCATACATTAATGAATTCAATTTTCATTATGGTGAACTCCCATAGTTATAGAAGAACTTCTAGGTCATGCAAAATGTGGAGGTGAGGAAATATAATAATAAGAATGAAGAAAAATAATGGGGGTATGGAGAAATAAAAAGAGGATCATTTACAAGGAGAGAGGTTAATGATACCTACTTTCAAATGATGACCAGTATAGAAATCAGGAAAGTAAATATTTAAATTTTTAAATA
Source organism: Torreya grandis (assembly GCA_037957365.1). Taxonomy (NCBI): domain Eukaryota; kingdom Viridiplantae; phylum Streptophyta; class Pinopsida; order Cupressales; family Taxaceae; genus Torreya; species Torreya grandis. The sequence goes on from JARHVA010000177.1 coordinate 604,303, forward strand.
GAAAATGTATGGGTTTTGCTTGTATCTATTGTAGATTTAGTTTTTATTTGGGAGCAAAATAATGAATTCTTTATTACCTAGGTTAGTGTATAACCCATCCAAATGTATATGTTGGTAGATCCTTATTTCAAATTTAGGGTTCATCTTTATAAACCTAGGGATGGAACTTCATTCCATCCACAATCCTATAAAAATGTTATTAGATACATTGTGAAATATACCCTCTACAATTGCATGGCTTGGTCATGGCATATAAAAACAAAGGATGGTGTATTTTTTTGTCTAGAAAAAATTTATTTTTGAATATATGATAAACTTGATTCCTCAAGTTACCCTCGATGTTGTAAAACTTAGGTAAATTTTCTTTTGATTAAAAGTTGTGGATGAAAAAATAACCAAGGATGTTCTTGTTGATCTAGGGGATTATTACAGTCTTAATTGATTCAATTTAAAGTTATTACCTATAGGTGTATATCTTGAACATAAATTATAGGTGCATTCATTGTGTAATAAATAGTTATCTATAACCATATTTATGTTTACACAAGTAGCAATGCATATTTATTGATATAACTTTATATAGACTCACGTGATATGAATATGAATGGTAGAGAATAAAATAGGATTATGCATTGTTAGTTGGTTATCTTTTAGAACTCATGTTAGTTGTAGTTATATAATTTAAATAGAATAACATAGACCTTATATGCATATATGCATGGATGAACCATTGAATGGTATGATAAGTTCATTTTGGTAAATTCATATGTATATTTATAGCTTTTAGCTATTTTTTTTAGAATGCAACCACCTACATATGTTTTCAAGCCTTATGATGGACTACACTTAAGTTATCATTGTTTTTAACAAGACATAAACATGTGTGTGTGTGTGTGTGTGTGTGTGTGTGTGTCTGTGTGTGTGTGTGTGTGTGTGTGTGTGTGTGTGTGTGTGTGTGTGTGTGTGTGTGTGTGTGTGTGTGTGTGTGTGTGTGTGTGTGTGTGTGTGTGTGTGTGTGTGTGTGTGTGTGTGTGTGTGTGTGTGTGTGTGACCATATGTAATATGAGACCATATTATATACCTTGGTGACTTAACTGAGCTTATAAATTTATTTAATAGTAAATAAATAAATATATATAGAAATATAACATAACATTAGATGATATTGTTAGGAATGAATCATAAATTGATATAGAACAAGTTTACAAAATCATAGTAATAACATCTATGAATAGAGATCCATAAAAAATAGAAATAAAAATGCACAACAAGAAGACAAGATTTAACGTGGTTCAACTAATGTGGGATACATCCACCAATAAAAACTTGCTTAGATTTTATTACAAGACACAAGAGTAAAATCCACTCATAGATCTGTCTTCTCACAATTACAATGCATAAATATTATTTGGAGTTGTGCTCTAGAAAGTCTCTTAAATTCACACACTCTATTATTTCTTCTCAAACATTTGTTATCATGATGTATTACCTAATTAATATCCATCTATACATAGTACATCAACATAGTAGTTTTACAAAACAATAGGTACCAAAACCATGGGCCAAGTCAACCCAAAATTGGGTCTAGAAAATTTTAAATGTACAATATTTGAAATACATAGTGTACAGTAAATTTTAAATGTAAAATATTTGAAATACATTGTAATTTTAAAATAGGCTCCACAACATAATAATCTCCCACTTGGACACTGGTTTCCTCTAAGCAGGTTTCTCAACCGTTCATTACCATCTGTGAAGGCCAACCAAAACTGAACATAGCTTTAGTTTCTCCCTTGTGACCATATTGGTCATCATTTCTATAGGATTTTGAATAGTATGAATCTTTTCCAACTTTAAAATTTATTCCTCTAAATCTGTCCTGATGAAATGGTACCTCAACTGTATATGCTTCATTCTATAGTGTAAAGCAGAGTTCTTTGTTATTGTATATCACTTTGACTATCACTATATAGCTTCCATTCCTCATACTTATGCCCCAAATATTCAATAAACTAATATAACCAAATAATTTATTTGATTGTCTCTATGGCAACAACATACTCAGTCTCTATAGTTGACAAAGCCACAAGCTTCTATAGTCATGAAATCTAGCTCCTCACCATTGTGTCACCTATAGTAGATACATATCTTGTTTTATTCCTCCTACTATGTAAATACCTATCCATGACTAAATATACATAACCATTAAAAGTGGTGTCCAATCCATCATAACTTAAAACTATCCCCATGGTCCCTCTTAAATACTAAAGGATCTACTTCACTACCTTCCAGTGTTCTTTACATGGATCACTCATGTACCTACTTACTGCTCCCACTACATGGGCAATATTTAGCCTAGTGCACACCATAGCATACATCAAGCTACCAAATATTGATGAGTAAGATACTATGACATCTAGATTCTTTCCTCCTCTATCTTGGGACACTGCTCTTTTGATAACTTAAAATGGCCTACCAAAGGAGTCCTAACCAGTATAGCATCTTGCATACTAAACCTCCCCAAGACCTTTTTAATCTACTCTTCCTAGGATAAATTTATCTTTCATTCATCCCTATCTTAAGCTATTCTCATACCAAGGATTTGTTTTATTTCTCCCAAATCCTTCATAGAAAAATAATTACTAAGTTGTTCCTTGAGTACCTTTATTTCATGCATGTTCTTACATGCAACAAATATGTCATCCACATACAGATATAGGGTAATGTAATCACCATCATCAAACTTATTGATACATATGCAATGGTCTAAATGACACTTAGAGTATCCCTATTCCATCATAAAACTATCAAATTTCTTGTACCACTATTATGGAGCTTATTTCAGGCCATACAAGTTCTTCTTTAGTTTGCACACCATGTTCTTCTTCCCTATGACCTCATATCCTTATGGCTGCTCCATATATAAGTCTTCCTCTAAATCACCATGAAGTAATGCAATATTCACATCCAAATAGTCTAAGTGCAAGTCTTCCATTGTCACTATCCCAAGAACAGTCCTAATATAAATCATCATTACCATTGGGGAAAAAATTTCATCAAAATCAATTCCCTTTTTCTATGCAAACACATTTACCACCAACTAGGCCTTGTACCTTTTCTTTCCTCCATCATCTTATTTAATTATATACATCCACTTGTTCTTCAATACTCTTTTACCTATAGGTGGGTTTACCAAATCCCAAGTCTAATTTTCCATAAGAGACTGATGTTCTTCATACATTGCTTGTTCCCACTTCTTCCTGACATCTACCTACATTGCTTCTTCAAAGAACTCTAGACCTCAATTTTCAATGAGTAATAAATAATTAAGAGATGAATTAAAAATTTTGGTTTCCCTTCTTACCCTATAAGACCTTCTCACCATAGGATTTTGGGGTTCTTATGGAGTAGGTGCCTGAACTAGTTACTTGGACACTTTATCATCTATAATGTCCTCTAACACTATGCAATATTTTTTGGAATCCTCTTTCCAATCCTGCAACTACCATTTATACATGATTTTTCATTAAAGGCAATATCCCTAGATTGAAATATTTTCTTTTCCTTAAGATTCCAAATATGGAAACCAAATTCATCCTCACCATAACCAATAAAGGTACACTTTTGAGACTTAGCCTCTGACTTGGTCCTATCATCCTTATCAATATGAACAAAGGATTCAAAACCAAATATTCTAAGAAATTAATAATAAACCTTATTACCATACCAAGATTCCTCAGGTATGCCTCCATATAATGAAGATAAAGTTCCTTTATTTATCAGATATATAGCCATGTTTACTACTTATGCCCAAACTTAAAGAGGTAGTCCTGCATGTAACCTCATTCTCCTAACACACTCCATGATAATCTTATTCATCCTTTATAACATTCCATTCTTCTATGGAGTTATTAGAACCATCCTCTATTTTTTAATTCCATTCCTTGAATAGTAATCAAAAAATTCATTGCTACAATATTCCCCACCATTATTTAACATGAAACATTTTAACTTGAGACCTATTTGATTCTCATCCAAGGCTTTCCATCTTTTAAATGTATCAAACAAACCATATTTTATCCTAATGCCATATACCCAAAATTACCTAGTTGCATTTGTAGACACTAAAAATATGCACATGATGATTTCGAATGTCACAATTCTCCTAAACCACCTTAAGACCCCGGGGCTTGGGCCCAGTGTAGACCATTCAACCAAAAAACCTACCTAACACTAGTTAGTTTGACCTAATTATTTAACTTACCTTTTAACTCAACTTGACCTCAGCCCTCAATTATTGATGGTCACCTTAACCATCGATGGTCGCCCTGACCATCATCAGTCAAGTTCCACTATCTAAACTAACTTAACTGATCCATCATTTTGACTTGATTTTCTATAATTAGATTATCTAATTCATGTGTGATCCCATTCATGTTAAAGTTGAAATTAGATAACAATTTGGACCCCTTGTTAATTTCTTGTTTAATCTCTCCTTCCTTGTCTATAATAAAAAAGGAGAAGGAGGTGAAAATGGATCCATGACTTCAAGATATTTTACATTCAAAGTTTCTTTACAGGTCACTTCTTTCAGTAATCCAGTGATCCAACCATCATGTTAGAGAGTCAACTTGCCACTACCCTTTGGCCGATAGTTAAGTACCATTACTTTGCTAGAATCATGTTAAACTCCATCAATAAATTGACCACCTCAACCACTCATATAATCAACCAATGGTAAGCTAATTATTTGTTTTCAATGTATTAATTACTTTATTTTCATTTCATAATCAACCTAGCATAAGCCAATCTCCCATAATTTCCTTCTATGATCTCATCAATCTAACCTTTTAACACCTAAACCTAATACATAGTAACCATTGATGATCACCCTAACCATCAACAGTTTATCTATCCATCGATGGTTACCTCAATCGTTGATGGTCACCTCAACCTTCAATGGTCACACCAACCATCGATGGTCACTATGGCAAAAAAAATAGCAATCTATTTTCACCCACCTACCCTCAACCAAATCTAACTTTATTTTTGTCTACTTGTTCATAGACCCCAACCTATTTTCAGAAGCACACCTAAACTATTTAGCATTAGTATTGACCCACTTATTATTATAATAGTCATTTTAGTATATTTTTTTATCAAGCATCTCTTGAATTTGATTTCATTACCTTTTGATTATTGATGTAAGTAATTAACCTTCTATTTTCTAAACTTAATTATTTAAAACATGTGGATTGGTAATGACCAAGGAAATTATTGCTTCTAGGATCTATCTAGTGCTAGGCAATCCACCTGACTATCTATCTAACCAACCATTTACTTTAGTGCTATCTTATTTACAGGTCATTTCTCCCAAGTCAAAGAAGGGCTATCTACAATCAGCTAGTTCAATGTGTACATAATAAAATAGATTTTTTAACCATACCCATATCCTCTCTAGGAATATAAGTTGAAATTATATGAAACATTATAGCACACTCGGTGGGACCTTTGAGTCTCTACTTGGGTTTCATTTGTTTGTATCTACATACTCCTCCCTATTCTATGCTCAAATAAAATTAAAATTCATTTTGGGTCTAAAATCAACTGCATATATTGGTTGCTTGCAAGTTCAACTCACTTAGTTAAAATAAAGTAAAGTAATTCGATCATAGAATCACTTGTATCACACACACAAACCAAATCACCTACATCAATAAAATAACTAGATAACTTGACATAAGGCCCAACTAAGATTTTATCACCTAGTGGTCACCTTACCCTTTCCCGATAATCCTACTTGGAGGTCATTACCAAGGGGAGAACCAACTCAGCTCTCTAGTTGAGTATAAACTCTAGAAATTATTATATATTGGTTAAGCAATCGATACTCTCATTGTTATGGTGTGTGAAGTGAGGGGATAGGACCCAATACCAAGACACGTATTGATTTCCAATATAGATTTTCTTTGAGATCCTAAACACAACCTGAAACTAACCATAGATTTTTTCCTAGTACCCTCTCTATAATCCAATTTTAGTCACATGGTCTTTAAATCCTAAGGTATAAGCCAAAAAAGTGACTAAAAGGAACTTTAGGACTTAATGTACCTTTGAGGGTGTGTTTAATTTCCTTGCTCATTTCTTATCTTCTCTTTGTTTAAGTGGTGAGATTTTTTTTTGTATTCTATCCCTTATCTTGTATGGTTTTAACTCACCAATAGTGAAATAATCTAGAAAAATAGAACCCATCACCAAGCCAACCAACCTCTTATACCTCTTCATCCATATATTACATCTCTAAACTAGAATATTCTCCTCACCCTTTAGGAAGTCCTTCTTTCTCTCAGGTAGTTTCTTAAGGAGATACAAATTTTTCCACCTTCTTAGATAACAATCTTATGGCCCTTAGCATTATCTTAACACCATGCCTCATCATGCCCCTATTTTAGTATTACTTGTGGACACACCTTATGGCATGCCTTCCCACCTTATGGATAACCCTTATATTTCCATAGTCACCACCCAATCATTGGCTACTCAAGCATCTTTATCTACCAATAATCCCTTTAACACTATTATGGAAAACCAACCTACCCTACAAACCAACACTCTTACACCTTCCACCCCCACCAACTTCTCTACCCTAGGAGTAACCCAACCATTAACCACCTATACTCCTCTCACCATGGGAGTACTTATTACTAGCATTGCTAACCTTCTTTTAGCTACACCCAATCTACTAGTCACTACTCCACTTCAAAATCTTATGGTATCTATAACTTCTACCTTACCACTGATCAGTACAAGGGTATCCACCTTTCCTTTAGTTACAAACCCAACCATAGCTCCTACCTAACCCACATTAATCTCTCAACAAGTTCCCAGTGCACCAAACCTAGGTTACATCCCTAACCCATAAGGGCATGTACCTCTACCCACTACCCAACCACCTACATCCACCTACCCCTACATAGCATCCACCCAACCACTTGTGTTCACATATCAATATGTGGTAGCTTCTCAACCTCCCACCAACTATAAATATATTACCCAACCACCAAAATAGTACACACCTCACAATTTTTCATGTACACAACCCTAAATAAATTTAATAAAAATGATCATGGATAAAATGACTACTTTAGAGTCATCCATCTTTAGTTCTCACAACATTTTGTTATATGACTAGATCTACAATTAACCCATTCACCCATCTGTCGCTATTAAACTATATCCTCTTTAGTGGGAACTCCTCAAATTTTCAAAGTTTTAAAGTTAGGAGGACCCCCAACAACACCTTAGGTCATTTAAGCATGGATGTTATTTGATTGCCTATAATGATGCCTTCATTCTTTATACCTCCCCCATGTCCCTAGTCGATATGGTATTAGACTGGTATAGTTCCATAGCCAAACACTCTCTATTCTCCTTCACCTAGCAAACACAAAATTTCTTAAATCACTTCTCAATAAACATCTCTAAGAAAGTTTCTATCACTGACCTTTACTATATCTAACAATTTGATGATGAATCTATTACTAATTTTGTAGCTTGTTAGAGGAGCCTAATTAATCAACTTTACTTCTATTTACCCTAGCTTGAACTAATATAATTTTTTCTCATGCATGTGCCAAGCACATCTCTTCTAAATTTCATGTTCAGATCTTCAAAACCTTTAATGAATATTTTACCATGGCATGCAACCTATAAAATAGAGCCATCGATGAAGGAAAGTTAAATTTGAAAAACAAAAACTCTACCTATAAAACTAATGAGGCATCTTCCTCTAAACCAAGAAACCAAGCTAACACCAGGATTACAAGCAAGGGAACTACAAATGTGGTTATCATTAACACCAATCCTCTACCATCTATCAATCAACCAAACTCTTTTAACTCCTCAAAATAAAACACAAGAGAAAAAACCAAAAGAATTAGAATCAATTTACTCCACTTGGGGAATTTTATGCTTCAGTCCTAGAGAAGTTGTTGAAAGCTAATATTATATCGCTTCCTCCTATAAAACCCCCTCAATAATTTGATTCTTCACATCCTACACCTAGTTGGTATAATCATAACAACCTATGTGATTTCCATCAAGTATATATGCATGATGTTAGTAGGTGTAATACCTTCAAAAACATTGTCTAAACCCTCATTAACAAGGGAGAACTTGTGTTGGACAACCTCAATGCACCTCCAAACCAAGACCTTAAAATTTTTAGACAACCTTTTCCCAATCATGAACCTACCAAAACTAAGAGTGAAAAAATTGAGTGTTCTCATGGTGCCCATACTATCAATATGGTTATTGACATACTCATCACTAAAGAACCTAATACCAAATCTACCTATTCTTCACCCTCTCCACTTATTGAGGTAGTGGATTTACCTTCTCTTCCATTAGTGACCCAAATTAAGGAAGTAAACCTTTCCCCTATTCCACTTATTGAGTTAGTGGAGTCATCAACCACTCCTTCAACTGACATACTAGAATAATTAATTGTTGTGCAAACTAATTACCCAATTATTATCAGATTTACTAGTCTGATTAAACATTAATTGTCAACTATGGGTGTGTAAGCTTTTCAAGAGTGTCAACACTATATATGCATTACTAATTCAAAAATCAATTTGATTTTCCAATTATAGTGTAATGAATTTATTTTGAATTTACCAAATAGATAGATATTATAATATTATTTTGACAGAATTATAGAACTATTCCACACTTATGTATCATACATGCATCACACTTATAATCAGACATAACAATAAAATCAACTTACACATCATAAAAATAATTAAGAGGGTCAAGATATTCATAATAGCTCATTTTAAGGGGGCCCTTCCTCATTCAGAACTGAGTTCCAATCCCTTTCTGAGAGAATTCACAAAGTTATTACAAATTCAACTTTCTCATTACTCATTTCTGAATACAAAGGCTATATTTCAAAAATGTTTGCTATTATTTCCTCTGAAAAATCTAACTTATAGTTTGATCTAGGTTATAACTTTAAATACAAAAGGTAGTTTATTAACTCTTAACCAAAAAAATTAAAATAATAAAAAATATAAATACTTAGAAACTACCCCAGTCAACCTTCAAGTAGTTAGTAATCAAAGTTACTTATTTTTGGTTTGACTAGGTTAGAGACAAAGCATATTGTTTTGCTATTTTATTTCCTTTTGTCTTTTTTCATTATCCTAGTCTTTACCATCTTTGGCAACACATTTAATGTCTCCTTACATGTGGGGAGTTCATACAAATATGATTCTTCCCAATCATTCATTTAGTTTCCCAAGACAACTAGATGTGTCTACAAGATCTCTTCAATAATGACTCTACTTTGTATAGTGGTTGCAGGCACTCTACAGTAGCTACAAGAAACCTATAGGTGAAACCTTCAATTTCTATGGGAATTTTTCAGTAGCTATAGACAACCTATAGGTGAAGCCTATAATTGTTATGGGTATTCTATAATGGTTTCAGGTAACATGTAGGTGAAGCCTACAATTATTATGGGCACTCTACAGTGACTATGAGAAACCTATAGGTAAAGCCTATGGTTACTATGAGTACTCTATAGTGGCTATGGTAAACCTGTAGGTGAAGCCTATGGTTGCTATGGGAAGCCTTTAGTGGCTATGGGGCTTAACTAGATTCTATAGCTTTACATGACCCTTCAAATGCTTGTTACACACACACACACACACACACACACACACACATACACACACACACACACACACACACATATATATATATACATACATACATATACATATACATATATGTATGTATATGTATGTATGTATATATATATATATATATATATATATATATATATATATATATATATATGTATATGTATATATATATATATATATGTATAAATGTGTATATATAAATATACATACATATACATATAGATTCTATAGCTTTACATGACCCTTCAAATGCTTGTTATATATATATATATATATATATATATATATATATATATATATATATATATATACATATACATACATATACATATATATATATATATATATATATATATATGTATGTATGTATGTATGTATATGTATGTATATGTATATATATATATATATATCTGTGTGTGTGTGTGTGTGTGTGTGTGTATGTATGTATGTATGTATATGTATATATATATATGTATATATGTGTATATATAAATATACATACATATACATACATATACATATATATATATATATATACATATATATATATATATATATATATACATATATATATATATATATACATATATATATATATATATACATACATATATATATATATATATATATATATATATATATATATATATATATATATATATATATATATATATATATATATCTAAGTAGGGGGGAGTGATGAGGCCACCAATTTCTTACTTTTATAGCCTCATCCATGCTTAGTCTATGCATTTTTCTATTTAAATCCCATAACTATCCATCACTTATGTAAATGAATGAATAGAGTTATGATTTTGTGTGTTTATATATATATATATATATATATATATATATATATATATATATATATATATAAACACACAAAATCATAACTCTATTCATTCATTTACATAAGTGATGGATAGTTATGGGATTTAAATAGAAAAATGCATAGACTAAGCATGGATGAGGCTATAAAAGTAAGAAATTTGTGGCCTCATCACTCCCCCATACTTAGATACACACACACACACACACACACACACACACACACACACACACAAAATCATAACTCTATTCATTCATTTACATTAGTGATGGATAGTTATGGGATTTAAATAGAAAAATACATAGACTAAGCATGGATGAGGCTATAAAAGTAAGAAATCGGTGGCATCATCACTTCCCCCTACTTAGACACACACACACACACACACACACACACACACACACACACACACACACACACACACACACACACACATGTATATGTGTATATATATATGTATATATATATATATATATATATATATATATATGTATATATATATATATATATATATATATATATATATATATATATATATATGTATGTATGTATGTTTGTATGTGTGTGTGTGTGTGTAGACACACACACACACACACACACACACACACACACACACACACACACACACACACACACACACACATATATACATACATATATACACATACATTATATATATATATATATATATAAACACAAAATCATAACTCTATTCATTCATTTACATTAGTGATGGATAGTTATGGGATTTAAATAGAAAAATACATAGACTAAGCATGGATGAGGCTATAAAAGTAAGAAATTGGTTGCCTCATCACTCCCCCCTACTTAGCCTCTTACTCAACCTCGATCAAGCCTTGGTTGCATTCTAAAACCACAATTTTTTTTAAAGTCTATGGGTTCAAGATAACATGACCCTTCAAAGATATAAAAACCTTTAGCACTCTCAATGTGATTTAATCTTTTCTTCTCTACCTCTCTGTCAACTAGAACATTTCCTTCCTAGTCAAGGATTGGGAACCAAAATATAGGAGGTTGAAACATCAATCCCAACCATTACACTCTCCATTTCCTAACAAGTTCAATATATAAGTATACTCTATGGATGGCCTCCCTAAGGTTTTGATGGGAGTACGATTCCTTCTTTTTCAAGGCATCTAAGATTTCTTCCCATCTATGGGAGCAGACAACAAAAATTTGTCTTCCATATCCTTCCATGAGACTTGAATAGTGGTTTTAGACTTCCACCTATTTTTTGACAACCAATTCTTGTGGAGCATTTGTGTTCATAAATGAGATCCATACTTTTACTACATCATCTAAATCTTTGGATTCACTCCTAATCATCAGGGTGGATTATTTATCCTTTCCTTGATATCCCTTCATTTATTTTCTTCTTTCAATTTCATTCAAAACATATGAAAAAAATGCATTTAACAGGACATCCCCTAAATGGATGTTGGGATTTCATTCTGTATCACTTGAAATAACATATTGGTGAATGTATAATTCACTTAGATGGGTTTGACGATTAGGATTAGCATGTCTATACTCATTAAATAAAGATCTTAGGTCATAGACCATATAAGATTGATCATTATAAATCCTATCATACCTGAATTTCAACCATTTTTCTTCCAAGTATACAACATATACTCTAGAAGGGGGTCTACACTCCATTAATAGCTCAGTAGTTTCATGTAATTTGTCAATATTTTCCTTTAAATATTTGATCTTATTTTTATAAAATTTCATTTTTTATTGTAATTCATCATGTTGTTCTTTTGATTCAACATATCTCTTGAATATTTACACCAATTCCTTATGGTAGGCTTCATTATTACTAAATTTTTCCTTTAAAAAATCAAAAGATCATTAGTCTCTACTAGAGTGGTGGCTGATAAATCCACATCAATAACTTATTTTTTAGGTAGACTAAGTATTTACACACCTCCTTTATTTAATACTAATCCTTCATTTTCCTGATAAAACTATTGCCTGGCCTCCTAGCCATTGGGTCTATCTTGCCAATTTTCCTCCATGCTTGGTACCCTAGTTGCTTGAATCACCAAAGTCTTAGTAATAGGAAATGTGATGCCAAATATAGTGGCTTGGTTTCCATAAAAATAACCTGTAAATGCCTTGGTTAGAGGCTATAAAAAATGTTGTAACCATTCAAAATAGGTTGTCCAACCATCTATGTGGAAGACATCCTAATTGGCTTGGTCTCCTCCTAAGTGCCTGTGGTTAGAGGGATATCTTCACATGACTAACCCTCCCATTCTAAATTATTTATTAGTCCCTTCAACCAATATTTAATGGCACACTCTTTAGACTTATGAAAATCTACCTATAGCAGGTTTGGTCTAAAATGGCAAATATGGGGTTTACAAGTTACAGGTTTTGGTTCACAAATGGTGAATGCGAGGTTATAGGGTAAGGCTCAGTAATGGTAGATGTGATGTTATAGGTTTTAAATTATGGCATTTCAAGATTTCCCATGGCATGTGAGGTTTAACCCATAATATTCTCCCCCCACTTGAGTTGTCACATATCCTCAGGTGATGTGGATTGAGTAGGAAGTATGAGGTAAGACAGTTCATTATGAGGAATAGAAGTATAGGTTTAGTGGTGATGTGATAGAATTTTGAATGAATGATAAAAATAATAATTATATATGCTTTATTAATACCATATTTGTTATATTAGAATAATAAAGGACATTTTCAATAATGAAAGATATAGTGTACCTTTTAATAATGGTGTTCTAGATGTGACACCTAGGAAGTCACATGTGTGTTGGTATGTAAATATTTGCATGTGAATGATTAAAAATCATAATTATTGGTTTGGTATTATAACTAGAGTGAATTGGACCCTTTTGTGAAGTAATTGGGAGATCACTGGTGGTTAGCCATTGATGATGCCCATAGCTCATGTGCATGTGATGTAGGATAGTCTAAATAGAATAAGGGTCTTAAAATTTGGAGGATACATGATTGTTGTCATCCCCTAGGGTGGTAATTGTAAATTTGAGTGATCTAAGTGATGGATTGGAAGATATAAAGTAGGTATATGAGGGAATTACTACCTATTGACCTTCATCTAGATGAACCTACTGATAAGAGTCCAGATGTTGTTTATGCCCTGGAGGTATTGTGCATGGGGTTTGGCTGTAGTAATCAATAGGGTCTTCAATATGGAGCCTATGTGCCAAAAAAATATGAGATCTCAATAGAGATCACAGTGAGATGATCTTCATAAAATTACCATAACTAAAAATGAATCATTAGTGTCCTTGTAGACAAAAATTCTGGTCTACAACATTTCCACATGGAAAGGAAAGTTGTATACTTTGTTATGGCTCTGTAGCTTAGTATTTAGGGGTAGTTTTAGGCAATAGATATGACATTTTCTACTCCAATCCTCCTTCATTCTTCCATGAGGTTGTTTGATGACTTTCATGTAATGCCCAAAAGCCAATAGCCAAGCCATTGGTGAGAGCTATAGGAGGATATATCTTGTATGCTCTATAGAAAGGTGAGAATAGGCATGAGAGGGTACCTACAATAGCTAAATAAGTGCTCATAGAAAGCTATAAAGTGATGTCTAACTATGTAGAAGGTGCCTATATCAGCCTCAAAAATTCTCATAGTAACTTTAGAAAACCTATTTAAACAATTATAATTTAAGGGATTGCCTTCTTATACTTCTTTCTTCAAGTTCCCGTATTTATTTATATTTTGTTTTTACCCTTAAATAGCTAACAAGTTAGTTTTATACTTGGGCCTTTTTTATAGATCTAGGTGCTAGCAAGCTAGTTTTCTACCCAAAAGCTACCAATAGTGCCCAAAAATAGGCTTTCATTGTTGGATTTTTTTACTCTAATTGCTATTTGTAGTAGAATGTTTATTCAGGGTATTGGGTCTTAGCCAAGTCACCTAAAAATGTGACTTGTCAAGAACCAGTGGAAGGTCTCATTCATCATGTTAAAGGAGGGAAAAGATGTCCTCCTCTCCTTTTTCAATTGAGTGTGGACTAGTTCTCTCATTGTTTGGTGAGGCAACATGCCTATCCAAGACATCATTGTATCCATCTTATAACTACTAGTGTATATGACTAGTAAATTATTCTTGAGTAAGTGGATTTTTGTACAGCTTGAGTCTATGGCCATTGACCAGTAAATGGAATCTCACTAGATCAATGGTTTAGAGTTAAATTGCTCCATTTTCAAAAACATGCTCAATCTCAAAAGGACCAAGCCACCTAGTCTAGATTTTACCCTTGTGGTCCTTGTATTTGGAGTCAAAAATAAGGGTCCAATCTCTAGTATGGAATTGCCTGATCTTAATGTGCCTATCATGCCATCTAATTCATTACTATTGTACAAATTCTATGTTCTATAATTCCTATTATCAATATTCATCTAAGACATTCAACTATAGAAGCCTTTCTTTTTGGGCTTCAGATATATCCATACTAAGTTATAGTGTTATCTGTAAGGTTTTGTGCTCAAATTTGATGGGCAAGATAGGTTTCTTTTCATAGACCAACTCATATGGAGTGAAGCTTGTAGTGGTATTCCATGTGATTCTATAGGCTCACATAGATTCACAAATCTTAAACTCCTAATCCTTACAAGATAGACTAAAAGTCTTTGTAAAAATATTTTCTAACTCCCTATTGGTGACTTCCACATGTCCATTGGATTGTGGATGATATGGATTTGATTTCTTATGCCTAATCTCATATTTTTTGACTAAGGTAGTAATTAAATTAGAAATGAATTGAGGTCCTTGATTAGTGACTATTTCATGTGGCACACCATATCAATTAAATATTTTTTCAAAGAGGAAATT
The DNA here is from genome assembly GCA_037957365.1 of Torreya grandis. Taxonomy (NCBI): domain Eukaryota; kingdom Viridiplantae; phylum Streptophyta; class Pinopsida; order Cupressales; family Taxaceae; genus Torreya; species Torreya grandis. The sequence goes on from JARHVA010000177.1 coordinate 619,704, forward strand.
TGCCACCTTCTCATCCCTAATGTGTGTAAGAGCCTTGAATTCCACTCATTTAGTGACATAGTCAGTACAGACAAGGATGTACTCTTTATTTTTAGATTTTAGATCAAAAGGTCCTATAAAGTCTAGGCCCCACTTTTCAAATGGTTCAAGCACCATCTGAGGTTGTAAAGGCATTTTATCTAAATGTGTGGATCTCCCCATACACTAAAATTTATCACAATGTGTAGTATATCTTATTGCATCTTTACGGAGTGAGGGCCAATAGTATCTTGTATTAAAAATTTTGACTATTGCATGCTTAGCTGCAAAGTGTCCTCTATAGGGTTCATCATGGCAGGCTTTGAGGATATCTTGAACTTCATCTTCTCCAAGACATCTTCTGATGATAGAGTTAGGCCCAGTATAGAAAAATAATCTAGACAACCATGAATATATATCACTTCTATGAATCAATTCTCTCCTTTGTTTGGGAAGTGTTGTGGAAGTAACCATATTACAAGGTAGTTACCAATATTAGCATACTAGGGTATGTTGTGTGTGTGTGTGTGTGTGTGTGTGTGTGTGTGTGTGTGTGTGTGTGTGAGAGAGAGAGAGAGAGAGAGAGAGGTGATCATATGAAAATTATTCATCCACTATGGTATCTTCTTTAGGGGTTTTTAAGCATGATAAAAAATTAGCCACTACATTGTCCTTGCCAGGCTTATCTACAATGGTGATATTGAATTTATGTAATAAGAGCAACCATCTTATCACTCTAGCTAAAATAGCTAGTTTTTTCATAAGGTATCGAATGGATACATGGTCTGTATGAATAAATACCTAATACCTTGTGATGTAGTGATGGAACTTATTGATAGCATAGACTACCGCTAAGAACTCTTTTTTAGTAACTATGTATTTTAATTCTATTGCCTATAAGTTTTTAATTATAAAATAGATGGCATAATTGAGTGCTTCCTATTTTTGTCCAAGAATATCTCCAAGGGTAGTATCTAAGTCATATGTGTGAATTTGGAAGGGAAGCTTCTAATCAGGACCACATAGAATAGGGGTGGTGGTCAATAATTCCTTCAATTGTTTGAAGGCTGAATCACAAGCAAGAGTCTAAAGAAATTTAACATCTTTAACCAAAAGGGTGAACAATGGTGCTGCTAATTTACTAAAATTGTTGATGAATCTATTTTAGTAACTAGCATGGCCTAAAAAACTCCTAACATCTTTCTATTTTTGAGGAGTAGGCAGGTTTTTTATGATGCTAATTTTTACAGGGTCAACATTAATTCTTGTAGCAGATATGTGGTGGACTAAGACAATACCTTATATCATAAGCATGTAGCATTTCTTATTATTGAGAGACAAATGTTCTCTTGATATCATTGAATCAATTTTTCTATGTTGTTGAGGCATTCATCAAATATCTCTCCATAGATAGTGAAGTCATCCATATAGATTTCTACACATTCATTGGCCATATCTGTAAAGATACTCAAGATAGCCCTCTAGAATGTGGCAGGAGTGTTACATAGCCCAAAGGGTAATACAATATAAACATTAGTACCCAAGGGACAAGTAAAGGTGGTTGTTTTTTGTCCTCAAGAGTAATTTTAATCTAGTTGTAACCACTAAAGCCATCTAGAAAGGCAAAATATCTCTTTCCTACTAGTGTATCCAACACTTGGTCAATGAGGGGTAGAGGAAATTGATCCTTCCTAGTTTCTATGTTGTCCCTGTAATCATTGCATACATGCCATTCTCCATTTTTATTTAATACAATTACCAAAGGTGACACCCATTCATTGTTAGAGATGGGATATATAAACCCAATAGTCAAGAGTTTTTATAATTCCTTTTTGACTATTTCTCAAAGAGTTGGATTTATCCTATGTTGTGGCTATATGATTGGTTGGCACTCTTATTTGATGTAAATATGATGTATTCATGTTTTTAGACTTATTCTTTTCATATCCTTATAATCCCATGCAAAATCACATTGGTTGGCATACAACATGTTGATTAGGCACTTTTCCTCATTTAAATCCAATTATTTTTTATAATCAATGTTTTCCCTAGAGAGATTTCAATTTTATATGAGAGTAATTTCATTATTTATATATTGCTAATGGATATGATTTAGTTATAGCTATGAGGTAGCAGTTGGTGGAATATTTTCTATATAGATGCATTGGAATTATCCAATTCCTAGAAACTAGAAAAGGGGCACTCAACACATTGTAAGTGGTTGAGATTTGTAGGAGTTTGGTAATTATGATGAAGAAAATTGGAGAGAATGGTATCTTCCTCCTGATTATTGAATATGCATGTAGTTCTATGGTGAATTTAAAAATTTAGGAAGACTGATCTACCTCATCTTCTTTAGCCCATAATATAGGCTCTAGTGTAAAAATTGTCTATGTTGGGGGATAAAGAACCAACTACTTAGTGTGGTATCCATTGGATATCATCATGTTACCTATTCTAAATTTTATGAAGGATCAGTTGTGGCAAGCCAAGGTTATCCTAAGATAAGGGGTTATTCATCTAAATTAGACTTAAGATATAGCATAATAAAATCTATAGGATACTCCCAAGAATCTATAGTGATGACAAGATCTTCAATGATTCCCTCTGGTTTGACTATAGACCTATCAACCATTTATAGCAATGTAGATGTGAGATGAATATTATTCATCCATAGTTTTTGCATAGTTTTGTTTATCATTATATTTATTGTAGCCTCTAAGTCGATCAATGTGTTGGACAATTGATGGTCATGAATCTAGACTATTACTATCGGGCATCTAGGATATGAATACTTATTTGGTAGGGTGTTCCCCAATATGATGTCTGCTAGCTAGCCAATCACATGCATAGTACTGGGATCTTTCTTCTTCCTTCCTAGTTTCCATAAATAGAGGTCTCTAACAACTATGGAATATATAGGTACATCTTTAATGACATAGAATAGAGTGATTTTGATGTAAAGGTTCTTAAGTTTTTCCATGAAATCAAACTCAAGTTTAATTATATGGTGTCAAAGGTTGAGACATTCTAGAAATGGGGAGCTATTTTATCAATAGCTTTATTTTCTAGTTCAAAGAGTTCTTGAGGTGATGGAGGTGGGTTAGCATGTTCTTCTAGGGTTTCATCATCTAATTCCCTTATTATGGGAGGTGTTGGGGGTGCTAGAACCTTCCCTAAATGGAGGTGAAATTCATTGATGTTCACTATATATGCTAGGTAATAAATAGGTTTAGTAATAAATATGGATTACACTAGCTTATTTGCAAGAATCTATATAAGTTGGGTAGGTAGCTGGTTAGGCTTGGATATAGCTTGTGTATTGGACATAAGAGAAAGAGGTTATTGATGTTGTGGAGGACATCCTCCTAGAGAGATACCCCATGATTGGTTAGGTCTCTAGGGCTATTTCCACTGGTTTGTGAAGGGTGGGCCTTGGGGTGGTTGCCAATTTTGCATCCAAAATGGAGATACATTTTTTGGAGGCTACCAAGAGGTGATAGGTTAGCTTTCTTGAGGTGGCTACTAGCTAGAATTAAGAGGTGGAATGTTCATCCAAGGACTATTCCAATTGAGAGTAGCATTTGTAAATTGTGAATTAAAAGAGGTAGAATTTGAAAAAGGTGGATTTTGTCCCATACCTTGATAAGGTGGTCATTGAACCCATGGATTTATTTGTAAAACATAGAAAACATAGTCACTGTCTCCTCCTATAACATGTAAATTTATTATTTTTGGTTCCTTAGCTATGATGTGAGATACTTTAGTCCAAACCTCATGACATCTACAATCAACCTTTTTCTTTTTATAGTCTAGATAGTAAATGGTCAAGGCTTGATCCAAAGTTGCTTGTTTTTGTCTTGAGTGTTAGCTATCTAGTTGGGTTCCCAAATGGCTAATGATATCCTATTTTATGTTTTTAACAGGTTACTAACCTCAATTTTTGATAGGCCATTTGTAGCTACTAATAAAAGTTTGCTACTTCTGACTTTATTTATGGTAGATCTAGAATAATTCTTGCTTAGCTCTCTGATATCTATGAATTTTAGGTGAGAAATATCTCCTCCACTCATTAGGTCCAATGCTTCTAGACAATCTTCTCTGACTCTTTTCAAGAAGATGAGTTTCAAAGGTTCTTCTCCAAGTGCACTTTGCCTGAATTTTTGTACACTGAAAATGAACCATTCAACATAATCCTCTAAGGATTCATCCCCCTCCTGAGTCATTTAAAAGTTGTAATTTCTTCTATAACTTCTTCCTCATCCATATTCCTAATATTTCGCAAAAAAATTATTTTTTATATCTTCCCAAGCCCAGACTGAATTACTAACCAGTCCCATAAACTAGCGATGTGTTGAGTCTATGAGAGTAGCTAGAAAAAGTTTCAATTTTTGTGCATCCTACTTGTCATCATAGCTTCTATAGAGGATATCAAATTTATACAATGATGTCTCTAGGTATTCTAATAATGTACCTCTAAAATTGGGCAAGGTTGAGGGTGGGAGGTTTTTCATTTGTGTTATGCCTATTGCATCTAGAATAGGAAATTCAAATGTAACTGTGTCTAGAGTCCTATTGTCCCCTACAAGGTATCCTCTACTCATGATGGCTCTTCTTGTGATATGGATACCAAGGGTACTCAAGATCTCATCCTCAAACTCTATGTCAATCTTTTGGTTAGCATGATAATAAACATTAATCTATTGATCCTCAATCTTTTTACTAGATGAATGGTCTAAAGATTCTCCTAATATTCCTTTTATTTGATCAAGAAAGCCCTAATAAAATATTGTAAATATGTTACTCACTAGAGTGTTTGGTTCATGTAATTAATCTCCTTCATTTCTTCTTACCATCTCGGCTAATGATTCTACTTTTGTTTCCTTTTTTAGAGCCAATAGTGCTTCTTTTGCAAGCTACCTCCTTCAGTTTGTAGTGTTATCTTCTTCAAGAGCATTTCAACTTATGGTATATTCTTCAATAGGATTCTTAGTTGCTACAAGTATTTGTGGTTCCTTCCTAGTAGTAAATTTTACTTGTTTGGTAGGAATCTCCCTTGAGAATCTTTTTCTCTCTACATAAATGTTATGCCACTCTTCAACGACCTATCCCTTCTTGCACAAAGTTAGTTTTTTTTTTGTGTTTCAAGGGGGTTATTTTAGACTAGTTTTTTTTAAATGTATAAATAAAAGAATGATGAAATTAAAACAATAAGAATTTAAATTCTATTTCTAGAAAGCAATAAAAATTAACTACTAAAATAAAGAAAATTTATTCAAGAAAACAATAAAAATTAACTACTGAAAGTAGGAAAATTTATTCTTGAAAGCAGAAAAAAATATTCTAAAAAGTAAGAGAATTTATTCTAGAAAGTAGGAAATGAAATTAGAAAAATTTAAGAGCACATTTTGCTAAAAATAAATCACTTTCATAATAAATAAATTATAGAAACAATAATTAAGTAACGTATACACTGTTTACTTCTAGAAACATAAACATCTGGCATAAGACATCATAGTGCCCTCACTCGACTTGCCTGATTGGAACTATTGTCCATAAACTTAGACATCTAGCATAAGACACCATAGTGTCCTCACTCGACTTACCCAGTTGTGTAGAATAGTGCATTAACCAAAGAAAAATTAATGATTTATTTTAGAAACAATAATTGACACCCTCCTAGCAACGATGTCAAAATGTTATGCAAATTAATTACCCAATTATTACTAGATTTACTAGTCTGATTAAACATTAATTTTCAACCCTATGTGTGTAAGCTTTTCAAGAGTGTCATCACTATATATGCATTACTGATTTAGAAATCAATTTACTTTTCCAAATGTAGTGCAATGAATTTATGCTGAATTTACCAAATAGATAGATATTATGAAATTACTATGATATAATTAAAAAACTATTCCACACTTATGTATCATACATACATCACACTTATAATCAAACTAAACAATAAAATCAACTTACACATCATACTAATAATTAAGAGGGTCAATATTTTCACAACTCATTTAAAGGGGGGCCTTCTTCATTCAGAATTGAGTTCCAATCCCTCTCTGAGAGAATTCATAAACTTCTTACAAATTCAACTTTATCATTACCCAATTCTAAATATAAATAATGCTATAGTTCAAAAACTTCTGCTATTATTTCCTCTGAAAAATCTAACTTCTAGTCTGATCTAGGTTCTACCTTTAAATACAAAAGGTAATTTATTAACTCTTAACCAAAAACACCAAACTAGGAAAAAATACAAATACTTAGAAACTACCCCAATTAACCTTCAAGTATTTAGTAACAAAAGTTACTTGTTTTAGGTTTGACTGGGTTAGAGACAAGGCATATTATTTTGTTGTTATACTTTATTTTGTCTTTTCTCATTATCCTTGTCTTTACCATCTTTGGCAACACATCCAATATCTCCTTGCATGTAGAGAATCTATACAACAACTATTATTCTTCCCAATCACTCATTTGGTTTCCTAAGATAGCTAGATGTGTCTACAAGATCTCCTCAATAATGACTCTACTTTTCATAGTGTCTACATTCACTCTATAGTAGCTATAGGCAACCACCGTCAGTTGTTGTGAGCATTCTATAGTCATTGAAGGCAACTTGTAGGTGAAGCCTACAATTGTTATGGGTATTATATAGTGGTTGCAAGCAATCTACAGGTGAAGCCTACAGTTGCTATGAGCACTCTGTAGTGGCTATAGGAAACTTATAGTTGAATCCTATGGTTGTTATGGGTATTCTACAGTGGCTATGGGCAACCTATAAGTGAATCTTGTGGTCACTATGGGTAGCCTCTAGTGGCTATGGCTTAACTATATTCTATAACTTTATATGACCCTTAAAATGCTTGTTAGATAAAGTCACACCAATATAATTCAATCAAGGAAAAACATCAATAATTCATAACATAACACACACAAACACACACACACACACACACACACACACACACACACACACACACACACACACACACACACACACACACACACACACACACACACACACACACACACACACACACACACACACACAAAATCATAACTCCATTCATTCATTTGCATTAGTGATAGATAGTTATGAGATTTACATAGAAAAATACATAGGCTAAGCATGGATGAGGCTATAAAATTAATCAGTTGGTGGACTCATCAGTATTTATCACCACTTTACCTTCTCCCTCAACTACCAAATAATTCACTTCCCCTTTGGAGACCATTCCCAATGAATAAACCACCATATTTACACATCTTATATAGGAACCACCCATCCGAACCTTACATCCTTTGATTGAGGAAAAGGATGAGGTCACCCCTCCCCATTCTCAACCTATGAGTTTATATTTTGAGCCCACTATCCAGAGAATAAGACCAGTCTATAAACCATTCTCTAGATTAGTTTAGAAATTAGAATTTGTCTCCAAACCTGACATGGATTGAGCCACCTTTTGGAAAAAATTGGGGCTCCCTTATATCAATTAGGAACCTCCAACCATTGCTTTAATGGACCATCCCTCCATTTCTATCATCCAACCCATTATCATATCAACCAAACCAATCCAAACCTCTACCAAACTAACCATTTCTCAACCATCCAAAGAAACCAAATCCCACATAGCCAAGTCATCCTCTATCACTTTAACCAAAATAACTAAAAACATTGATATCTTCCTTATGTAAAGCCTTAATCACCCATCCTGAAACTAGAGCTCGCCTCACTAGACCCAATAGCCAAACACCAAACCAAATTAACCAAGGAGGTAAAGATAGCAAGAGGCTAGAAGGCTAGGGTTTTTACCCCCCTTAACATTTCCCTCTATATTGGGGCCTCATCCTTCTAATTTGATTAGAAAACCAACTATTTCAACCAAAACCCAACCACCACTTTTGGTTACCCCATCATTCTTTCTTTCTAACATGCCCATCTTTCCTGAGCCATCAATAACCAACCTAGCTACCTTGGCATCTCCTACCTCCATCTTATCAACTTCCTTACCTAAATCAAAATCACGCATTAATAATGACACCTTACCCAAGACCTCTACCACCAAGCCCATTTCTAAAAAGACTTCTATCTCACCAACCAAGGCTAAAATCTCTAAAACCTCTCCACCTTTAGCTGAGTCTTACTCAAATATTCTCCAAAGGTTAATGTAAGCCTCTTGCTTAACCTTACCTCCTATCAGACCATTTGACCCTCTAGGTCCAAAACCTATCTAGTATAACAACCACCAAATATGATCCTATCATAGGCCACCTAAGCATGACATGGAGAAATATAAGGCCCTCCAAACCATGATCTATTATCTCTATCATGAGGATGATCTATTAACATATGAACCTCCCATGAACCCACTACTAATACAACAAATGACAACCACTACCCAATACCTACCTACTCCCCCACCCTCACTTTAGAGTGATAACAAACCAAACCAATCTCCTACCCAAACTCTTCCCTCTATTCATACTATTCATGTGGTCACTTAATCACACACCTAACAAAAAGATAAGGGGAAGGCTAAAGTGTCCATTCCATGGACATATCCATCTTCCACCTCCTAACCAATTCAAATTAAATCACCTCCACTTTAGGCCAAACCCAAGGTATCTATCTTAGGTACCTCTTAATCCAACCCCTCTAAATCAATCAGAAGAGTGGTTCTCAAATAAATTCACCAAATCCTGACAAAGAAGAGCGTATATGAGTTGATTTCTACCTCACCTCACCATCACCAAGTAATGATATAGCCATTCTAATCAATATAGGTCAAACCTAAATACCCTCAACCTTTGGTAGCCTTTATTTTCACTCCCCAAATTTCCAACCTTGACACCTTGAAGGATTCATAAATACCTTTTATCCATCTTGATGATCCTCATCCCCCTCTTTTCCTCATTTCCTACATCAACCAAACTTACATCAAATAGGTCATGATTGATGGGGTATCCAACATTAATATCATCTCCTCCCATGCCTATGATCAACTCAAACTACCAAACAATGTCATGTTTGAAACCTTAGACATCCTTCAATCCTTCAATGACACCATGGCCACTACTTTAGGAACTATTATCCTTCATATCTATTTAGGATGTCACATGCTCCCATATCTCTTCTATGTAGTGGAAGGTAAATTCTAGTATAATATTTTACTTGGATGACCTTGAATCTACTCCATGGGTTGTGTACCCTTTACCCTTCATCATTACAAAAAATTTGAACACAAAGGCTAGTTTGTCACCATACAAGCTAACCTAAGTCCCTTTTTATCATGCAGCATGACTTATCAACCCAATGGCATCCTCCTACCTCCATCTAACACACCCTCATCAACCAAGGACAAATCTTCAACCACAAAAGAGGAAGTCATTTATTCTTCTTCTAATGAGGCATCTACTAGCTCATCAATCCCCTTGGATCAAATCCATACCATAGACCCCTTGTAATCTATATTATAATGTCTTTTACTTGGGTAATACCACCTCTTTACCCTTGATGCTTTCCATACTCACCATGAGTATGAATAACTTAGTAACCAACCTAGGTATGACCCCAATATTAGAGTGATTATTGCCTTTAAACATTCAAACTATCAAACTCATTTCATCTATGAGAGACTTAACAAACCACTTGATGCTTCGACCACCTCCTCTTCACCTCAACCATTAAACTCTATCTTCTCTTATCTGGAAAACTTGGCTTTTGCCAAGACATACCTCCACAAGTGTGCTTGGAAAGGATTTGGTCTTGGAAAATATGAGCATGGCCCACATGAGTTGATTTCAATTAAGACTAGAAAGCCTCATGAGAAACATGGCCTCAACTTCATTCTAACCATGAAGAAAACCAAGCCACCTACCATCACCATTTTTGAATAAGACATACTTTCCTTACGAACCCTTTATCCACCTGAATATGATGATGATGACATCATCCCACCTAAAAAAATTTCATCAACATGATCAGCCTTAGACCCCTAACTTATTAAAAATATAGGGAAACTATAAACATCCTTATGACCCATCCTGAGATGATATGATATGACTCTCTTACCATTAACACCATTTAGTGTTAGGATGATTATTATATTCTCACCTACTTTGATGCACCAGATTCTTTCATCCACAAATCTCTTCCTCATAAAACTTTCCTTCCTCTTGAGACTTTGACCATGTTGAATGAATCCACCATGGATATCAACTTAGGCACTCTAGATAACCCAAATATTATCAAAATTGGCTAATCATTAAATTCTAAAGAAATTCAAGAATTCCCCTCTTTCCTCCAAGACCACAACATAGCATTTACTTGGTCTTATAGCGACATACTAGGAATTGACCCCATCATTATCACCCATAACATAGTCACCAACCATGATGCTAAACCCATCAAGAAAAAACTTTGATGAATGCACATTCGTATAGCCCTTCTCATCAAAGAAGAGATTCAATATCTCCTATCTATAAATTTCATTTAACTAATTAAATATCCCCAATGGGTCTCGAATGTCAAGTCTATCACCAAATCCATAGGGGGATTATTCATTTGTGTGGACTTTTATGACCTCAACCTTGCTTTCTAAAAATATGACTTCCCTCTACCAAGCATCGACCAACTAGCTAGTATTATAGCCAACCATGAGATGTTATCTCTCATGGATGGCTTTTGGGCTACAATAAAATCCTAATTACCCTTGAATATTAACATAAAACTACCTTTATCACCCCATGAGGGACCTTTTCCTATAGGGTCATACCTTTTGGACTAAATAACATTAGTACCACCTACCAATGTGTCATGACTTACATCTTCCATGACCTTATCCACAAAATTATCAAGTATTATGCGTATGACCTTATTTAGAAATCCAAATATCATAAGGATCATTTATTTATTCTCAAAATTATCTTTGAACAACTCATCCATTACCATTTCTACCTTAACCCTAAGAAATGCATTTTTGGGGTATTATCAAGAAAAATACTTGGCTTTATCATTTCCCTTTGGGGAATTGAAGTTGATCCTACCAAAATCAAAGCAATCCTTGACATGATTCTTCCAATCAACCTCAAGAAATTCCACCATTTGTAGGGGAAGTTCCAATCCATTTGTCACTTTATCTCTCAGCTCTCAGACTGATGTCAACCCTTCCACCACCTCATAAAGAAGGATATCTCTTTCAATTGGAATGATGAGTGTTAAAGGGCCTTTGATTCACTAAAAAAGTATCATTTGTCTCCACCTATCCTCACCCCTCCCAAGGATGACTGACCTTTGTACCTTTATATCTCTGCCACTAACCACTCCCTAAGGGAAATGCTTTCTCATTAGGATGAACAACACAAAGAGCAAGCCATCTACTAAATCATCTACATGCTTGTCTAATACAAGAGTTAGTACACCCATACTAAGAAAATTTTCTTAACTTTAGTCTTCATGGCCACCAAAATTTATCACTACCTTCTTAACCCCAAGACCTATGCCATAACCAATACTGACCCACTCAATTATATGACTCTAAGCCATACCAAAACCAACGTATGGCCAAGTGGATCATGATTTTAGCATAGTTTGACCTTGTGTTTCTTCAAAAAAAGTCAAAAAAGGGAAAATTATTGGTGACCAATTGGCTGAAGCACCATTAGTACACAACCAACCTCCTCCTCTTGAGGTCCTCGATAAATCCATTGTGACCCTCTCTCAAGAATACTTCACCTATCAAGTGACCATGTTCTTTGACAGATCAAAGTGTCAGTACAGTGGGGGATTTGGTATCATCCTTATTCCCCTTCATGGTGAACCTATCCCTTTATCCTTCAATCTATATTTTGAATGTACTAATAATATGGCTAAGTATGAAGCCTTAATGATAGGCCTTCATATTGCCTTATCCTTGGGAGTCAAAATAATCAATATCTTTGGTGACTCCCAAATTTTTGTAAATCAAATCAATGGATCTTACCAATATAAGAGTGATGTTTTGTAACAGTAAAAATAACTATTTGACAAACTCTTAACATCATTTAAACACTACCATATCTAATCCACCCTGTGATCTACCAATAAATTTACTGACACCATGGCTTCCCTTGCCTCTTAAATCCCATTTTCACCTTATGAATCTAAGATATATGCCATTATCCATAGAATTACCTATCCTTCTTATGTAAAACTATATTCTCCCACCATCTTTAATGTGAAGGAGACCCAAACTAACCTTTGGTATTAATAGATTTTTGAATATCTCAACCTTGCCATCATTCCTTTTGGTCTTTTTAGGAATAGTTAAAGAGAGTTTATCTGGATTACCTCATGTTATACCATTATGGGGGGAATTCTTTATAAACGTGGCTTTGATGGTCTCCTCTTCCACTACCTACATAGTCACAAAACGTCTCATGCTATAAAGGAAATGCATGATGGGATCTATGGGAGACACTTTAGTGGCCTCACCATAGCTAAATGCATCCTTTGCCTTAGCTATTATTAGCTTACCTTTAACCAAGACTATTATGATTATGTGAGAAAGTGTGTTAAATGTCAATAACATGCCAAATCCAGTATATGTTATAGAGGTTATTACTCTAGTCTATCATCACTACGATCAAGTATTTTAACAAATGAGTAGAGGTTATTACTCTAGTCTCAACCAAATCCAAAATTATTATTGACTTTATCAATCATCACATCATCTACCATTTTGGTGTTCCTCACAAAATTATCATTGATAATGGAAAACATTTTAAAAATAAGCAAGTCTAGGGTCTTTGTGATGAATTCAGTATTAAGTTGAGTTTCTCATCACCCTATCACCCTCAATAAAATGGATAGGTAGAAGCCTCTAAAAAAACTCTTAGCAACATGCTCACTAAAATGATCAATACATATAGTCATGATTGGAATTTGCACATCCCCTTTACCTTATGGGTATATCATAATAAAATTCAGACCCCTATAGGTGCCACACCATTCTCTCTTGTGTTTAGATTGGAATTCATCTTGACTCTTGAGTTCCAAATTCCTTCTTTTTGTATATCCCTAAATGATATCATTTCTAAAGAAGATTATCATCAACACCATTTAGACCAAATTGAGCTACTTGACAAACATCGTTTAGCCACCTTCACCCATCTTCATGTCTATTAAGATAGAATCAAATGTGCCTATGAAAAACACCTTAAAGTGAAATAATTCAATATTGAAGACCCCATCCTAAAATAAAACAAACATGTCACCAATATGGAGAAAATCAAGTGGGGCAAGTTTGTTTTCAATTAGCTTGGACCTTACATCATAACCTATAAGTATGGATTAGGAGCTTACCATTTATCTTCTCTTGAAGACAACCCAGAACCTAAGCCCCTCAATGATTTGAATTTGTGTCCTTTATTTTGTTAAGGAGGATCAAAATCACCTTTTGTTTAACTTAAACTCATCCCTTGCTTTCAAACCACATTCATCTCCCTATTTTAGGGGTAATCAATTAAAACTAAATCATGTGATTATTAGTCATAATCATAGCATAATATTGAATAATGGGTACCATGGATCTACCCACAACATGATTATCATGTTACTTTCCACCCTTTTTACAAGATATCTTCCCATGATCGTTGTCACCTAAAACCTCTTTACACCCAAAAAACCTTCTTGTAATTTTAGTTTTGCCTTCATAAAGGTGAACCCTTAAGCCTATATAATCAATTATATGTTAAACAAAATCAAAATTCAAAAGAAAAGTCATAACCAAAAATATTCATGGGTCATCCCTAACATTTATAGACTACTCCCTTAAAGGATAGTTGCCAAAAACATGTCAAAATTTTTATAAGGTATATTTCTTCCTTGAAGGATAGCTATCAAAAGACATTAAACAAATCACACAAACTTAGACCACTCCTTAGAAGTATGGTTGAGTACAAAATTTATCAAAGTATAGCAATTTATTAGAAATTTCCCACATTGATCAACTTCCCCAACCCTCCCACACAATAAAATAAGCAAGAGACCCATTATCAAGTAAAAGTGAAGTAATTTTGAAAGCCACAATCAGCTCTCATAAGCAATAATTTTGAAATTCATAATTAACTCTCATGAGTAGATTTCTTGCATTGATCAATCTACACTTTATACGATAGATACTTGTTTATACTGACTCTTTGGTAACCTCTAGAAGAGGCATGCTAGTCACACAAGAAAGTTCCATTTTCATCCATCTCCCCTTTATACACTATAAGTAAGGGATTTTTAGCTCACTTGAAATAATGTGATCAAGACACCTTTTTAACCAACTAATGAATTTTAATGTGAATCATTCAAAGGGATTATAGTCCTTAAGCCAATCCACCTTTGGTCTTGTTTTAGCCCTTACCAAAAAATAAGCAGTGTACCCTCTTCCTTACTCTCATAATTGGTTGATATATTTACTTAGATGCTTTGTCTCTTGATTATCTTCTCACTCTCACATTGTTATTTAACTTAATTTATGTGTTTTATCTTAAGCAAAATAACCATAATCATAACCACATCATATCAACATGTATCATGAACACAAACATACATCATTAGCATATACATCATCACGTCAAAATAATAACATCCATGAACAATAATGCAATAAATAATTTTCACCACATTTATAAATCTAAATGAGGAAACATATATTCATTCCATTTTAGAATGAATTCCATAATCATATCATATCCATAATCAACAACATCATCATAAAACACATAGAAACAAACCATAAACTAATATCCATGTTATCAACATCATATCATTATCTATCCATCACCCAAACCATTATCATATTGAATTTACCAACTATAACCTTCATATCAACATTATCATAAACATAAACAGAAGGCCATATCATCACATGCCTAGCAAGGTGAGTCCAAATCAATATCCATATCCATAACATAAGCATAATCAATATATCATCATCAATGATCAACATAACTATAATCAACATCAAATCATAAACCATGAATGATAAGTAATAAACGAGGATCATATCTATAAATCATGAGTCTATCATCAATAACATCATAATGTATGCAACAATATATATGTCTCTCTCTTAAAATGTACATCTCACCACATCAAATCGTATGCTAGTATCAAAATTATATACAATAAAATAGAATATCTCATAACTATGTCATCACTATGCCCCTAGGGCACTACTGTCTCCTTGTGGTTATTCTATTGAGGTACCTACCTATCTACCTATAAAATTAACCCACTATCCTAGTGTCACCATGATATTACCACTTGTCAAGCTAGCTCTATATTCATCCCATTAGGGCTCATCAAGATAACATCTTAGGACTATAGACTCATAGTAACATAACTCCTCCATTGTGGATAGATACTAAACCATGGGGATAGTACTTAGTGGTCCTAAAGGTGTTGTGGCTCCTCCTCTAGTCTATCTCAAGGAGTCTCTCTCCTGGGTAACCAGGGATAGTATAGCTCTATCCTAGTCCCTCTCACTTGTAACTATAGCTAACTAACCCTGTGACGTATCCATCTAACCTTGTAAACCTACCACTTGAGCCTATGTTATGGTTAGCACTACTCCTACTCGTGCACCTAGGGCAACCCCTATACCTATAAATACTAACCTATACCAACTAGGTCAGCATCCATAAGCTACCTACCACCATCATCACCACCAAAATCTACTACCGCATATAGTGCCTAATACTATGTAGGGTAACCATCTATAAATCCTACCTCATCTATCTCAGCCCTAACTGGTAACTTCTTATGATCAAGAAAATTTTGAATGGGATATGGCTCTCAAAAAATAAGCTTTTCATCCTCTTCCCTATATCTAAGAAATGGGCCCAAAATCCCTTGTATTAGGCCAAACTATCTCTGCACCTTGTCGAATGAGATGAACTCTATCTCACCATCCCTCCAACTAAAGATCCACCTCTATATCTATAAGCATAGTGTATGTCTCTTATATCTAGCCCAATCTGGAAACCTAACATAGGGTCTTCAAATCATGTCATCAATGACCAAGGCATCTAGTGCCCCTCTAAACCAATTTATATCATGTACCTTTCCTCCTACTCCTATGAGAGAAAAATCATCTCTCCAACTCATGAATCCAACTATGAACTCCATATGGGCATAACCCTCCCATGGCAGCCCCATCAACCATAGAACTTAGATGTGATCATATACCCAGTAGTATAACACAAACCTAACATTGATACTATATCTCCTATGAGATTTGAAACCCCATATCTCCCTGTATAGCTAGATAAGCATCACAAGTACCCAACTAAATAATATCTGAACTTATAGCATCTCAACCAATACCCCCAATAGTAAATAAGGAAACCTCCTACTACTTTAATATGGAATGGAAAAGCATGATATCACAATCATCATCATTAGTAGTCTCTCATTTCCATTTACCTTTCATATAATGGAGTGTATCTAAATCATCCACCATGCCATCTAAAATGATCATGGTCATCATCATATAATAGTTCTATTAGCTCATCTCTCTCCTCACTCTCAATGTGATTAATTGACTCACCCTAAATGGGTAGCCATGTGATTCTATGCACATCCTCTAGCAAGATCATCATCTCACCAATGGGTAAAAGGAATGTTTTCATTTCTAGATCCCATCTTTCGATGAGGGCCATGATCATCATCATAACCTATGGCATGTGCCAATAGTGAAACATCATTCTCAAGCCTACCTCCTTCATGTAATCCCAATCCACTATAGTCATCCCTTGATGTATCTCTAGGAAGATGTGAGGAACTCAATCCCACATCTAGATCCACTCCCATTCCTGTAAGTTTTGTTAACAAATAAACATAGTTCATTATCATGCTTTGCCTGTGAACTATACCTTTTCACCTCATTCAACTCACCTAAAAGCAATTATTTTTCCTATATGAGATACATAACCCTCTTTAAACCTACCTTTATCCTAAAATACTACCCTTAGTATCCCAACACTATCACACTCAACCTAATTACCTTAGTTTTTTGTCAAAACACTTGGCCATTTGGTCGACCACTGATGGCCACTATGATCACCAATGGTCAGGCCACTAATTTACCTATGGTCATCAATCATCGATGGTTAGGATGACTATCAATGGTCATTATGTATGACTATCGATGGAACATCTCAACCCTACCCCCACCTAAAAGTGCACTCAAAGTAGCTAAATTTCTAAAAAAATCTGACCTATCTCTTACCCCTACCTACCCACACTACACTACCCCTTCCTAATTTTACTTTTACCCAAAAAATTACCCAAAAACCCATGAAAAACCTACTACCTAGGCCAAACATAATATACCCTACTGAACCACAATCAACCAAGAAATTACCAAACCATAATGCTTTTGCAAAATTCAAAACTAATTATCAATTTAATGTATCCCCAACCTAATTCCTCGACCATTGTCAAAGAGGAATCTTGGGTCCCACTACTCAGCCACATCCTTGTCTACCCTACATCCTATCTTAGTCACTCTCTAACACTTCAATCCACTCAGTCCACTTGATCAATCTAGCTCAGTACCTCACCCAACCAATCACTCACCCTCAACAAACAACCTTCACCACAAAATTCTAAGACACAAGTCACCAAAGTTAATAAACTCAAATGAGTGAAATTTCCCTTAGATTTACATTTTACCTCTACCATTTTAGGGTTTTGTACTTAACCATCAAAGGTCAACTTCAAGACCCCTAACCATTGATTGTTAGGATGTTGGACTCTTTTTGGTTGGTTTGGTGTTATCCCTATCAACAACTTTTTTTTGGCACCCACACCAAGTGCCCACCCATGGTGATCACCTTCTCCTTCAACCATACCACTGACCTCATCACCTTGATGTTATCCATTTTGACCTAAATTAACACACATTTTGTGATGATTTTTTCCTAGTCCTTTTGACCATAATGACAACAATTACCATGTTGACCAATTTTTGAACTTACACTACCTTGTGGACACTCAACCAATTATTGTATTTTCAAGAGCACTTCCTACGTTGGATACCCATGACTACACCTAACCAATTTGTGCTTTTTTGGGAGCACTTATACCTTATATACCCATAAAAACATAGACCTTGCTTAGGAGACTTGCATTTACGAGTGAACCTAGCCACCATATCTCCATGCAGTCATGCGGTCCATCTGTCACTTATCCTTCTAGTACTAAACTTAATTTTTACTAATTATGGTAACCTAGTTAATGTATGATCTTGGCTATCACACTTTTGTCACACTTTATGCACATGTTTATGCTTTAGTGACCAACCTATCAACCATTTTTATTCCCCACTCACCCACTCATCAAACTCACACCCAATTTTATTTTACCTCATTGACTCCTAATTTGAGAGGGAACACCTCCTCCCATGCTCAAGGTAATTGAACCTTTGACCCATACTCCATTTTTGTTTTTTAGCTCATTGATATAAGCTATATAATAAAAAGGGGCAAAATATAGACATTGAAAATATGCACATGATAATTTTAAATGTCATAATTCTCATAAGCCACCTTAGGACCCCCTTGGGCCCAACACAAACCATTTAAACAACAAACCTACCTAACACTAGTTAGTTTGACCTAATGAATTAACCCACCTTTTAACTCAACTTGACCTCAACCCTTAATGATCGATGATCACCCTAATCATTGATGATTACCTTGACCATCGATAGTCAAGTTCCATCATCTGAACTAACTTAATTGACCCATCATTTTGACTTACTTTTATATAATTATATTATCTAATTCATGTGTGAGCCCATGCATGCCAAATTTAAAACTAGATAACAAGTTGGACCCCTTGTTAACATCTTTTTGCATCTCTTCTTCCTTGCCTATAAGAAGAGAGGAGTAGGAGGTGAAAAGGGATCCATGACTTCAAGATCTTTTGTATCTAAAATTTCTTTGCAAGTCACTTCTTCTAGCAATCCAATAATCTAGCCATCATGTCAGAGAGTCATCTTGCCACCACACATCAACTAATATTCAAGTATCATTATTCTATTAGAATCATACTAGACTGTATTAATAAGTTGACCACCTCAACCATTCATCTAATTAGCCATCGGTAAGCTAAGTATTTATTCTCAATCTATCAATTACTTTATTTTCATTTCATAATCAACCCAACATAAACCAATCTCCTAGAATTGCCTTTTATGATCTCATCAATCTGATCTTTTAGCATGCAAACCCAATACACAATAACCACTAATTGTCACCTTAACCGTCGATGGTCTATCCAACCATCGATGGTTACCTCAACTACTGATGGTCACCTCAACTACTGATGATCACACTAACTATTGATAGCCACTATGGTAAAAAATAAAATCAAGTTATTTTCAACCACCTACACTCAACCAAATCCAACTTTCTTTTCATCTACCTATTCATATACCCCCAACCTATTTTCTAAAGCACACTCAAACTATTTAACATTAGTATTAACCCATTTTTTTTCTATATTAGTCATTTTAGTCTATTTCTTTATCAGGCACCTCTTGTATTTAATTTCCTCACCTTTTGACTATTGATACAAGTACTTTACCTTCTATTTTATAAAATTAATTGTTTAAAACATATGGATTGATATCCCTTGAGGAATATCTTACTTCCAAGATATAACTAGTACTAGGAAATCCACTTGACTATCTATTTAATTAACCATTTGATTTAGTGTTGTATTAATTGTAGGTTATTCTTCCCAAGCCAAAGAGGAGATCTATACAATCATCTAATTCAACATGCACATAACCAAACAAGTTTTTCAACCATACCCATATCTAGTTTCTTCCTTCTTCATCTCTTAGAATATAAGTTAATTTTTTTAAAAATAACATGATCAATAAAAGTGACAAAGATGACCCACCAATAGAAGATACTTGAGCCAGCCCCCATACATATGAATGAAATAGTTCCAATTTATTCTCCTTCCTTATAGGTCTGACCTTGAGAAACTTTACCCTTATTTTTTTTTTGTACACAAAATTTTCACATAAATATAAATCAAACCCTTTCAATCTAGGCAACTGATGCTTCAAAACTTTCATACCCTATTAGCTCATGTGACAAAGCCTATTATGCCACAAAGTTACATTTGCATCTATAGTAACTAAATTACAATAGTCATCACTAATTGATAAATACAGGGTACCAACCTTCTTACCTCTTGTTACCATAAGAGAAACCTTGGTCACCTTCAAAGAATTTATAGTAAATTTCACCATACAACCTTCACGGCTTAGCTATCCTATGGATACCAAATTCCATCTCAACTTAGGGACATACCTAACATCATATAATAGCCAAGTGTTCCCATTTTTTATCTTGATCTGAACACTTCCTTTTTCTACTATGTTTCAAGGATCATCATCACCAAGATAAACATGTCCAAAATCCCCTTGAACATAATCAATAAACTAATGCCTATATGGTGTAGAATGAAAAGAAGCCCCTAAATCTAAAAAATAAGACTCAACAACATTATCAATGGAGAGGATTAATTTATCCTAAAAAACATTACTTGTTTCCATATTCACCTCCTTGGTGTCATCTTAATTTTTGTTCTTGTTTTGAAGAGACCAACAATCCTTCTTCGCATGCCCAGTCTTTCCATAGTAATAACATACCATCCTACTCCTTGATTTTTTGAACTTCCAAGACCATTTGACTTTCCACACTTTCCTTTTCCTCTAAAATTTTATCTCCCTCTACTCTCCACCACCAAAGCATCACCTAAATTATAAGTCTCCCCAAAAAATTTCCATTGCATTTCCTCACTAAGGATTACTCCTATGACATCCTCAAACTTCATCTTGGCATTATTAGAGTTTGAGTTACTTGAAACCATTAACAAGCTATTCTAACTCTCTGGTAAAGAACACAAAATAAGTAAATCCCTGACTTCATCATTAAAATCAATTTTTACAGAGTTCAACATGTTCACAACCATATTAAATTCATTTAGATGATTAGTAACTAAACCATTTTTAGACATCTTTATATTAAATAACTTTTTCATGAAAATATTTTATTAGAAGTAGAGGGTTTATCATATAACTTCCCTAATGACTTCATGAGACCTTCTATGGTCTTCTATTATGATATATTCAATATGAAAAAAGATGCAAGGTATATCCTGATGACCCCAAGTGTTTTTCTATCAAGCAGCTCCCAAGCCTCATAAATCATACTCACTAGTTACTTTACTTTTCCTCCCAGTGGAGCATGGAGGCCCTTATGATAGAGGTAATCCTCCATCTACATCTTACATAAACCAAAGTTCTATCCATTAAAATTTTCAACCTTTGATCTATTATAATCAACCATAGCTCCCACTTAAACTAATAACCCTTCTTATGATTCAACACTTTAGTAAATACAACCTAAAGCTCTGATACCAGTTGTTAGGAATAAATTAGAAATTGATGCGAAACAATTTCATAGAATTGCAATAATAATATCTATGAATAGAGATGCATAAATAATAAAAATAAAAATGCACAACAAGAAAAAAAAATTTAACGTGGCTCACCTAATGTGGGTTACATCCACCAAGAAACACTTGCTCAAATTTTATTACAAGCTACAAGAGTACAATCCACTCTTAGATATGTCTTCTCAAAATTACAATGCATAAATATTATTTGGATTTATGCTCTAAAAACTCTATTGAATTTATGCCTAAATTCACACAATCTATTTTTTCCTCTCAAACCCTTGTTCTTATGATGAAATACCTACTAAATATCCATCTATATATAATACATCAACATAGTGGTTTTACAAAATAATGGGTACCAAAACCATGGGCCAAGTCAACCCAAAATGGTTTCCCATTAAGGGGGTCTAGTACATTTTAAATTTATAGTATTTTAAATACATTGTAAGTTTGAAATAGGCTCCACAACATAACAAGTAGAATAAGGTGTTGACATACATGGGAAAGTGGATACCTCATTTGATGGTTTTTAGTTGTAAATGAAATAGAATGTTAAAAAATCCTTAAATGTACTTTATACACTAAATAATACTTTTAGGTGTTCATATTTATTTATAAATATTCTTTTGAAATCTATAAAACTATATGGCATAATGTGCATATGATATGCATGGGTGTTAATAGTGCATTTATAATAGTTAAAACATAAGTTTTAATTTATTAAGGAATTGTCAAAATAAGCAATAAAGTTTTTAAGTTGGTATGAATTTAAACAATAGGATTAGTAACCTAAAACATACTAATAATTAATCCTTGGGTACGTGTAAATGAGACATTTAGTTTTCTATTAGATCTAATACACGAGTTTTATAATTTTAAAAACAAATGAAACGTGTGAACTTCCTTTGAGATGAAAATAATGTATTTATCACTTGTATCTCTATAATATAGTCATATGGTTATGCTTGTAATTGGGAATTATGAAAGTTATTGGTTGATAAGAATTTGTAATCCCTAGATGTGTCAATAATAGTTGTGTTTTAGAAAAATAATGTGATTTTTTTGTACTAGATGGATGTTTTTACCTTACATTGAATTGAATAAGTAAATATCTATCTTGATTAGATGAGTAGTTGTACACTACAAATCCATAGTTATTATACTTTGAAATTGATTTATGAGATTTTATCATGCATGATTCATTTGATATTAGGTGATAGGTATAAAAGGTTGTTGTCATGCAATGCATATATTTATCAAATAGTATCATATGATATGTTTATATTCATTATCAAAGTGTGTGTGTGGAATTGACTTTGATCCATGAGAGATACAAATTTTATAATGAAAACTTTGGTTAAAGTAATGTTAAAGATAAGATATTATCATTATAATATAATTTAAAGTTTACATATTTATACATAATTCCATAATAGATATAAGATTATTTTACATGATCTATGTGACTTTTGCATGTATTAGTGAGTGTATAACACATAGGTTCTATTTGAATTCTTGATATTTTCACTACTTTTATTTGTCCCTCCATGAAGTGAAGGGATAATCCTAATGGGGAGGTGTGTGAGAGACCAACGGTATATGATTGAAGGAAAATTACATTGGTGATGCTATCCATCTCTTTAGTTGATCAACAATCTTGGAATCATACTTATAACTATTTGTACTAATTATTGAGATGTCTTATAAGACTCAAATTACTGTTGTACATCTTATCATGTGTATTTTGATATTTATTGATGAAATGTAATAAATTATACATTCTAACTTATGACTATTTAATATAATAGTGGTTGTATATCTTGTACATAATTTAAAATGTTGTAATCAATAGAGGATGTATATTTTATATAGCTATAAATGTGGATTATTTCAGTGTAACTATGTACCCTTCCATCTTCTATGCTTTATATGAGTAATCTTATATTTTATTATTTTCTATAATATTTTTAAAGTTAAATGAATCACATATTAACCAATTGATTAATTATATTTTTTTAAAATTACTATTTTAGATGTATTTAGCAGTCAAATAGTGAAACATATTGATAATTATTGAAAATGAATGGGTTAAGTATGTTTTAAAAGATTTTTTTATGTAACTTATAATGTAATCTAGTTGGGTTATAACATCCATAATCAAGACTATAAATACAATATGTAACCACTTAGTGATAAAGGTAGGTTAGGTATGTATATGGTACTTATAAATTTTTATCAACATTTACTTTCGACTTTTTACTCAATTCATTTGCTCAATTATTATGATGTTATGTTCTTTCTCAAAGCGCCATCCCATGTTTCACTCTAGTGACATGTGATGAGATTTAGGTGGGGAATATGTATACACAAAATATTTTTAAATTTTATTATTTATTGATGATTTCTCTATTGATTCAACATATTGAGTTTTAATCTCTATGTATTCACACTTTAAAGGGTGCATTGGTAAATGGGTGGGAAAATAATTGGTGCTTTGTGAGAGACATTATTGTTTAATCTATCATTCCTATATCCACTAAAGTTCCCTCATACTTGATACCCTAATAAATATTCCTCATTATAATCCATAACTATACCAAGACCCATATTTTCATACTATATCATCTTGACTTGATGTATAATTTATTTATTCCTACTAATTTTCAAACTAATTCAGCCCAGGTCGATGTACTCTAAAAGTTATGATAAACGCTTTGTAACTAATTCAACCTAGTTAACCTAGTTCAAATTTAAATTGAAATATTTTAAACTACATCAAGGCTACATGATGGCATCAAATAAAACTTTGGTAAGGGTTAGTATCACTCACCACTATAAATATAAGTCCTCTTTTCAATCTAATAAATAGGAACATTCATTTATGTATCGTCATTGATCACAATTCTAATTAATTCTACACTTGGGAATCCATTGCTTATTTATTGTATTAGAGGGAAAAGGATTATATTATGGAGTGTTGGATGCAATATTATGATTAATTTTAGCATATAACTTGATCCAACGTTTGTGATCATTAAAACCACAATAATATATTGCAAAACACCATTGGCCAAGGGGGAGATTGAGGATCAACAATTTTTGTTCAAGGTAAGTATATTCTAACCATAGATATTTCAATTGATAAATACAATTATCATAATTACTATCTTTAATGAATGTATAACTTCTTTCTTGAATCTCCTCTTCACTTATACTTAATGTGGCTATAAGGTTTTTAAAACTTACCATTTCCACCTTAGCTGACCTAGGCTCTCATTTGCCTAATGGTTCCTTACACTTTTAGTTTGTTTTTAACCATTCCCATTATTTATGTTTATACCTTGGAAATACTAGATTTTATTAATTATAATATTAGATACTTAGTTAGGGTAATTTTAATAAATTTATTTCCTAAAGGCTTTGGAACCCTCTCTATTGATGTTGTGTCATAAGTAATCCTCTTGCTAATTTTAGTAAATCCATTTGGTCATATCCTAATACATTAAGTATCAAATAGATATATTTGATTTACCTTATCCAAGTCTAGATATATTAGATAATATAAGTTTTAGGTCAATCATATCTTATTGCATACACCATCCATATCTTACATACTTCCTTGAGCTATGATGTTATGATTCATATTTATAGTGGGGGCATATTTCTTGTCTTCACTTGCTCCACATTTGTAGGATATTACATTTTGTGTAAATTGTGATTTAACATGTTTTAAGGTCTTTCAAATCCATACAATTATTATATTAATATCCTTATCACTTGGATTATTTTATTCTATATATGTGTTCTAAATTTGAAAAATATAAAAAATTGAATGTCCCAATCTAAAATCTAGTCCTTAACATGAAATGTTTACTAGTTTTACATTAATAATTTATGTTATTTATCACATGTTTTTTAGATAACATATCATTTTTAATACACACATACATCTCTTAGTTTATATGACTAAACTAAAGGACATACATATTATATATGTTACATGGATGCATATATATAAGACATTATATGCCCAAGGGCCATGCTAATGTTTGGGGAATACCATTACATAGGTTACATTTTACATGTTATATCTTTCTATGACCTTTAGATTTATCATGTTAAGTTAAAAACATTACTTACACATGTCTTGATCTTGATTATATTATTTAAAATTATACATTTCATGGATATTCTATTTTTTTTTCTATAATGACATTGACATAGATTGATAGTGTAGACTAGTTTGACTTATTATATGCTTCAATTTTTTAAAATAATTTTATATAGGATAATATTTGATTATGATTTGTTTGGATATTTCCTTAATTCATGGCATATTTTTATTGAGTTTATCCTTATAAGCCTCTTTATTTGGGATCTTAACTTCTTTTATGGCATTATATGATTGAGTGTATCATTGTATTGTTATTTATTTGTGCTCTTGCCTTCTTATGTGGCATTTAATTGATTCAAATTTTCATCAAATGAATATTTATTCAGGCCCTCCCTCTCTTATAATAAATATTATTTATATGTCCCTTGCATTCTTGTGTGAAATTTTAATTATCCATTATATGTAGTTATTATATTGTGTAACATTTGATTAGCAATTGTGTGTGGTGTTTTCCTTGTGTGACATTAAGTGATACTGCAAGTAATTTACTGCATGTGCCATATACATGACATTATGTGATTATGAGTGGATAAATATAGTATTTTATATCAAATTATTTAAGTCTATGGGGTCATGATCTATATCACACACCTCCCGATTTGTGTTTGGTGCTATTATATATATCATGTACCTTCTTCTATAGTTTCTTCTTTTTTATATCAGTGATGATTACTAATGCATGCTTGATTACTATATATATATATATATATATATCTTGACATGACATGTGTGTTCATTGTAGACACCTAAAACACATAATTTGGCCTAAAAATACTAAAACATGCTAAATGATGTGAAACTAACATATTCAAGTGCTGATTTTGGCCAGGGTATCCTTAAATGTGGCAATGCAATTTATGGGCCAACTAACTTTGATTAGATCATTCTAAGTCAAAATGCCAATTTTTCACCTAGGTGCTCTTGATTGCTCTTTTCTATCAAATCTTCTACACAAAACATGAATCTTTTTTTATTTGTTATCCATAACATCCTAAATGGGAATACGGTTCCAATGCATCTGACATCATCTTCCAATTCCAATCTAGTCAAATTTTTGACCAATAACAAGTCATTATAATCAATTTAAATAATTTGTACACAAAGTTCTTAAACATGCTTAAGAGGTAATTAATCCAAATCAAGGCATAATTAAGAATTACATGGAAAATAATTTGTTTTGGAAATGAATATTGAATATCTACATCATCAAGTGGCCTCATTTCTTGGGAAGACATCCCTAGGCCATAAGTGCCATAAATATCAAGATTTATGCCCTCCATGCCTCATCAATGCCTTGCATGATGCCCTCCATGCCCCTTAATTGCTCCTCTATCCTAAATATTGATGAGCCTATTTATAAATTTTAATTGAAAAATTGGATTAATCCTTAGACACACATCTCAATCTTGAGATGTATCATTCAGGTTGATTCTAGACATTCTAAAAAATCTATAAATAAAAAGGCCATAAACATCATTTCTAAGACTTGATAATGTAAATTTATAATGCACAAATGATTCTAAAAGCCATTAAAATTAGTGTTACCATGAAAAATTGATTCCAATCCAAGCCAAGCCATAAGCCAAAGGTGCCAGGAAGAGATGGAGGTAGCCAAGCTTCCATTGCCAAGGACTTCATGAGAACAAACTGAGCAAGCCACTCCAACAAGTATTTTAGAGCACCCAAGTAAGGTAAAAGAGGTTTATTTTACATTTTAGTTGTGTGTTTTATTCATGTTTATTAACTAAGCTCTTCCTAGTGTCTAGGCCTAGAGATGTTCTGCTAGTTAGTCTGTTTCTTTCATTTCATTTTCATTTTAGAACTAGCATGATACTAACCATCTTTTTTTGAGTCAAATTCCTAGATCACATAATGGCATGCCCGATGGGACTAGACACATCTCACACCTGAAGAAGATCATTTTTTAGCTTTAAAATATTCATTTGGACACTTAAAACTCTTACAAATTAATTTTTTAACTTTTTTTGCCATTTTTGTTTGCCATAGGTTTACACAGTAACTGACATCATCTAGTAAAACTGACATCAATTATATAGATTAACTGATGTCAGTTAGAAAAATTGACATCAATTTTATACCTATCATTTTTTATATTGATATAACTGATGTCAATTAGATAACTAACATCAGTTAGCAAAATTAACCATCATCAGTTGTATATAACCAACATTGGTCACTGTGTTTTTCTTAAAACACTGACTCGAGAGATCTTTTCCTAAAGTTCATTGTTTCAAATCAAAAAGAGATTCAAGGATAAAGGACATGCTAACATTTTTTCTATAGGACCAAGCTTGACATTTGATAAAAACATGTTTTAGATCACCTTTTGCATGTTTAAAAATCAATTAGGAACCTTGTTTTGGTGTTTAAAAAAAAATAGATGTTTTTGGTGAATGTTTTCAAAGTCTAAAAATAAGACCAAAGGTTCAAATGAAAACCACCTCATTTTCCATTTGACTTAAAAATGAACTCACCTTTTCAATATTTTTGTATTTACTTAGTTGTTCAAGTTAAATTTTTGTTTGGCAAAAAGAGGGGTGTTACATGTATTCTCTTTCATTTATCCCCTTTAGGGAACCCTTGGAATCAAAAGCGTCATTCCTTTTGCAAGTAGCCTATTCAAAGGCTTAGAAATAATTTCATCTAAAGCACTCCCCAAAAACTCATCAAATTTTGGGTGACCTTGAAAATGACCCTAAAGTCTTTTTATTAGTCTTTTATTTCATTATGTCTTAGCTTGCGAGGGGGACATCATTACCTCCCACAAGTTATTTATTGAATCTTTGACCCAAGGTTTCATCTCTCAGAATTGAATTCACTTACTCCTTTTGAGTTGCACATGGGATGTATCTATATTTGGACATCGTACTACACTAAGCGAATAATAAGATGTAGTGGTTGTAAAAATTAGTAGACCTTTTTACAACTAGCCACTGCCATGGTTACCTAATTTTTGTGCTCATATTTTACATAATTTGACATGAAAGTCATTGTGAAATTTATTCTTTTATAATTATTGAAAAAATAATTAGTTTTAGTCAACCCCATTTTTCCATACCCTTGCTAGGATTTGGATGATTATACTTAGTGTATTTTGGTCATTTATCTTACTTGGTGTTTTTGAGACTAAATCTTATTTGTTTGTTCATAAAACCATGTAAAAATAAATTTTTATATATTTCACTCTTTTGTCTAAAGAGGTTTTATGCTATCCATTTTACACCACACTTGTGTCTTGAAATTTTTACTAAACTTGTTTGTGTGTGTGTTATTTGAGTTGTAGAGGGTAGCGTTATGTTGACCAAATCATGTCAAAACATTTTGAGCCTTTTTGAGTCTTTGAAAAATAACATTGACCACATTATTAGAGTATGATTATGCCATTAGGCTACTCAATTTATTTCAAAAATAGTTTACCATTGTATCAAAAACCATTTTGGACCATTGTCTTGTGCCATCATACTGTCCAATCCTATCTAATTTGTTTAGTCAAATCCTAGTTTTCAACATTGAGTTTTAAATTAGCCTTGTTATGTTTGGATCAAAATATTTATTTATTTCTATGTAGGCCTTGATTCATGGGTATTATACACATATATTTATCTTTTGGATTGTATAACTTTAGTTAATTGATTATCTAAACTTGAAAACTATTGATCGTTTGTTTGTTCAGTACCTATCCTTATCATTATTTGTGGTTTTATTTACAAGAACATAAGATTTATCAAAGATCCTTTTGTCTTATGCCTTATTCCAATTTATCATGTTTATGTTTGATTTCATGTGCCGAGTCTATGTCAAAGTTGTTTCTAAACTTGTTAGATTAAATCAAATGACATCATCCTTTATTTCAAGTCTAGCTTTTGACGTCATTTGGCCAAAATTCCTAGAATATGCCTATTTGTTTGAGCCTAGATTTTGATTCCAAATTTAGATAAAAGACTTTTCAAACTCAACTTTTCCCTTTCTTAATTTAGACCTTGTTTGGAACACTTTGACCTAGACCTTTGACATGCTAGTTTTTATCTAGATGCTTGACCTTTTGTGTGTATGACATTTGATGTTAGGATATTTTATGACAAGTATTATCACAAACCATTTTGGAGATACAAATCCACTTTTAAACCATAATGGAGATACATCTCCACTTTTTGACTAAGCGAGACCAAGCTTGAACTATTTATCCTTTGGACATAGTTTTTTAGAGTTTATATAACTCTAAGCCTTTTTGTTTCAAAGATTTCATCATTTACATGGATATGTCTAGCTATAATTATGGTGGAGTAACTTAAAATCCAACTTATGATATAATAGCCACACAAAATGACTTTTATGGATTTAGTCAAGACCCTAATGATGCTAATATGGTTTGTGAGACAGATTTCTATCAACCTCATATTAATCATTCATGGGAAAAAAGTCATGAAACAACTTGCAATCCAACTCAAGACCTTGGTTAGTATAAAGAGGTTTGTGAGGAGGACTTTGAAGACCCAACTATAGATAATGGTGTTTGCGATATAGGTCCATACCCTCTATATAATAATCATTACATGGAACACAATCAAGAACCAACTTATGAGCCAACTCATGACTAGGATGATATGGTTTATGAGGAAGACTTGGATGGTTTGGCTTATGTGAGTAATTAGGCTCCACCACATCATACCATTTCTATTTCAGGACCATAATTTCATACCATTCCCATACCAAGATCTCATCCTTTGGCTTGTGTGAGAAACCAAGATCCAAAATGCCCAACCATTTTTATACCAAGACCTCATCCTTTAGTTTGTGTGAGCAATCAAGATCCACAATGCCCCTTCATCATTCCAAGACCTAATATTTTGGATTATGTGAGCAATCAAGCCCCATAATGCCCTATCATTACCATCTTAGGACTTTTTCCTTTGGCTCATGTGAGTAACCATGTTCCATAATGCCCTATCATTATTCAACCACAAGTCATTCCTCATCTAGTACCAATCCCATCCAAACCTCAACCCATATAATCATTCAAAGACCAAGCTATGTTCAAAACTAGTATTTTCTAACTCATTATAAACCAAGGCCAAGAAAACCAACCAATCTAAGATGTTTTTGTTGAACCAACCATTTATGATAAATAAACCATTGATGAATTGCCTATTGATCCTATACCAGTTATCAAGGAGTCTCACACTGACGAGCCAGTCTTTGTTGAGTCTCACACTAACCATCTTTGGAAAAATCATTACCTAGACCATATGCCTATTTTTCAAGATCCTCCTATTGACAAGCCAATATGTAAGGAGTTATCTCTTGACCTTTTTCCCATCCTAAAGGAGTTCCATTTTGACAAACTAGTTTTTGTGGAGCCCATTATGCCATCATAGGCCATTACTTATCCAAAACCAAATATTCAACAAGACATCATTGCAATAGAGTACCCATCAAATGAAGAATCAAAGTTAGAGTTAGGTTCTATTCTTGAACTGACATTAGATTTACCATCAGAATCTAAATCAACATCAGTCTCAACTTTAGATTTGGAGTCCCTTGAGTAAAAATTAGATTTAGAAGAATAATATGTTCATGATTGTTACAATATTGGTTATGCATGTCTCATAGATCAATTTGAATACATTTTTTATCCTTCTATAGTTTTTGAGGATGAGTACTTTAGCTTCAACACAAGTTATCCTAGTATCTTCTATGAGAATTGTGCAGCCTCTCCCCATTCCATTACGATTCCATAGGCCATTATCATCAACAAAAATATCCATATCATTGGCATTCCATCTCCCACAAGTGTTGATTAGGATATATAGAATCACACTTTGTTAAATTGCATCCATGGTGACATAGCATTTGAAACAGAGCAAGGAGGCCAAGACCACATTCAGGTAACAAAAGAGCACTCTCCTAGTGAAACCTTTTCAAAAGTTATAAGGGACAATCAAAGTCAAAACTCAACATCTTCTAGTGAAACTTTTTTGGAAGCACTAGAAGACAATCGAAGTCAAAAGTTAACATTCCTTAATAAAACCTTCTCGAAGGTGCTACAAAACAATCAAGACAAATTCACTAGTGAAAAACACATTGACATACCAATAGATGAGCACAAAAGTTCTTCACTACTTGATGAAGACAAAATCAAAGATCAAATCAAAATAGATTCCAATCTATAGCCTAATCAGATGGTAGCTACTCTCAAGATCAAACAATAGAAAATCCGGTGGTCCTATTGAGAAAAAAATTCTTCATCCCTACCACAACCAAAGTTATGTTAAATCTAACATCAACAACATTATGTGTGACTAAAATTCTTCATCTTTATTTATTTCCCCACCATTCTACATTCCATTATCATTGACCATTATATTTCACAATCAAACCTATCATCAATTGTTTGTCCTTGTTTACCATCCACAACAGTACTTTCCTTTGTAGAGGCTACAAAGATACCTTGTATTGATGTTTGAAGGAATCAAAATCAATGACCAATGAAGATCACAAAAACATTTTTGACAACTAGATTTGCATTGATTTTTTGATAGAGCAGCTATTCAGAAGAGGTGTGGGATAATAATTAAGATAATCAAGTACTCTATTTGCATCATTTTTTTATTAGGATGTGCATCTCTCCATCAACAAGAAAAATAGAATAAAAAACAACACCCAAGCCAAAAATATGTACCATGCCATTGCCATTATTACATATTCATTTTCCATTATCATTGACCCAGCCATTCACCCCATCACTTTGGGGTAGCCCTCTTACCATTTTATCTAATTTATCAAACCATCATTATCCTAAAGCAATGCCATTCCATCCTATCATTCCATTCCTATCTAGACCATAGCTTGTTTTTAGTCATCCTATGCAATCTTGTTTTGCTCTTGGTTCATTTGGTTCTTCCTATACTTTTTGTGAGAGAATTCCATTCAAGTTTTAAAAATAAATCCAATCTATGTTTACAATGATATTCTATTAAATTAGTGTGATAATTGATCTAGTAAGATATCTTTCATCCTATCAAGCTTGTTTATGTGAGCCTGATTATAACCACCTATGGGTAAATCAATGTTTTACCAGTCTTGTTACTAATTATAATTACCTATGGGTAAATCAATGTTTTACCAATCTTGTTAGTAATTATAAATACCTATGGGAAAATTAGTATCATTGACCTATGCCATTGAATCCTAGTTATAATTTCTTATGGGTAAACTAGGGGAAACACTTTTTTATCATGCATTACAACATCACCTTGCCATTACTATTTTCATCTGACTGGCCATTTGTCATATTTGAGAACTTATTGGGACCTAGTTGGTTTTTTTCCTACCTTTTTTGTGGATGGAATTACTATGACTTGAGGTCATTATAGGACTATGTGGGTCATGCTCAATTCATGTTGAGGTCACCTCAGTCCCCCTTTCCACCATGCTCTCACCATTTTGTGAGCAACCTAATCTAAACACTCATAATTTTACAAGTAGGTATATTGTCATTCTCTAATGAGTTAAGATACCTCAAAATGCCAAAAACATTCATAACATTTCAAAAATCCAAAAACATTTATCCTATCTAAGCCTAATAAATTATCCTCGATCCACCTTACTAGGGCATTGTCATTGTTAGGATGATTTCTTTTGCTTTTGTTTTCAAGATTTTTATTTGTTTGTTTATTTTAGTTAGTTAGTTAGTTTGTTTTTCTATTTGTTTATTCACTTGCATGTTTGTTTTCTTTCAACATTATTACCTCAACTTAGTCTATATGTGTTCATTAGGTGATTCCTTGAGCACATTATTCTTGAGTCTATCAATATTTATATGTCAATATTATCATCATGGGTTTTATCATTGGTGTATTATTTTCAAGTGTTTATGGATATCAGGAGTCAGTCCTTATGCATATTTTTCCCAAGTCTTCATGGTGTTCTATCATTAAGCCTATTGTCACATGCTATAGCAAAAATTAGATTCATAAATGTCTACAATCAATGGCACTGTAGAAGTTTCTCTTTGGCACCTTGAAAAATCCTTCCATCCTACCCTTGATCAAATCAACCCAATGACCATTCTAGTTGTATCATTATTAATTAGGATGAGCATCTCCTCATTGATAGGTGTAACTGAATCATTCTATTGATCAATATCATTCCTCTATTCATCTCTTTCATCACTTTACACCCATTCATATTTTAATCTATAATCTAGGTTATATCCTTGAGTTATGCTTGCTAATCAGCCCTAAATGGGGCACAATCATCTTTAACCAATCTAGGTCCTCTTAATGATTATAACCACTTATGGGCAAATTATTATTTTGAATTTTAATCCTAATTATAACTACCTTTGGGTAAATTAGTAATCTTTTTAAATCAATGCATGCAAGCATTTTCTCATTTGGATTAATCTCAACCATGGGTTAATTCCAAATTTTTTCTTTCTTCTTTTTGAGGGACCATCCATCAACAAATGTGAAAACCACTCCCTTGAGGGGGGCATCATCATAAGCTTCCCAAAAAAAACATTTGGAGCTTTGTTATTCAATCATCATCTTATTTTTGGCATACAAGCCATTTCTCATTATTTAAGAAGACATTGCTTTGCCTATAGTTTTCAAAATCTTCCCAAATAGGGGAAAATTGTGGACACCTAAAACTAGCCATCGATAACCTCTAATCAGGATTTTAGCCAATTTCCACCTAAAATGCACAATTTGGCCTAGAAACACTAAAACATGATAAATGATGTGATATTGGCATATTCAAGTGCCAATTTTTGCCAGGGTATCACTAAATGGGGCAAGTTAGTTTATGGGCTAGCTAATTTTGATCTAATCATTCTGAGTCAAAATATCAATTTTGCACCTGGGTGCTCTAGATTACTTTTTCTTATCAAATATCTTGCATGAGAAACATGCCTTTATTATTTTATTTTGATAACATCCTAAATGGGATAATGCATCTAACTCATCTAACATCACCTTCCAATTCCAATCCAATCAAATTTTTGACCAATAAAAAGACATTATGATCAATTTGAGTAATTTATGCACAAAGTGCTTAAACATGCTTAAGAACTAATTAACCCAAATCAAGGCCTAATAAAAAATTACATGGAAAATTTTTGAATACTTATTTTTAGTAATGAATATTGAATATATGTATCATCAGGTGACCTCATTTCTTGGGAAGACATCCCTAAACCATAAATGCCACAAATATCAGGATTCATGCCTCCCATGCCTCATCAAAGCCCTCCATGCCTCTTAATTTCTCCTTTATCCCAAATATTGATGAGCCTATTTATCAATTTTAATTTCATAATTGGATTAATCCTTATCCATGCATCTCAATCTTGAGATGGATGGTTCAGGTTGATTCTAGACATTTGCGAAAATCTATAAATAGATAGGCCATGAACATCATTTATAAGACTTGATAATGCAAATTTATAATGCACAAATGATTAAAAAATACATTTAAATTAGTGTCACCATGCCAAATTGATTCCAAGAAAATCTAAGCCATAAGCCAAAGGTGCCAAGGAGAGATAGAGGTAGCCAA
The DNA here is from genome assembly GCA_037957365.1 of Torreya grandis. Taxonomy (NCBI): domain Eukaryota; kingdom Viridiplantae; phylum Streptophyta; class Pinopsida; order Cupressales; family Taxaceae; genus Torreya; species Torreya grandis. Next base: position 655,010 of record JARHVA010000177.1, read on the forward strand.
ACTTCTATTGCTAAGGACTTCATGAGCACAAACTGAGCAAGCCACTACAACAAGCATTTTGGAACACCCAAGGAAGGTAAAATAGGTTTATTTTAAATTTTAGTTGTGTGTTTCATTCATGTTTGTTAACTAGACTCTCCCTAGTGTCTAGGCCTAGAGATGTTATGCTAGTTATTATGTTTCTTTCATTTTGTTTTCATTTTAGAATTAACATGATACTAAGCATCCTCTCTTGAGTCAAATTCCTAGATCACATTCATTACATTATATTTTTCATATATTATTTGATGATCTATTCATTACTATGATGAAATATTCTCCACATGTTAGAACATATTTGTAAATTCTTTTATATTTTTACATAACATGATATAGTTAACTCTTTTATTTTGAGATGAGTAATTTGTTGGCTACATATCTCATCTCAAAAGGGGGACATATTATTGGTATTTTCATAGATATTAAATCATTTATTAATATAAAATTTAGATTTTGGGACATATTACATGATTTAGAGAATTTAGATTGGTTCAAAAAATTAGTTTGGTTTATATTATGAGATCCTATTTTATAGATTGAGACAATGTTTTAGAACATATGCAATGTATATGAACACATTTATAGGAAAAAAAGTTATAGGGTTTCAAAATTTTCATATCTGGGTAACATTTTATATCATGTCACACTGATTGGATAAGATTATGGGGAATGAACATTATTCATGCACACACATTACTATAATTTTATATTTAAGAGCATGGATTTGATGTGAAATTTATGGTACCAAATTTAATATATTAAATATACATATCATTTAATTCACCATTTATGATCCTATCATGGGATCCCCATTTCATTTTTAAGTTAAATATCATTTAATGAATAGTGAAATAGAGGTTCTGTTGGCCAAATTTGCTCGCAGGCAAATTTTGGTCTCCCTCTTTCCTTGCTTTTTGAAAAAGTGTCATTTCCAAGTTGCACGGTTCTTTCCATGGTTTGACACTTTGGTTCAGCCCCTTATTTCATCGACTTAAGTTCAATAGTTCAACAGCTAAATCCATGTATGCCTAGATGGTCGAAGGGGTAGCTCAACGTTCAAAATGCCCTATCAAAGGGTCGGCATGTCAAAAGAGAATTCAAGATCAACTTAAAAAAGGCAAAGGAAAAAAGGTCAGGTCACTTTTAAACACAAAAGACATAAGGTAGATGGAATTTCCATGGACTTTTTGTCCTCGAGAAAATGTCTGCAGACAAAAGTCTACGAAAAACAAAGTAAAGGCCACATAGATCTAGGGAAATTATTTGCGGGAGCCTGGGAGACCATCCAATATGAGCTAAGCAGCCTGCCGAAGGACCCCAAAGGGTAGATGCCCTTGCAGGGGACTTCTGGCCAATCCAAAGGGATGCTTCCAAGGAGCTGAAGGGGTCACTCTCCCTTTAGGGAAATTTTAAGATAGGAGAAGACAAAGCCACAGAAGAAAGCCAGCATGGACCCGACTGACAAAGCGAAGGACCTGAGGATGTTCTAGAAGATGTCAATTTTAGCATAACAGTATATCCATTGGTGTTCAAAGCACGATGGCCATGTGGATGTCAACTTTCATGAAGTAAAGTAGCTATTTCTTTCAAATGGAAAGCACTAACAAAGGATCCCAAATGCAGCGACCTGCTAAAATTTCACCCCTGAGGGTCAAGGAGCCAGATGAGACAAACTGAGAAAAGCCAAAAGTGACAAAGCAAGGAGAAATGACAAGATAGAGAAGAGACAAAGTGTTCTAGATGGCAAATAGAAGGCGATTTATTGCCTGATCTCTCCTAAATGATGCAAGCAGCAAACGGTGTGGACCATGCATTTTAAAAGAGGATAAATTTCAATCTATTGGCAAGAAGGGGGGCAGTCTATATTTCCACTTTAATGCTCAAATGCCAAGTTCAAATTCAATGATTAAACAACATGGTTCCAGCAGGCCTCTTTTAGAAGGATGACATCAGCAATAGTGTTTTCTTCTTCTCAATGAGGGACGTGACATATCCACTTGCAAACAAGGAGCGCCAATGAGCCTCTTATCTTTTTTCCATATAATGTCATGATTTGTTAATTTGTAATCATCTTTTTCAATTTTACAAGGCATAGCTTTGCTAAAATTTCACCAAAATCAAATAAAGATAGTTTTTTTTACCTCTTCGTGGATGGATATTCTTTGTATGTCCCGAGTGTTTGATTTGTGTTCAGCCATTATCTTTTAATGCTCTCACAGGTTCAACACCAACACACCAGTTATCTATAAGGTGCCATTTTCTATAGCTGACAGGAGGAGAACTCTATTTGGAAGTATAGAACAGAGGAAGTCATTTATAGTATGTATTTCATAGCATCTTGGTGAGTCCATATTCCTATATTTTCATAAGAACCTCCCTGCCATTTTCCTGGAGCCTGGTCTTTCTGCCAAGTCTGAGTGTATGTATGTATTTGTCTGATTCAAGGGTGGATGTGAGAAGGTCATTTCATTTTGGTGTATCACCTCCTTAGAGTAGGTTTGTTTTCCTGTAATCTTCCTCCTTTTTCATCCCTCCTAGTTTACATATATATATATATATATATATATATATATATATATATATATATATATACTTGTATGTTGCACTTGCTAAAACAAACAATGATACATCAGAGGGAGCTAACCCTTACCTAGAGACTCTCCCCTCCAGCTTCGCCAGTCCCACAAGCAAGAGGGGAGTTTCCATGTTGTAAGGAGAAGGCAGGAGTTTGACCTCCTTGCCCCAGGTACAATTTCTTGCATCAATAGTTTTGGCATGCCCAGTGGGACACATAGTTTGATAACTCATTAAGATTCAGGATTGATGCTGGTCTTAATACAACAAATTAAAGTTTTCTAGCATCTGGCAACTCCACTGGTAAGAGCTTTGATTTTCTAATTAAGACCAGTTGCTTAACTTTCTATGCCTAAAGTCACCACAAGGTCCAATTCAAGAGGGGTTCCTTTTAAATTCATTGAATTACCTTTAAACTATGCTAAAAGATTATGATTTGAGAAAACCCGCCCTTATCCAGTGATCAATCCTCCTAGGCCTGTTATAAGAGACACAGTCATAGCAAAACCCCAGTTATAGCCAATCCCAGCCATGGCATTGCCTTTTGCGACTTTTTGTGGTGAGAGCCCCTTGAGTCTCCCATGCTACGATCCAATTCTGGGAATAGCTCTCAAGAATGTGCCTTCTTTTGATGGAGTGGGGCCTATTACAACCATCGAGCATATTAAGAATATCACCAATCTTTGCAATATTCACAATGTAATAGAAGAAAATATTGCCATCAAATTGCTAGCTTTGTCTCTGAAAGGCAAAGCTCTTGACTGGTATGACACCTTGCCTATGAATTTAATACATTCTTGGAACAAATTGGGCACTCAGTTGACAGATCATTTTGGGGAAAAGAGTGATGGTCTCTTACTTACTAAACAGCTGACAACCATAAAGAGGGCTCCATACGAGTATATGCAGGACTTTAACACACATTTTCAAAATACTTGGGATAGAATTCCCATCTTGGTAAGACTGACTCCCAACTATGCTTTCTTGTACTACTTAAAAGCATTAAATAGTGATATCACTATGATGATCCAATCTATGGGAGGGCATATACTATCTGCTGCTTATGATATAGCCATAGTAGTAGAAAATTGCTTGGTTCAGGTTGGGAAAATAGCCCCTAGGCCTCACATGCCACTTTTCCTAGAAATGCTAAGACCGCTACTCCTGCATTGGCCCCTTTGCCTAGTGTTGAAAATCCAACTGCCGCTCTATCTAATGGGCTTCATGGGGTAAAAATCCTATTGAAAAACATGTCAAATGAGCTTGTAGCTCCTAAGAGGTAGCAAGTCCAAAGCAATAGGCCAAATTAGGGATATCAGCACTACGGTCAAGCTCCTAGGCCTCCTTTCCAAGGCTATAATCAAGGACAGGGTCAGCTCACTCAGACCAGACCATTTCAAAATTACAACTCAGGCCCCCTTTCATCATCTAAAGTTGTGGTGCTAGTTTAGAACAATCTAGTACAAGAGCAACCAGGTTATTTGACCATGGGATATGGTCAAGAATAGGCTATTTACACAAATGAGATGATGAGCTATTTTTAGAGTGTAGACAACCAAATAGCCACTCAATCTCAGGTCTTTGAGCCTTCAATGCAACCTAGCATGAGTAGCAATCAGGCCTAGCCGGATTCTACCCTAATGAACCATATGGAAGGGGAATTTTACTCAATTAATTATGTGGACATTGTAGACAATCAGGCTAATTGTGTTGCAGCCAACATGAGGTTCAAGAGAAGAGCAGTGATAGATGCCCAGGCTACTACTCAGACGGTAACAACACCTCCTCCATCACACTCTAATTCAAAAGCCCCAAATTTCAGGCAGTCATCTTTACCTTTAACCCCTCAACCTGCAGTTCAGCTTGGATCAACCCCAAATAAAACTTGAAGGGAGGTAGTCCTCAAATAAATATAGTGGAACAGATGAAGAAGCTGCATATGAATATCTCTTTATGGGATTCATTGTCTCTTCCAGGCCAAAAGGATGTATTAAAGAAGGAATTGCATGAGCTGGATCAACAAGCTACCCCACCAAGCATTGATAATGTATTAATGACAAATGGATAGCCTTCCACTTCAGGTCAGGTAAAGAAGGAAGAGAAAAATCCCCCTTTCTATGTATCCTTGGTTATTGGGGATTTCTTGGTACATAACTACATAATTGACAATGGGGCCAGCACCTAAGTAATGCCCAAGTGTATTGTTGACAAGATGGGACTGACGTATGAAGAGATGAACAAAGGCATCTTAAAACTAGATGGGACACCTACAAAAATAGTTGGGATTGTGAAGGGTTTAGGCTTGACGCTGCATGCTTGCCCAACCTTCTCAATTCCCCATGATATAGTGGTGGTAGACATTCCTCCTTATTTTGTAATTTTCTTGTCCAGAGACTTCACGTCAAAGATAGGTGGCTATCTAGCAGCAAATTGGTCATATCTAGTTTTTAAAACAAAGTATGGGACCAAGGTAAAAATCAAATCTGAAGCACTCTACAAGGACCATCTAAAACCATACATGCCCGAGGTAGTGAATGTCAGTTACGCCATCATTAATCTTGAATAGTCCCAAACAGACCAATCTCCATCTTTCACTCTTGAGAGAGTCACAGACTTACTCTTGGATGAGTGGGGAAATGATAATTTCGAGCATGATCCATACAAGTTCATTGAAGAGGCAGACCTTAGAGTCTACTGCATGCACGAAGAAGGTGCCTTCATGCCTAATATAATGAAGGCAAGCAAAGAAGATCTTGGCTTATGGCAGTTGTATTTTGATGATTCTAGAAGTAAGCTGGGAGCTGGTGGTGGGGCAATGTTAGTCTCCCCCTCAAAGGAAATGTTTTTTTCAGCTTTCTATTTCCAATTCTCTTGCACAAGTAATGTTGCAGAATATGAGTCTCTGATCCAAGGGCTGGAATGGGTAAGAAAAAGAGGGATCAAAGAGTTGCAAGTGTTGGGAGACAGTGAGCTGGTTGTAAATCAAATGAAAGGCCTGAATCTGACCAAGAATTCCTTGTTGAAGTCTTACAAGCATAGAGTCTAGGATTTGCTGGAAGATTTTCTTGCCTTCAATATTACCGCTATTCCTAGAGAGCAAAACAAACAAGTAGATAGGCTGGCAGCAATTGGTGCTCAGTTTAATGTTTCTAAGGAAATAAGTCGAGACTGTGGTTTGCACCACTTAAAAGTGGTGGTTTGGCCTTCAGTTCTTGACAACATTGCAAATTGGCAAGTTTTTGAAAGCGACAAAAAAATAACATTTTTCTTATAAGAAGCTGAATTCACAACATAGAATCAAGTGAAATTGCAGCAACAATACGACAATCAGATTGTTCAATTGAAGAACAATAAACTCCCTAAAGGTTTGGTCACGCTTGAAAGCATATTCAGTAGAGATGACCAATTAAGAAATGACAAAGCATGCATCATGACCAAAGAGGAAAATTACGAAAGGGTTGAAATATTCAAGGACAAGCTGCTTACACTTGGAAAAGTCTACACATTCCAAGAAAGGTGGGCTTTCATTTTGTTGTGTTAGGAGTTCTCCAATGTCTTTGCTTGGGATTATAGTGACTTGAAGGGCTTCGACCCAAGGCTTGTCCATCACACTATTTAATTTGAAGAAGGTGCCAAACTAGTCACACAAAAGCAAAGACCTGTAAATCTAAAAATTGAGCCCCTCATGTAGAGGGAATTTGCCAAATTGATTGAGTCTAGAATTATATTTCCAATTAAGCACTCCAGCTGGCTACCCAACCTTGTTCCTATTAGAAAGAAGAATGGGGAAATCAAGCTATGTGTCGACTTTAGAGACCTTAATAAAGTCTCTTTAAGAGATCATTATCCCCTTCCAAGCATGGAGTGGATTCTTTAGAAGGTAACAAGTAGCGAGCATTTCTCCCTCCTGGATGGTTATTCAGGGTATAATCAGATTCTAATGCAAGGTTGTGATCAGCATAAAATAGCCTTCACCACTAAATGGGGAATGTTTGCCTACAAGAAGATGCCTTTTGGGCTATCTAATGCTAGTGCTACCTTTCAGCGAGCCATGGATATGGATTTTGGAGGCTTAATGAATAACAATGTGCTGGTCTACCTCGATGATGTGACGATATTCTCCAAGGAAGTGAGCAACACATAGAGCACCTCAGGTAGATTTTTTAAAGGTGTAGGGAGTTTGACATCTCTCTTAATCCAAAGAAGTATGTGTTTGTTATTCATGAGGGGAAACTCCTTGGCCACATTGTGTCTAAGGAAGGCTTATTCATTGACCCCAAGAGAGTTCGCTCTATCCTGGAGATGTCCCTCCCAAAGCACAAGAAAGGCCTATAGATTTTCTTTGGCAGGATAAACTTCATTCGGAGGTTCATTCCTAATTTCACTGAGATAGTTAAGCCCCTGAAATCTATGTTAAAGAAGGGTGAGGAATTCAAATGGATAGGTCAAAGGAAAGATAGCTTTGAGGCCATCAAGTAGGCCATAACCTGGGCTCCCACTTTGATCAGCGCCGACGTCAACAAAGACTTCAACCTCTACACTTTTAGCAATGAAGAGGTGATATCTGCCATGCTTACCCAAGCTAACAGTGATGACCTTGAGCAGCCACTTGCTTTTTTTAGCCAAGGGTTAGAGGAATTCAAAGTCAGGTACACATATGTAGAAAAGTAAGTCTTGGCAGTAGTGTGGAGCTTGAAGAAATTCAAGCATATGTTGTCTAACAATAGGATCCACCTCATGGTCCCACATCTTGGCATGAAGGATTTCTTGACCAATTGAGACTTGAATGAGAAGAGGGCAGGGTGGATTACCAAAGTGATGGAGTATGACGTAGACATCAAGATCACCAAGTTGGTGAGAGGAAGAGGCATGTGCAAATAATTGGCTGTAGACTTCAAACAAAAAAGGGAAGATAGCTTGTTAATTCACAATCCGGCCACTGCAGAAGAACCAGTTGTCATAAAGGATTAGATGCTGGACATGAGACATTTCCTTACTACTAATGAGTGCCCACAGGGTCTTGATAAGATTGAAAAAAGGTATTTTAAACTCTAGTCTCTCCCTTATGTCTTGGTTGATGAAGTATTATTTAGGAGGGATTTCTCTGGGGTCCTCCTGAGGTGTATTGACCCTAACCAGGCTGATAAGGTATTGGCTGAGTTCCATGATGGGCCAGCAGGCGGTCACTTCACTCCTAGAGCTACTGCAGCAAAGATAATGAAAGCTAGCTATTTTTGGCCTACTCTTTTCAAGGACACCCATGCTTGGTTAAGGAAGTGCCAGAAGTGTGCACTTTTTGATAGAAAATAGTGATTGGCTACCATGCCTCTACAACCCATTCAGGTGGAGCAACCATTCATGCAGTGGGCCTGGATTTCATAGGGATGATTAATCCTCCCTCCAGTGTTGGGCACAATAGGGTCTTGACTGCTATAGATTATTTCACTAGGTGGGTGGAGGTTGTCACTTTGAAAGAGGCAAATGAAAGCACAGTCCTGGAGTTCTATGAGGACCTAGTAACAAGATTTGGGGTTCCAACCACCATAATCTCATATAACGCTTTGGCTTTTTTGGGAGCTAAAATAAGTGAATGGGTGCTAAGGTATGGCATATAACTCAGCACTTCATCAAATTATTATCCATAGGGGAATGGGCTGGCTGAGTCCACCAATAAAAATATGATCAAAATCATAAAGAGGACTATGGAGAAAAATTAGAGGACTTAGAATGTCAAGCTGAAGATAGCTCTATGGGCCGACCGAATCACTCTAAAGAGATCAATCAAAAACTCTCCATATACACTCATATATGGAAGGGAAGCTAGGCTTCCCATCTCACTTAAACTGCTAGCATTGGATCTTGCCCACCAGCTACAATTAGAAGAAGGAACCAGCATGGAGATCAGGTTATGTGAGCTAATGGAGCTCCAAGAGATAAGGGACTGTGCCATGGCTTCTATGTCTAGTCGCCAACAAGTAAAAAGACACTTCAACAAGAAATATTCATCAAAATATTTCTCTAAAGGAGACATTGTCTTGAAATGGGATGAAGACCAAGCTAAGCCTAGAAAGCATGCAAAATTTGATGCCCTGTGGAGCGGTCCTTACATAATTACTCAATGCAAGTAGCATAATGCATTCCAACTCTCCAGGTTGGATGGTGAAGAATTGCATATCCTAGTTAATGGGATACATCTAAAGCATTACCACTAAATTTTGGTTCACCTATACATATTTTCCCTTGTTCTCTTTCCTATTTTCCCTAAGTGCAGTTGCACAAGTAGTGTTTTTTAGCCTTGTATGTTTCCCTTTGCGTGTGGGGGTAAAAGATTTAGATGTTTGATTCTTAGATTTTTGGGGCTATTTTTAAATATTTCATAGCTACATCTGACTTTGTACCCAATGGACTGCAAGGCAACTAGATTTTCTAAGCATAACAGGCATGCTTCCCCTGTGAGTTGCCAATTTGTTGACTAAATTTACCCGCAGGAAAATTTTGGTCTCCCTCTTTCTTTACTATTAAAAAAAGTGTCATTTCCATGTTGCATGGTTCTTGTCATGGTTTGAAACTTTGGTTCGTCCCCTTATTTCATCGACCTAAGTTCAACAGTTTAGCAACTAAGTCCATGTATGCCTAGATGGTCGAAGGGACAGCTCAACATTCAAAATGCCCTATCGAAGGGCCGACACGTCAAAAGAGAATTTGGGATCAACTTAAAAAAGGCAAAGACAAAAAGGCCAAGTCACTTTTAAACACAAAAGACATAAGGGAGATGGAATTTCCACAGACTTTTTATCCACGAGGAATGTATGTGGACAAAAGTCCATGGGATATACATAGCAAATGGGCCCGAGGAATTTCTATAGACTTTTTGTCTATGGGAAAGTGTCTGCAGACAAAAGTATATGGAAAACAGAGCAAAGGCCACATAGATCTAAGGAAATTATTCACAAACAATTTATCTGTGGGAACCCAGGAAACCATCCAACATGAGCTAAGCAGCCCGTCGAAGGACCTCGAAGGGCAGATGCCCTTGCGGGGGACTTCCGGCTGGTCCAAAGGGATGCTTCTAAGGAGCCAAAGGGGTCACTCTCCCTTTGGGGAAATGTTAAGATAGGAGAAGGCAAAGCCATAGAAGAAAGCTAGCATGGACCTGACTGACAAAGCAAAGGACCCGAGGACATCCCAGAGGACGTCAATTTTAGCATAACAGTATATCTATTGGTGTTCAAAGCACAATGGCCACGTGGACGTAAATTTTCATGAAGTGAAGTAGCCATTTATTTCAAATGGAAAGCGCTAACAAAGGAGCCCAAATGCAGAGACCTATTGAAAGTTTGCCCCTGAGGACCAAGGAGCCAGATGAGACAAATTGAGAAAAGCCAAAAGTGACAAAACAAGGAGAAATGACAAGATAGAGAAGATACAAAGTGGTCTAGATGGAAAATAGAAGGCAATTTATTTCTTGATCTCTCCTAAATGATGCAAGCAACAAACAATGTGGACCATGCATTTTAAAAGAGGATAAATTTCAATCTATTGGCAGGAAGGGGGTAGTCTGTATTTCCACTTTAATGCTTGAATGCCAAGGTCAAATTCAATGATTAAATAACATGGTTCCAGTAGGCCTCTTCTAGAAGGATGACATCAGCAATAGTGCTTTCTTCTTCCCAATGAGGGACACGACATATCCACTTGCAAATAAGGAGTGCCAATGAGCCTCTTGTCTTTTTTCCATATAACATCACGATTTGTTCATTTGTAATCATCTTTTTCAATTTTACAAGGCCCAGCCCTGCTGAAATTTCACTAGAATCAAATAAAGACAGTTTTTTTACCTCTTCTTGGATGGATATTCTGTGTATGTCCTGACTGCTTGATTTGTGTTCAGTCATTGTCTTTTAATGCTCTCACAGGTTCAGCACCAACACACTAGTTATCTAAAAGGCACCATTTTCTACAGATGACAGGAGGAGATCTCTATTTGGAAGTATACAATAGAGGAATTCATTTATAGTATGTATTTCACAGCATCTTGGTGAGTCCCTGTTCTTGTGTTTTCATAAGAACCTCCCTGCCATTTTCTAGCAGCCTGGTCTTTCTACCAAGTCTGAGTGTATGTATGTATTTATCTAATTCAAGAGTGGATGTGAGAAGGCCATTTCATTTTGGTGTATCACCTCCTTAGAGTAGGTTTGTCTTCTTGTAATCTTCCTCCTTTTTCATCCCCCTAATTTATATATATATATATATATATATATATATATATATATATATATATATATATATATATATATATATATATATATATATATATATACCTGTATTTTGCACTTACTGAAACAAACAATGATACATCACAGGGAGCTAGCCCTTACCTAGAGACTCTCCCCTCCACCTTTGCCAGTCCCACAGGTGAGAGGGGAGTTTCCATGTTGCAAGGAGAAGGTAGGAGTTTGACCTCCTTGCCCTGGGTGCAATTTCCTATGTCAACAAGTTCAATATCCTTTAATGGGCTATACCTACTCTCAAAGGTTTGGTAATTTATTTTAAAAATCCATAGACATTTCATTACTACATTATCCATTAGGGAATGATCACCCCAAATTCTCCAAATGCTTTATTAGGAAGCATAATCTCCAATGCTTCGCTAGGAACCATAGTCTCCAATGCTTCAAAAGGAAGCATCATCTCCAACACATCACATGGAAATATGGTTCACCCACTTACATGGGTATTCCTTCCTTTTTATCTAAGTTAAAAAATATATTTTTCAATTCATATTTAATTTCATATATGGTAATTTATTGTTGCATGTTTAGTATGGGTTTACTTGGAGCAAAATCCACACTGAGAGCCTTAGATAAAGTGTGTTTACACACAAAGTTACATCTCTTTATCCTTTTAATTTAAAATTATTTAATTTAATACTATGATAAAATGAGGACATTTTTAGACACTAAAATTTATATTAGAAATTTGGTAATGTCAAGCTTGACCAATCCTTACCTTACATGATTTTTTCATACACATATGGATATTTCACACCCTTCTCTTATATTCAAATGCTTTCTATGGGTATTTCCTGCCTAGTTTACTATTAGTCACCTAAAAATATTTCCCTAATTTATACCTAGTCTACTTAAAATCCTAATCAAATTATTTCATAATAATTAAATCACTATTTTTGTCTATTGGTTAGATGTGGATGTATCCTTTTAAAAGAAACATCCACCTTCACTAGAAGTTTTTTTGCACCTAATAGTCAATTTTCAAATTCATATCATTTTTATGGATCAAACCATATGTTTCTCATGTCAATGGCATGAGAAAATATCCAAAGATCCATATATAAATATACAATAGGTCTATGTCTGTTTAATCATCTAGAATTATTAAGTAATCCTATTTTAACACTTTAACATTCAAAGGGAGTACCTTATAATTCTTAATTTAATAATAAATCATAAGGAGAAGGCCCTAGTTGTTAAAGAATTAACTTTAATTTGGCTCCTTCCTATAGGTTTATAGGCTTATCCTAAGTCTTAGTTATGTGTGTATTTACTATACTTATAAATACACTTTATTCATATGTTTATGAGGTGTCACTCACCTCCCTTGTCCATTTATTGGATTTATAGTTACTTTTATGTAGCTATCTTTTCTCTACATGGAACACATTTCCCTGTCTCTCTAAAGGAATAAGACACAAGTAGAATACACATAGGAGTCTTGTAAGGTAATAATGGGATTCCTTGTAACTCTCATTCTCATCCTATAGCTCTATAAAATATCCCTTCCTCTCCTCTATTCCTCACTAGAATCTTATAGCTCTCTCTCTTCTTCTCTTGTGATCTTGATTCAATATTGTACTTATGGAGATTTTGGTTTCAACACTTATAATAATATCACATGAATTTTTCTCTAATACATTTAGTTTCATACTTTAAAACTCTTATCTCATTTATTGTTTGCACCTTGAGAGGTAATATTGTTTCTTATTTTCATTAATGTTTTCACATTTAATGTTATTGATGAACATTATTGGAATAATTCCTACATGGTATCAAATCTAGGTTTATCTTATTGACTTTGATTGAGAGTGTGCAGGTTTAGAGAAACCTTATTTTTTTGTAAGGGTTTCCCTTGAAATTTTTTTATTTTAAAAAAAACAAAAAATCCTTCTTGGTTTTCTAATTTTTTAGTTCACTACTCTCTCATGTTTTGCTAGAAAGTTATTACATGTTACTCTCTTGGAGCTATTCCTACTGGGTTTTTTTGTGGCTCTTCATTCTTATCAAGATTTTTTTTCCTACAAGTATTTTGTCTCTTTTATCTTCTCTATAATTATTTTTCTCCAAGATTTTTTCCTTATCCCAACATTTTCCTTTTTTCCTCTGTCTAAGAATTTATTGTGTTACTATTTCCTTGTCTTGTAGAAGATATTTTTTTACCTTAAATCTCTATTTAGAATTTATATTTGGTTAAGTTCCACTTGAGTTTTTTTTCTTTTCCCTTGCACCTAGCAAGATGCATTCTCTTTTTTTCCCCTACTTGGTTGGCATCCATTTATGCTTCTTCTGGTTAATTCTATTTAAGTTTTTTATTCCAACTTATTCTCATTACCAAGATTTTGTTTGTTTTTCTCAATATGTGATTTACCTCCTTCAACTACATTTTATCCTAATTTTGTTCACCTTAAATCTCTATTTGGCATCCCTTTTCAGTTAAGTTCCACATGAGTTTTTTTCTCTACTCTTACATATATCAAGATACATTCTCTTTTTTCCCCTACATGGTATTCATCGATGCTTCTTCTGGTTTATTTTATTTAATTTTTTCTTCCAGTTAATTCTCTTACCATGATTTTTTTGTTCTCCTTAATATGAATTTTACCTCCTACAACTACATTTTATCTCTTCCATCTGTGTTATTCTTTCCTCATATTTTAGAGGATTTTATTTTTTACATTTGGCATCCCTTTTTGGTTAAGTTTCACCTAATTTTTTTCCTCTACTCTTACACCTAGCAAGTTGCAATCTCTTTTTTCCCATGCTTTGTTGGTGTATATTGATGCGTCTTCTGGTTGTCTTTATTTAAGTTTTTTATTCCATCTCATTCTTCTTACCAAGTTTTTTTATTCTCTTCAAGATGTGTTTTACCTACTTTAGTTGTGTTTTATCTCATATCTATCTTTTCTTCTCTTGTGCTCTTGATTCAATCTTGTACTTGTGGATATTTTGGTTGCAATCCTTTTAATAAGATCATGTGGGTTTTTCTCTAATATATTTGGTTTACCACTTTAAAAATCTTATGTATTTTATCATTTTCACCTTGAGAGGTAATGTTATTTCTTGTTTTCATTAATTTTGGCATGTTTAATGTCATTTATGAGCGTTATTAGCATAATTCCTACACTAGATAAGTCTAAAGCACCTAAGCCAAGCCAAGTTTGAAAAAATTCCAAGTGTCAAAAGCTAGATTACAGGTTGCATTCATTAAAGGAGATTGATTACACACATACACCTAATGGGGATAAATATATGTGGTTTAAATTCTCTCTTTGTATTATTGGATATGTAGGTTGTGCTCATCCATTCATTTGGGAGTTGTTGAGGTCATAACAACCAATCTCTTTCCCCCTTTTTAGGCCTAAACATAGTTTTTAAAGTAGATCTAGGGTTTCAAAGAAAAGGGTACATGTTTCAAGATATTTCACACATAATATGTTCATGATATCACACAAGAGATGGATTACAATTATGCATAGTTATATGCCCCAAAATATAGAGGTGCACTTTACCCAGACAAATTTGGCAAATGAAAAATGTTATAATTTTATGTAATAATTACTAATTGAATAATTTGTACAAGGAGTTATAGATTGCCAATTGTTGATCCAAATGACTCAAAGTCTACTTTTAACTCTTATGATATCTTAATTCATTCTCATACCTGAACAAAAGAGTAACATGCTAATCATATTAATCTATTATGTCATTTATACTTATAATAAGTATGATTGTGTAATCATATTTTACCATTTACATTTAGAATCATATATTATTATAATCGATTATGAAATTTAAATAGTTAAATATTTTATTCTTATTTAGATAACTAAATTTGAAACAAGGTAAAATAAGTTATACAATTTAATTTGTGGGTATATAGCTTTCTTTGTAAAATAGAAGAGGATTTTTTATCTAATTTCAACAAGAATAAAGGTCCTAAATTAATGCTAAAACATATCCAAAACCTTAAAAAATGGTCATGATGAAATATTGATATAATTTTTATACATGAGGTACCTTATGAGGTAGCCTTTAATGTTTTAGGATTGGTAAAAGAATATTCACTCCAAGGCATGAGTTGCAGGGTATTAGGTTATGTAACCCTCATATATTATAATATTTTTATGCCCTCTTTTTCCTAGATTATGAGCCATGCTACAAATAATATGATTATTAGATACCAATTGAAGGCACATTTTCTCTTTGAAATCACATAATTTAGAGCCCATGATGCATCTTGGTCAGTCATCAAGTTCAAATGATTATATGCACTATTCCTTACACATTGAAATAATAAGTTGAGCCTATTTTCAACTTATTTTAATTGGTTACAAAATTTTAGCACCTTCCCCCATTTAGGCTAGGATTCACCCCTATAAGTTTTAATTGTATTAAAAATATTACATAGCCTAGTGATTGCACTTTGGATGTTATCCACAATTTCCCTTAGAACTTGAATAATTTGGCTTTACAAGAGCCTCTATTTTGCTTACTCTTAGATTCTATAAATTTATTTCATAACCTCCATAGTCAATGCCATGAATGAAAAAAATCCATTTATATATTTAGTGGGGTCAATGGGATTCATTTTCTAACTTTTGGCTAAGTGGAATAGATTTATATTTGTTCCAAAATTATTTCTTTCCTTATGTTACCATCTACTCCCTTTCTCTTCCTTATCCTTTGAATTGTACTACTCTGCTTATCAAATGAGTGGAGATTGTGTGTAAATCTATTAGGAATAGTCCTTTCCTATATCATTTTCATTATTTTAATTATTTAACCCATTGAGGCGCAATGATTTCTCTTTTCTATTTGAGTAGGTCAACCTTTATAGAGGTGGAAGGTCGAGTGATTCTTGGTGGTAACATTGAAGCACTTATGTGGATGGGTAATTTAGGAGGAAATTGAATGACCCTCTTCCAACTTGAGACATCTCTCTGAGGTGTAGTTTCTACCGCACACTTTGTCTAGCATAGGGTTTTTGAGATGACCATTATAGAGGATGGAACTAGTGTAGACTGTGGTAGAGGTAACCCTAATTAATTTGATGGTTTTGGAGGAATATGTGGGTTTTAAGTATAAAAAATTGATACATATACCAAATATTTAAATTACACTCTCCTTTTGGGAGATGTTATTTGAGTTATAATGGAAATAATGGAAAAATCAATAAGACCAATGTCCTCTTACTCTAGGGTTTGCTCTTTGTTATGAGCATATAGTGGATAAGTTTTTATTAAATATTTTTGAAAAGAAACCAATGGGGAAATATACATAATAGAGCTTGTGGAAGATATATTGACAATATTTGTATCAATAATTATAAGGGAAGGAGAAATAGAATAAAATACCTTATATATGGTCTAATTTTATTCTTCAGTAAGAATTTGCTAGTCTCTTGTATCAGTTAGAGCTTATTCTTCTTCTAAAATTTTAAAGTTCATTAACTTTACATTTTATAGATCTGTCTCTTATTTTGATTCATCTTGCACTTTTGTTGTTATAATTCATAGTTTGCTTCCTTAATAGTTTCAACATTTTTTTCTTCCTTGTGCATGTTGTAATCCATTAATGAAACTATTTATTCAAGTGCTTTCCCTAGTTCCTCATCAAGAGGTTTGACTCAGTGATGGTATTTATTTCAATTGTTGAGTTTTGAAAGAGGTTTGGGATAATTCTAGATTTCCCTTGGTGAGTTGTTATTGGGGAAATGTGATATGAAGGGGAAGGTGAAACCAATAAGGGAGACATAGTAGTAAGAATTAGTATTGTAGGTGGTGAAGGGGTAGGTTGTGAAATAATGGTGTTGGAAGCAAGATTGGATGAAGTGGAAACTATTACAATAGGAAATACTTGGGAGGTTCTCTTAAAAAAAAATTGTAGATGGTGAAGGGTGACTCATCAAAGGTACTTGAGGGAAAATAGGAGTATATGGAAGGGATGTAAAATAACTATGTAGAAACTCAAAAAGACTTACTTGCATGACTATAATAAGTAGAGCCATAGGTGGCCAATAAAATGCACCTATTTTTCCATCTAAAGGAGATAAAGTTCTCATAATTGTAGTAGGAACTGAATGAGGACTAGGGAGACATTTAAAAATGTTCTTATTAATCTGATTATTTTCCTCCCTTT
This sequence comes from Torreya grandis, assembly GCA_037957365.1. Lineage (NCBI taxonomy): Eukaryota > Viridiplantae > Streptophyta > Pinopsida > Cupressales > Taxaceae > Torreya > Torreya grandis. The sequence goes on from JARHVA010000177.1 coordinate 672,055, forward strand.
AATTACTGTGCTTTCCCTCTAATGGATTAATTTATTCTTATTTAGGAGAAGTAGGTTGACATATTCATGGACACTTTGATAATGTGGTTGAGGCCATTGATGACTCCAAAAAAATTTAGACTCTTCCACCATTTAATTTACTCACTTTGTAGTGACTTTTGGGTCATATTAGATTGTTTGAGCAATTAACATTGGCATATTATGATTGTTCATATTACTCCAAAATTTAGAATCATGTAAAACATTGAGGAAGATAGTATCATGTTCATATAATTTGTGACCATGATGATAACCTTTTTATTCTATGCTTAAGAAGATAACTTTTGACTCTTTCCTTGGGGTCCCAATCTCTGTATTGGGATACTTTAAGGTCATAGTGAGCCCTGACCTTTCCCACTAAAATGAGATGTGTCGTTAGTGTAAAATAATTTTGGTTAATGCCTCAAGTAATATTATGATAATAGGATTGGTACTTGAAACCAAACTCTTCATCCACACTATTATAAATTGGTGTGAAATTTCTTATTCAGCCACCTTATCTAGGATGTGGTGTGGTAAATACAAGTGGTGCTCTGGTACTTTCAATTATAATGATAGTATAATCTAGGTAATACCAATAATATTCCGTTTTATAAGTTACATCATGATTTCTCTCTAAGACAAATAACCTATTTGATTTATGGATTATTATGGTTGATTAGTTAATTAACTAATATTTGATTAAGCTTTATGACATATGTTGATTATGGGAAAGTTTTTGTTATTTAATTTACATGATTAGTTTACTATGATTTAGTAGTAATCGTATTATATACATTATGATCATGTTGATACAACATTATATTATGGTTATAATGATGTTTTGGGATAACTACTTGTTGACCAAATTTGACCCTATAAGTCAAATTAGGCCCCCTACAGGTAAAAACTTGATTTTTAGATGTTTTACGGGTCTAATATTTTTTATTAAGGTATATAATAGGTCCTTTGATGTTATTTAATGTTATATTGGCCTCGATCAGTATTATTTTAGTCCTTATATCATTTTGAATCATTTTAGGGGTCATAAATAGAGCATTTAATAAGTTGTACAACATCCTCGGGAAATGTAAAGGTTATAAAATGTATTGTCACATCCCATGTGTCCTAATATGTCTTAATCAACTATCATAACTAGAAAGTGGTAAATTCTTTAGAAGAAAGGATAGTTTTCTTGAGAAAAGAGAAAAATTTGGCACTTGTATGGTCCATAAATGAGTTTTACATGGGATAAGGTTGTAATACGACTCTTCATATTTTCCACACTCATTTCATTGCTTGACACACTTTGGAAGTGCTAAAATTTTTCCAAAACCATTCTTTTCTTTTCTTACCCTTTTAGACATGTAGAAGTGATCAATAGGTTCATGTGTGGTACAGTTAGTTGGAGAAATTATAGGTCAAATGCATTTGGGATTTGAAATTACACTTAGATTCATTTAAATATCAAGATTTCAAATAATGGTGGCTTGTGCTTCATGAACCATCCTCATAAAGTTGATTGTGTTTTTATGCTTGCTAATTTGTACACCCTATAGGTTTTGATCTTATTAAAATGATTTCATACAAATCACTTGCTGATATTGATCCCAAATGATTTTGGATTTCCATTATAATTATTCTCATTCTTATTTTTATGTTTCAAGCTATTATGGTGGGAAAATCACCTCAAGTTTATAGAATGGTCTTGTTTGAGAATGACAGGCATGTTTCCACCATTTTAAAATTTTCATGCTTTGATAATGATTTAAGAATATGTATATGATTTAATTATAATTTTTTCAATGTCTTATGAAATCCTCACATTTCCAATCTCATATTCCAAAGCATAATCCATGAAGGTGCAGTCATAAAACATCATGTAGCTAGTTTGTTTAAAGATTATTATACACAGTCAATTTTTGAGCTATGCAGAGTTCTAAACCACATCCATGGAGTCACAGGGAATTTTAAAATGTTGTTGAATTTTTTTGAAACATTTAAAATTTATTGAGTTTCCATATGTTGCAAGAAAGGGGGTTGTTGCAGTCATGAACAACATTTATACACAGTCTGCCATTAGTGAGAATCTATAGGTGCTCTATAGATGATGCCATGTTGAAAGGGGATTTTTGATGTGTTTCAGTTATTTTGAGTTATAACATAACATTAGATAAATTTTTTAAGTCCCATATTTTATCACAAACATGCAGATCCTGCATACTACCTATAATTTTCATCTATTGTGTGCACTATGGAATGTTCACCTATAAGTGGCATTGGTAGAGCCTTGAAGGTACTTCTATAGAATATTAGAGCATGGTAAGATCTTATTTAAAACCCTAACATGTGTAAAATATCAAATAAGACCTAATTGAAGAATAAAGTGGGTATATATAATTGAAAACTTTAATCAAACATGAGATGACTGAGTACAAGGACATTTTCCATAAATTGAGAAAATAGAGGTTGAAGAGTGTTTTGTGAATATCATATGATAAGGCTATAAGTAATTTTGAGGAATACCAATGGTTTTTTATTATATAAATATCATATGAAAATATAATTTCAAATAATTAAGTCAATAAGATCAATAGAGAGTGGTTTTTAGTAAGCCCAAAGTTGTGCTTTAATGTACTAAAATCAGGCAATGACTTCTATAGTTGGAGCTCCAAAGAGACTTTCAAACTCAAAGTTGAAATAAAAACCATGTTTTATGATTGGGTAAGTATTATATGGTTTAATAAAGTTTTAATGACCTAGGGGACATTTAAATGGAAGATATATTGTGATTTGGTTCCCTAAACACACCTACATGCCCTTTTCATCACCAAATGCTCACCTATAGCCAGCCAAAGGTGAAAATTTAAAAAGATGTTTCTTTCATGATAACCTAGAGAATAACGGACCTAAAGCATGATGTGAAATATTTAAACTAAATCATACCATAATGTAAAGGCTAGTATGTTGGTTTTGGATCAGATAGACACCTTTAGATGCCCCTCATTTGAAAATGTTCACCTATAGCCAATTGTAGATGGCTGAGAGATAGTGAGCATAAAAGGTGATGATTCTTAGGTTGGTTTTGTCCAAGTAGGAGTGAATAAGTATAAAATATTTTTAAATTAAAATAAATCCTTAAATTAGGTTTTGTATCACTACATTAAAGGTCCAATTATGAAAATCCACCTATAAGGGTTACTCTTGAAGAAGAAACATAGAAATACAGTGAGACTGCCTATGATTAGTTTTAGGGACAAGCCAATTTAAAGGTGTAATATGAGAATGGGAATGGATTAAATAAGTATTTAAAGACTTTTATAAGTCTTATAAACTATTTTTAAGGACTAATCCATACATAATCACCTACAGGTGTAGTATATTATATCAAAGCACAGTCTAATGATATAACTCAGTCTTGAGAGTTCAAGGTATATGGGAGGTATGTGTGGAAAGTTAAGATGGTGATTAGAAATATAAATATTTAATGATGGGAATTATTTTATATATATGTTATTAATATGTAAAACAATAATATATATGACCTTAAACATACAACACAGTCTACTTGCTAAAAACCCTGCACAGTCTGCCTAGTTCCTAGTTTGTCTTAGTTTTTAATGCATTTGAGGGGCCTATTGACATGATAAAAAGATATATTTTGGTGAATAAGGCCCCCATGAATTTTATAATATCATAAAATACTTATTTTGTCTATAAAAATAGGGGAAGTTCCCTCTATTTTATCTCAGATAGAGGGTACTTCCCTTATGAGCAAAACATGCATTCTTGACAAGAGGTGATAAAAGGATGACCAATGAGTTGTTTGTAAATGTAAATAGGTTATGTGAAGTGGGAATAAATATATTAAAACATTATTAATCTTACACAAGATTGGGAAACCCAATAATAAGGCTTGGGTGGCTAGGTTTGCAAGCAAGCCTAAAAGGTAAAGTTTTGTTTAGTGTCCAAATGGGAGGTCAATATCACTTATAGACTTGGGTATGAATTATAACTCATTTTTAAATGTTTTTAGAGTGAATTTATAGGTTTTAAATATTTTATAGTTTAGGTTAATCCATAAAAACTCATTTTGGGCTTCAAGGACTGTAGACACCAATATCATGTCAAACCCCCCCTTAGTCCCCTTCTAAACATTAACACTCCTAACCCACACTTGAACCCATTTCACCTTGGACACGTCACCTAGACACCTCACCCTAATACCATTTCTTACCCTATGAGTCACCCTGAGACTAGGTCTTCCAAATCCTAACTACCCATGACCTTTTCTCACTCTCTAACTACCTCTTGTGCCTCATAAGCCCGTGTTTTGACCATTCTCCAATGGAAAAGGACCTTGGCAGGTGGAGAAATGGGCAAAGGGATATTTTTATCCCTTTTTACATATTCTCTCTCCACCAATGTTAGTCAACCCATGACTGATGTCGGCGGGATAGCCGACTTCGATTACATAAGCCTAGCTCTAACATTGAGTTATGGCCCACCTCTTTGACATCAACATGCACACTCTATTAGAATTCAATTATCTCTCTCCTGGCTACCAAAGTTCTACACAAGTTACTCCAGACACTAGATTGAAACATTGTACGAGGACCTCAACATCAGCCACAATAGGAATAAGCATTCTGATACCTGTGGTTCTTCATCTAATAGAGCTAAGTATTCTATCTCATTTTAGTATTTTAGAATACATTGGTAATTAGTTTCCATTTGATATTTTTAAGTACTATTTAGAGACCTAACTTCTTTCATGGAGAGGCTAAAAATCCTTCCTCTTATTCTTACCCTCTTTTCACCCCTATCCTGTACCAGAGACTCTTTTGTCCTTATTCACTTTCCCACAACCCTGCACAAACCTCCTAATTTCTAGAGAATCTTCTGTCCATCACAAAAATACTCCAAAACCCATCCAAGGCCCACTGCCCCTACCAACATCAGCAACAAAACTGATGTCGGCACTATTTTCTATTGACTTCAATAGATAAACTGACATCGGTGACTGTGTAAACCATAAAACCTATGCAAACAGCCCATAGACCAAACAAAACCTTTGACCAGCCTGCTGTAACATTCTGAGACACATGGAATATAGGGAATAGGTACACAATATTCTACCTTTCCATTTCTTTAAATCTTTTATCATTTCTTTTTATACAACACTCTTTTCGTTAAATAGTGGACTGTCATCCCTTAGGGAGCTTTACGCTTCCAGGACCGAGCACGTAGCTTGGCAGTCCACCATATCCTCTTCTAACATATTATTTGTTTAATTCTTATTCTTATTGCAGGTGTTTCCTCCACAGCCAAAGAGGAGCTCCCACAAAGCTTGCATATGGTGCGCATTAAATTTGGGTAACGTCAAACCCCAACCTATTAACCTTAGTTTCTTCCTTCTTTGAATGCAATTAGAAAAAATATAGAGAAACATTTTGGCATGCCCAGTGGGACCCTTGGAGTTTTCCTTGGGTTCATTCTTCTTTTAAAAAAAAGCAAATTTTCATATAGATGCATTAGGAAAATCTTCACTTCTTGCATCCCTTTCCCTCTTACTTTATGTTTCAAAAAGGAAACCATTAGTAAAAGTTAAAAAGAACATCTCTTTTTCTTCTTGTTACTTCTTGCATAGAGTAGTGAAAAAATCATACTCTTAACCTCTTCTCCAATTGTTTACATTTGAACAACATATTTTGATTTGGGTTAAAAACTACTGCATTTCATTCTTTCTTGAATGCATACTTAGGCCACTTAGTAATTAAAGCATTATGAATAAATCATAGTGCACAAATGTTACACAACCAAAACACAATCACATCAAATCAAACATTTAAACTTACTTGAGACAAGGCCCGTCTAAGATTTCATCACCTAGCAGATACCTTACCCCACTTGGTGATCTTACTTGGATTTCACCACCAAGAGGAGGACCCACTATGTTCTCTAGCAGAGTATACACTATAGGTAAAGTATATTTTGGCTAAGTGGCCCAGCTCGGATCTGGGTTCGTGAAGTGAAGGGAGCAAGCTCTAGCACCAGGCCATGTATTGAACTTAATACGGATATTTTTGAGCACCAAAACACAACCTGAAACCAGCCATAGACTTCCTCTTTAGGACCTGTTCTACAAGCCCAACTCCCAACACATTCTCTTAAGGCATAAGCCACAATGACTTTAAAACTCATTCTTAGGAATCTAACATTTTAGAGGTTGCTTGCCTAATCATCTATTCTGCTATTTTTATCTGAGTGTTTGAGCTAGTAATCGTACCATTCTGAAGTCTAAAACAACTCAAAATATCTTTTGCCTCTAAAAACTATTAGTTTTTTGTGTTTCTGGAATTACACAGAAACCAACATCAGTTTCTCCACCAACGTCAACAACAACCTTCACCGACATTGGTTAACTGACCGACATCGGCAACATTTTATAACCGATCTCGGTTAAACAACTGATGTCAGTCACTGTCAATAAATAAATAAATAATTTCTAGACAACAAGCTTAAAACCCAAATTTTTTATTGTTTAACACAAATTTTGGTTTTCTGAAACTAAAACACATAGTTTTTGGAACTTGAATCCCTTTTGCCTTGGATGGTTCTAACTTGCAGTCAAGCCAAATCCCTTATTGACCACATGAGTCAATAGCCAGTCCCACCTTAACCCTTCGTGCCAAGTCATCTAATGGAGCATACTTCAGATACCGAGTATAATCCTATCCAACCTACCCCCAATCAACCTCCTATTGTTCTCGAAGGGGATCAAGAATTTAAGAGATTCCTTGACCATAACATCAAGGCTCTCCAACATTATCTCACTAGAAGCCAAATGTGAAACCCTTTGGATAACCCAATTTATGGGATGCCAACTTCCTTGGTTGAAGCGGAAATGATATCAATAGCATCCGCTACCCAACCTATGGTCACCCAAGCCACTACCTCGACTAGTAACCCAACCATGGCCAATGTTCAAGATTTGGCCTCTCCTTCTATCCTTTTTGGCCCTACCTCCATTGGGGTTTACATACCCCCTCAACCACAAATAATTCAACCAAGTTTGACACCTTTTCAGAACTTGATTGTCTCTATCCCACCTACTCTTGTGCCCATAAATACAAGAGTGGCTACTCATCCTTTAAATAGTCTCGTTGCCATTCAACCACCCTTAGCGGTATCTAGTCAAGTTGTGCCCTCCAACTTTGCAGCATAAGCCCCCTTGACCTCAACATTGGCCCCTATGATGAACTATCAGTATGTTTCACCTACACAAATGCAACCAAGTATGTCATACGCCCCTCCCAAAGCCTACCAAGTGCCCTATAACTTAGGGGGTGCCCCTCATGCCAATCCATCTGCCGATCTAATTAAGATGTTGATGGATAAGATGTCCAACCTTGAGACATCCATTTCAAGTTTGAAGAATGTTCTTTCATATGAACAAATCTGCAATGAACCTATTTACCCTTCAGTTCCTATTCGACCATACCCTAGCCAGTGGGAACTCCCAAAATTTACTCACTTTCAGAGTAAAGAAGACCCACAACAACATCTACGAGCATTTAGACATGCTTGATACCTCATAGCGCATGATGATGCATTATTTCTTTGCACCTTCCCTATGTCACTTTCTAGCACCACCCTTGATTGGTATAGCTCCATTACTAGTCATTCTCTCTTCACCTTTACTCAACTCACTCAGCTATTCCTTGACCATTTCTCAATCAACATTACCAAGAAGGTCTCCATCATAGACCTTTATTCCATTAGACAATTTGAGGATGAGTCAATAGCTAAATTCGTCGCTTGTTGGAGAGGTTTGATCAACCAATTCTCCTTCTCACTACCTCAACTTGAGCTCATTGAGCTCTTTTCAAGAGCATGTGCCAAGCACATCTCGTCCACTCTGCGGGTTCAAACTTTCTGCACATTTGATGAAGCTTTCACTATGGCCTGAAAGCTTGAACTCTCTACAATCAAAGAAGATAGGATCAAATTGCATAGCAAAAATACCAACACAAAATCTAATGAACCTTCTTCTTCTTTCCACTCCATATCTAATGGATTAGCAAACACTATGGTCCTTAGGTCATCATCTTCTACCACAACCAACCAATTTGAACTCTCCACTTCACAAAGCATCACAAGACAATTCCAACAACAGTATGAACAATGACGATACACTCCAATAGGAGAATTGTATGCTTCCGTATTAGATAAACTAGTGAAGCAGGGAGTCCTCAACCTCCCTCAAATATGACTAGTCCAATTTGACCCCTCACAAGCCATCCCTGCATGGTATAGGGAAAATTATTTTTGTAACTATCATCGTGTCAAGGGTCATGACATGAATAATTGTAAAACTCTAAAAAACATTGTTCAAGACATGTTAGACAAAGGGGACCTTGTTTTGGATAACCCTAATGCGCTGGCCAACCAAAACATGGATGTCTTTAGGAAACCATTTCCTAACCATCCCCCAAGTCATAACAATGTTCATACCATGGCTGATGACCCTTAAGAATGCACCATACACACGGTTGACATGGTTTGTCCTTTCATTCCTAACCAACCTCTCCCACAATCTAAAGAGGTTAGTCAACCCATTTCTCCACCACAGGTAGAAGAGCCTATTTTACCCATACCACCCCCATGCAATGAAGAGCATCCTTTGCCTCACCCTCTTCCTCACGTAGATGAACCTGTTTCACCTGTATCACCCCCACAACATTAACTACCTCCTCAACCCATTCTTCTACCTTGTGAGGATCATGTATTACCTATTCCTCTTGCCCCCACCTTCCCTCTTCTTCTACCATTGGAAGAAGTTACCATTCATACCCCACACCCTCATGTAGAAGGGGCCATCATCTCTCTACTTCACCCTTTAAAGGATCCTTCCTCTCTTGTTTTCCCTCCAATGATGGAGGATAGTCCTCCATCCACCCCCCTTTCACACGTAGGAGAGTCTACTTTGACCTCTCCCATATTGGAGGATGCTTTGACGATACCAACGCCAGTGGCCCCGCCCTTATCCTTCTTATCACCAATGGAGGATCATACTTTCCACACTCCTAGACCACACATGGAAGGCATGATCATACCTACACTCTATCTGCTTGAAGAGCCAAATTCTCCAATCCCTTCTCTATCGAGAGAAGAACTCACCACCTCACCCACTTCAGCCGAGGAAGATCCAGTGAGGGTTCTTTCTCACCTTTGGCTTGTGATTGTTGTCTCCCACACATATCTACTCTCATAATCGCCCAAATCCCCTGAAGGATCGAATGTAAAGCCTCACACGATGTCATCTAAACCCTTCTCTCAATTGGTAGGAAACTTAGGATTTCTCCATTATAGGAACCTAAAACATGAGGTGTTATGGGAGCAACTTAAGGCTCCTTATCTTACACATCCTACTTCACATTATACTGCCAACCCTTTTGTGATGATTCACCCCAAAGTTTTTGATGAGGATCAGGCTTCCACTTCTAAATCATTAGAAGCTCAGCCTTCCACATCTAAATCTAATCTCTTATAGGCATCCACCATGCCGAAATATATTAAATCTCTTGGTGTTTGCCCTGTATGAAATCTCACTCACCCATAAGTGAAGTTAGATTTGAACCTCACCCTGCACAGTTATGGTCCTTACACCATACTAAAGAAGGGTGCTAAACCACGTCAATCTACTCCTCCCCCAACCAAAAAGGTGGTACGAAAAACTCCCCCACCTTCGCCATTGCCCTCTATCTTGGGTCCACATCCTTCCACTTTAATAGGAGTGCTCCCTATTCCAACACCTCACAAAAACAAACCACCTGCATTACTCCCTCTACCCATCAAAAACATATTTCTTCCATGAAATCTAACACCTCTCACTAAGAAAGTGCCATCTACGTGTGTGGCCACACCACTAACCAAAAAGGTGGTATGAAAAACTCCTCCTACAAATCCTAAATAGAAGTTGTCAACCCCTACTGTAATAAAGAGTGCAGACCCATTAGTGGGTTCCTATGCTTCATTGTTATGCCAATTGTTGCAGTCTTCTACCATCATTCTCCCACCCATTAAGCCATACCAACCTCTCAGATCAAAACCATCTTGGTTTGATGACACTCAAATCTACTTATATCATCGCACACCTAGGCATGATACTGAGCGTTGTTGTGCCCTTAAGGTTGTCATTCACCAACACTTGGAAAAGGACACCCTTCTTGTTGAGGATTCTTTTGACAAACTATCGACACCATCCCATGCCTCCCAAACCTCCTCACTTGAATCGGGATCCCAACACAAAATTATGGTCCCTCTACCACCTTCTCCCCCTTTATTTGAAATCAAAACTATTAATGTGGCCACTAGGTCCCAAACTCTAAAGGATAAAGGAAAAGAGCAAGTTTTTATCCCTTGGACATATCCATTCACCAAACTTTCTCCACCACCAAAACCCAAGATTTCTATCTTAGGCACATCTCAACCAACATCTTCAGAAGCAATTCATGACTCCATGGTGAAACAACTTCACCAAACCCCTGTGAAGATGTCTTTGTATGACCTAATATAAAGCTCTCCACAACATCACCAAGTCTTGATCAAAGCTTTAAAGGTAGTGCAACTCCAACCTGAAGACCCCCAACCATTGGCTGCTTTAGTCAAATCATTACCCATCATTGCCTCTATTACCTTCAGTGATTCTAAGATTCCTACCTCTAACCTAGAAGATCAAGATGCTTCCCTCTCAAACTAAGCTTGTCAGGCAAAATCTTTACAAGATGCATCCTCACATCGCACTCCTTGTCAAAGAGGAACTTCAACGTCTTCTCTCCATCTCATTTATCCAACCCATTGATTATCCACAATGGGTATCAAACATTGTCTTTGTCACAAAATCAATAGGGGGAATTTGAATTTGTACTGACTATCATGACCTCAACCTAGCTTGCCCAAAGGATGACTTTCCTTTGCCAAGCATTGACCAACTTGTCGATCTCCTTGCATGACATACTCTCTAACGATGACTTTCATCAAGATCGATTAACACAACTTGAGTTACTTGACAAATGTCATCTTGGCACTCTTAACCATCTTCATATCTACCAAGATCGCATCAAGCATGCCTACAACAAAAATTTGAAAGAGCAAGATTTCAAAATTGGAGACCTTGTCCTTAAAGAAAACCAAAACATGACCAATATGGAAAGAAGCAAATGAGGCAAGTTTACTCCTAATTGGATCAAACCTTATATAATAACACATAAGTATGGATCAAGGACTTATCATCTGTCTTCTCTCGAAGGCTAGCCAGAACTTGAACCCCTTAATGCCTTACATCTGTGACCATTCTATTATTAACCAAGTAATCATTCACTTGATGTTTAACTTGAGCTCATCCCTTGAGCAACCCCTGTCATCCTCATGCCTATTCCTTTCAACCTTTTTTTTAGCATTAATTCTTTGTCCAAATAAAAGGGAAACCCCTAAAACCTCTATAGTCTAGTCCATGACTAAAAGTTCAGTCAACCAAAAAACAAAAAATTGGGATGCCTAATAAAATATTAAAAGGTCATAAACTATAAATGTAGATTGCTCCCTTGAAGGACAACTACATCATTGTTATAATTAATAGACTTCTCCCTTAAAGGATAGATATTCAAAGACATCAAAACATACAAAGCAAAATATAGACCACTCCCTCGAAGGATGGCTATGACCAAATTTTGCTACAAAGATAGCACCCTCTCAGAAGCTTCCCACACCGATCAGCTTCACATGACCAAAAAACAAAACAACATCCCCAAGTAGACTTCCCACATTGATCAGTCTACCAAAAAAAATGGCTGACAAACTATTACGTCATGGACTTACCTATAGTCGTTCTCAGGGTCACCTATAAAAGGGGCAAAGTTATCCCTGCAAAAAGGTTACGCTATCCTCACATATCACATAATCAAACCTATTACCCCACAATACCCAAGGGATTTTGAGCTCACTTAATGTCAAATGATTAGAATACTTCTCTAACAAAAACCAATGGTAAATGACGTAATGCATGAATGGGGATTTTGTTTACAAAAACCCTATCTATGCTATCACTATGGTCCTTGTCAATGAAAGAGCAACACGCCTTTCACTTCTTATACACCTTCATCACATGCCAATAACATGACAACCAAAACATTTTCTAACCACTAACACAACATCATGATTTATTTAATGCAATTTGTGTTATATAAATTATCATAGCCCATTCACATCAGTTTCTATGGAAAACAATACACATGGAAACTATCAACCAAACACAATTTATGTCAAGCATATATCATCACCAATATGGAAAACTACTGAAGCATAAATAAACTCATTTCATTTTTAGCATACACCATCACCAATATGGAAAATTGATAAGGATGAAAAATCAAGTAACCTATGTTACAACATACACCATTACACAATATGGAAAAGGCTATAACATCATCATACACTAATCATTTCAAGCATGTACCATCAACCATATGCGAAATGCTAAAAACACTAACATAACCAAAACAACCTCTTTAACTCTTTTTCCCTTTTTAGGAGAACTACATTGGCTTGAGGCCCTTAAAATAGGGGCTATATAGGCAGCACTCAGTTGACATGGGGTCTTCTAAGGATAGCTCGGCCATTCATTCATCTGTCTACCTAATGGACCAACTATCTAAACCAACCCAAAATCATGACCAAACAATCAACCCTGACACTGTAGAATTCACCTTAGACTTCTCATGGGGCACATTGGAGATCACATACATCTCCCTAACCACAACAAACAACACTTGAGATCACTTATATCTCAGCCCGACTCGACAAATGACCTTGGAGATCGTGACTATCTCCTCAGACCACGACCACTTTCGAGACAACTTTGCCTTAGTTGTTTTGATTTCATATGCTACTTCATGAATAGTTAGCAAATTGTACATGCCCCTCACACCTATTGTCGGATTGTGACCAGTTGATCCCCAATATTTGTGACATTTTTGTGTTTTCTAGGAGCATTTCCTAGCTCAAATACTTAGAACATGATGACCATTAGAGCTACAACTTTGATCATTTAACCCAATCAGCTACCACTAATAAGCTGGGGACTGCTTACTTTGATTTTAGTCCTCCTCAACCATTAGAGCTATAACTTTGATCATTTAACCCAATCATCTACCACTAATAAGCTAGGGACCGATTACTTTGATTTTAGTCCTCCTCAACCATTGGAGCTATAACTTTGATAGTTTAACCCAATCAGCTACCACTAATAAGCTGGGGACTAGTTACTTTGATTTTAGTACTCCTCGACCTTGCCTGTGACAATTTGACCTGCCTATTAAGTGAAGTGGTATACATGCAATATCAACTATTGCAATGTTCACACTCTAACCTCACCTTACCCATCCACTGCCTATCAAATCAACACCTAATTTTAGGTTACCTTCTCTCGATTCCCAATTTGAGGGGGAATACCTCATCCCATACCTGGGGCAACCTACATTTATTTTTGTCTTGTAGTTTGTCAAAACAAACCACAAGATAAAAAGGGGAAAATGTAGACACCAATATTGGTCAAACCCCCTTGGTCCCCTTCTAAACGTTAACACTCCTAATCCACACTTGAACCCCTTTCACCTTGGACACCTCACCTAGACACCTCACCTAGACACCTCACCCTAAGACCATTTCTTACCCTATGAGTCACCCTGAGACTAGGTCTTCCAAATCCTAACTACCCATGACCTTTTCTCACTATCTAACTAACTCTCGTGCCTCATAAGCCTGTGTTTTGACCGTTCTCTAATGGAAAAGGCACTTGGTGGGTGGAGAAATGGGCAAAGGGCTATTTTTAGCCCTTTTTACCTATTCTCTCTCTGTCGACATTGGTCAACCCATGGCCGACACCGGTGAGATAGCCAACATCGGTTACATAAGCCTATCTCTAACATTAAGCTATGGCTCACCTATTTGACATTAATGCGCACACTCTATCAAAATTTGACTATCACTCACCTGGCTACCAAAGCTCTACACAAGTTACTCCAGACATTGGATTGAAACATTGTACAAGGACCTCAACATCAACCACAATAGGAATAAGCATTCTGATACCTCTGGTTCTTCATCTAATAGAGCTAGGTATTTTGTCTCATTTTAGTATTTTAGAATACATTGGTAATTAGTTTCCATTTGATATTTTTAAGTACTGTTGAGAGACCCAACTTCTTCCATGGAGAGGCTAAAAAGCCTTCCTCTTATTCTTACCCTCTTTTCACCCCTATCCTCTACCAGAGACTCTTTTGTCCTTATTCACTTTCCCGCAACCCTGGACAAACCTCCTAATTTCCAGAGATTCTTCTGTCCATCACATAAATACTCCAAAATCTATCCAAGGCCCACTACCCCTACTGACATCGACAACAAAACTGATGTCGACACTATTTTTTACCAACCTCGGTAGACAAATCGACATCGGTGACTTTGCAAACTAGAAAACCTATCTAAATAGCTCATAAACCAAACAAAACCTTTGACCAGCCTGATGTAACATTTTGAGACACACGGACTATAGAGAACAGGTACACAATATTCTACCTTTCCATTTCCTTAAATCTTTTATCATTTCTTTTTATACAACACTCTTTTCATTAAATAGTGGACTATCATCCCTTAGGGAGCTTTACACTTCCGAGACCGAGCGTGTAGCTTGGCAGTCCACCATATCCTCTTCTAACATATTATTTATTTAAGTCTTATTCTTATTATAGGTGTTTCCTCCACAGCCAAAGAGGAGCTCCCACAAAGATTGGATACAGTGTGCATTAAATCTGGGTAACGTCAAACCCCAGCCTATTAACCTTAGTTTCTTCCTTCTTTGAATGTAATTAGTAAAAATATAGAGAAACAAGGATAACTTAGGCCTATTAGACATGGTTAGGCCTAGATTTTGAATGATAGGTCATTTTATTTTTTACCATTAATAAATATTTATAAAGGATTGGATAATGTTAATGGGTTCATGATATAGGTGATAAATCTTGTGGAGGGTAGAGAGGTTGAAAATAATCCATTTTTAAGCTCAAAACTAACTCAGACTTGTAGGAAATGGAAGGAAGAGCTCTATAGGCTAGTTTTGAATGCTCATATATTTTATAAGGATTTGCATGGATTCCAAATCCATTTATAGGTGTTATTATGGGTCCTAAAAAACCTTATTTTTTATTTATTTTTTTTAATTTCAATTTTTTATGAACAAAGTTTAAGAGGGTAAACAAGCCTAAATCCTCTTAAACCCTTGCTAATGAACAATTTAAATAAATTAGGATGGTAAGTTGATATAATGTCATAATTTGATCATAAAATTTATTTTACCTTGTATATTAATCTCTTATGGTCCTCCCCACCCTTTTGAGTTGTACAAAATTGTATGGACAAGGTAAAAAATAGGGTACTTTTGACTATTTTGGGTGTTTTGTAGGTTCTAGGAGTCTAAAGATTAAATTAGGTTTTGGGTAAAGTTTAATACTTAACATAAATATATATGGCCATTTCATGAATTTTAAATACTACTAATTGTGTCAATAATATCTCTCATCTTAGTCAGTTAAAGATGGCATAGTGGACAAGCTAGTGAGAAGGGTGGAAAACTTTAAGTGGGCTGATTTTAAGGTGTGTCTGATGCCTCTAAGGCCATGAAAGGTCTAAAAAAATGTAATTAAATAAATCCCATGGATTTTAATGTAAAATTTATGCCTTTTTGGAGGCCAAGTGTGTAGGGTGCATGAAAGAAGAGTTATTTTGACTGTAGATGGTAATAGTTCATTCTAGGAAGGTTTTAGATGACCAAGACTACAAACAATGCATGGAGAGGCATGTATGAAGTCCTTATCCTTCATTAAAATAATAAGACCTATCCCTAATAATTTTTTGTATGATTAAATAGTTCCAATCATGAAGGTAGATTTCTAAGCTAGAATGAGAACTTTCATGCCACTTTGTAAGAGTTTCATGCCTTATATGGCCACTTGTCTCTTATAACCTTGCATGGTTCATCCCACATATTATTATCATGTACAAGTAACTCATTTTATTATCTTTAAAAGTTTCCTTGTGATCCTTGGACTTCTCTCTTATCCTTTATCTCAAGTTCTATAAGAACTATCCATTTTGGCCATTATAACTTATGTTCCACTTGAGTATGGTGAAGACCTACTCATTTGCATACCATTTGATCAATAATAAAACTGATTTTTACCTCTTCCATAACTTTTCATAGTATTTTTACTTTAATATTTGATATTTCTTAGTGAAAACTATGGATTCCTTGACATGTTGTCTCATTCTCTCACCTATTTGTAGTTTCTTCTTATAACACATGTGAAGTGTTCTAGGAAGTGTTAAGGTTGAGTGAGTTAGTCTATTCACTATTGTCATTAAAGGCCTCTTTTCTAGTCCTTCTAGCCCATACATTCATCCATTCATTCATCAATTTATTTGGTGTATCACCTCCCTTACGATAGTTTGCTTACAATTTTATCTCTCCCTTTCCCCCCCAAAGGTTAGGTGTATTTATGATCCAAAGTGATACATCAAGGGATCTATCCCTATCTAGATATTTTCCTCATCCTTAGGCTACCCACAAGCCTAGAGGCATTTCAATTGTGCCATTTAGATGAGGAGAGCTGAGACATATCCTCAAAGGGTGCAAATCCAAGTGAAAAAACTACCTTCATTATTTTGAGGTAGATGCATGATAGATTCATCCCTTAGAGTGTGATAGAGGGAGAACATCATCAAATAGGGTGGTATAGATAGAGATGTTGGGGGATGATGAAGAATGAATCTGAAACCCCTTTCACACACCACTTAGTATATCATGTTTCATATTTAATTGTTTGATATAGATAGAGTGGAATGTTTTGTATGATTTACCTTTGGGTGATTGTTAATATGATTTCTATTATGAGCTTGAATGCTTATGATGATCATGTTAAATTTGTTTGAGTGATTTCACTAGTTTTGTGATCGTGTATATCTTATCTTATATAATGTAATTATTTGGCTAAATGAGTGAATTCGGTTATGTTTTACTTACCTTACTACCTTGTTATGTATGGTTTCATAGAATAATGATATGATGTTTTAAAATATTCCATTATTTTTATTTTATCTTTGAGATTTAGATAAGAGTAATTAAATATTATTATTATAATATATATGCTAAATTCAAATGGTGAAAGATATAAATAACATTGTTTTTAAATATCTTTGTATTCAATTAAATGTTTGACCAAAGGTTGATATTAATAATATATGTTAGATAAATGAATATATTGATTTTAATTATTAAAATTATTTTAGGAAATCATTGTATTTTCTAATTATGTTTGTGGTTAGCATTTTAACATTGAACTATAGTCATATAATATCTAATTGAATTCCCATGCCATATAATCATTATTTTATTTGGTTGATAGACATTGCATGGAAATACATTAGTTATCAAATATTTATATGTTCATTGCATGGAATAAACATTGGGGATTATGTGACTTATGGTTTAGTGGTCAATTTTTGAAAGTCGATGATTGATTATTTAAGTCAATGTCATACAAATTTTATAAATAATATAAAATGAATTTTTTTAGGGATTATTGGAAGTATCAAGATGAGTAAGGCTTATAATCATCCATTGACTCTGATTTAACCATAATTTGGAAAAAATCATGGAGATTTGGTTGTGGTTGTATGGTGGTAGACTATAGAGTTCTATTGAGAAATTTTTACATGTATTTTATCAGTCAAGTTTGCATAATAAGAATAGAAGAGAAATTAGAGGAAAGTAAGGTGATGGGAAGAAATAAAAAGAAAGAAAAGGAAGTGTTAGGGATTATGGCATAGGCATATGGGAAGTTGTATACAAAAAGAGAAAGATTAAAGGATTTGGATTTATAAAGATTTGTCTCACTTGGCAAAATATTCAAGTTAGTTTTGTATTTGAATTTATGTGTATTAATATTGGATGTAATTGTGAAATGAATTAATATAATAATGGGTTTTTCATTTTTTTAAAATGATTTGAAAAAAATATAGGGGGTTATATATAGGGTCCTATGGAAAACTCAAGCTCCAATGAACCTTACATCCAACCCCATAATCCCAAAGGGTAAGGGGTAGGGCCGAAGGTGCTTACTTTGTTTAAATTTGGCATTTTGAAATCTTTGCCTTTAACCCTCTATCAATTCAAAAATGTTGAATGATTCATTGAATTAATTATTAAGTTGTTATGGCATTTTGAATAGGTTATATATAGTCAATTTTATTAAGTGGTGTATTATATATTTAATTGGTTTGATTGTGTGAAAATGGAAATGGGGTTATTCATTGTATTCACTTAAAAGTGTGTGTGTGTGTGTGTGTGTGTGTGTGTGTGTGTGTGTGTGTGTGTGTGTGTGTGTGTGTGTGTGTGTGTGTGTGTGTGTGTGTGTGTGTGTGTGTGTGTGTGTATTATAGGTAGAGGTGTGTGTGTGTGTGTGTGTGTGTGTGTGTGTGTGTGTGTGTGTGTGACTATCATTAGTGCCAATAATAACCTTGAGTCAAATAAAATGCATTGGTATGAGAATGATTGGTTATTATTGTTTATATGCAGTCAATTTAACAAATGACTGAGTTTAGATTTTTCTTTTTTTTTTTTTTTGTGTGTGTGTGTGTGTGTGTGTGTGTGTGTGTGTGTGTGTGTGTGTGTGTGTGTGTGTGTGTGTGTGTGTGTGTGTGTGACTATCATTAGTGCCTATAATAACCTTAAGTCAATTACAATGCATTGGTATGAGAAGGATTGGTTATTATTGTTTATATGTAGTCAATATAACAAATGAATGAGTTTTTTTTTTTTTTTGTGTGTGTGTGTGTGTGTGTGTGTGTGTGTGTGTGTGTGTGTGTGTGTGTGTGACTATCATTAGTGCCAATAATAACCTTGAGTCAATTAAAATGCATTGGTATGAGAATGATTGGTTATTATTGTTTATATGTAGTCAATTTAACAAATGAATGAGTTTAGATTGTGTGTGTGTGTGTGTGTGTATTTGAAGGGTTATGATATGGATTAAATTTGAAAGGAATAAATATGTGAACGTAGTTTGACCATGATATAATTTTGGTGTGTGTTAAATAGTAGCTAGGTTTGATTTACATATCAAATGTATTATGTTGAACTATTAAATAAGTTTGAAATATTATATCATAATTGACTATGTCAATTTGTAGACTGAGTATAATTTTCTAAATTAGATTTAATAGTTGTGAACTATTAAATGATTATATTTATATAAATTCAATTGTGTCGAATGTCTGATTATTTGGATATATAATTTATTTGGCTATTTAAAATGTTTGCTTATTTGGGATATTTTTATAAGTGTTCAATTATGTCAAATAATTGATTATCTAGGATAAGTTTTTATGCTATATTTTTATTTTATTTATTATTATAAAATAAATTAGAGGATCATAGATTCATTGATTTTCATTTGATGAAATAAATGAATGAAAATTATATTTTCATAATTATCATATTGTATCTATTGATAGGGAATATTATGTTAGAATCTATTGGTTTATTTATATTATTATCTTTTAAATGAATCTCACATTCATGACACTAAATAGGTAGTAGATGGATTCCAATGGCTTAATTAACACCATTAATGTAAGATGAGGTGTAATCTAATTGAGTGGTGTGTATGAATTTAACTGATCTTAGGGATCATTAATTATTAAAAAATTTGACTAAAATAATGTTTTAATTAAATTCATTTTATATGTTGATATAGTTTCCATATTTGTGTGATATCATGTTAGAATGGATTTCTTTATGATACACATTATGCATTAGATATATTCAACACATGGGTTCTATTTCTTTACTATAGATTCCCACATCGTCATTATCTACCCATTTATGAAGGGAGGGACATCCTCTTGTTTGGGGGATAGTGTGAGGTATATATGGTTTAGGGTTGGTGTGGAAAATCAATCAAATGATTCTCTTCATCCTAGTTGCGGTACTGTACTAGGGACTACACTTGAGATTACAAATTGATACTTGAGTCATGGAGACTCTGCTCTTTGGAGCTTTGTATCATGTTTTATCTTTTAAGATATTATTATGTATTATTGAAAACTATAAAATTTATACATCATACTTATATATTAATGGTTATAATATTGTATCAATCATGGTTAAATTTATACTATTTCATTTATGATTTGATGTAATTTTATGGTTATTCAATATTGTTCATGATTGGCATATATATTCATGATGATCCTTAACTAAGTGGATTAGATGTAAGACTTTTTGGTTAACTAAATTAATAAAATTAATCAAAGATCACTAATTATGTTTCTCATGGTGAAATTTATATGATGAATATGTGTAATTACTTTTTTTAATTATTTCTATATTCTAGTAAAAACTAGTGGGGTTATTACATTGTGGTATCAGAGATGAGACTCAAACTTTAGGACTTAATATGTCCACTAACACAAACTTATTCTACTAATAAATAGGAATAATAATGGTGCGTATTATACCAAGAGGTGAGGGTACTTCAAATACTTGACCACCTATTGATCTAAGTCATTTTGTTGTTGAACAATCTAAAAATTTGGACTTAATCCTTGAAACCATGTAAGAGACTAGGGGCCAAATAGTAGCCCTAGAATAATAAGTGCATGGCTATGAAGAGGAAAATTCTTAGGAAGAAAATAAAGAGCATCTTGATGACTAGGAACATATTCAAGAGTAGAGGTATGAGGAATTACCTTAGGATGTAAGAGCTCAATCATCTAAGAATTGGAATGCGATATGAAAAAGGTGAATCCACCCATGTTTGATGGAACTATGTTGGGAGATGTAGTTGAAGCATGTCTAGTAGAAATGGATAAGTATTTCAAGGTTCAAAATTATTCTGAAGTCATAAAAGTAGTCTTTGGAAATTGTTAGCTTGTTAGTGAAGCAACAACTTGGTGGGAAAAAAAGAAGCTTGAGATGACCCTAAACTCAACCACCACCACTTGGGAGTAGTTTATGACACTATTTATATCATGATGGATTTCACAACTATATTTTGACTAAAAGATTATGAATTTTAAAAATATTAAGTAAACATATTTATTGATGAATGAATATTGGGAATAATTCACCAAGTTCCTTATGTATGTACCTCAATATCAAGCAAAATGAGAGGTTTAGAATCAATAAATTTATTATGGGATTGAAACCCCAAATTAGTTATGAAGTAGATGCACATGGTCCATCTACCATGAATCAAGTTTTTGATAAGGTAGTCAAGAAATAATAGAAATTAAAATCTCTTACCAAAGTTAGAGATGAGTTCAAAAATAAATTTGAAAGTTCTACACCAAATTTCAAGAATAAGAACTAGAAGCAGAAGAATGGAGATTCTAAGGGTTAGTTTAAGAATCAAAACACCAAGTTTAATAATGGTTTGAAATGTGGTTTCAAGGGAAACCAATAGATTGAGAAGAAAGGACCAGTTGGATGTTGCTTAATTTGTGTAGGTGACCATTTTTCTTGAGAATGTCCTTAGTAAAAATCAAAGAACAAGGGTTCATCTTCTCAGCAAGGTACATTTCAGTAATGAATTCATGTTTTTGTTTACAATCAATAGGTTGAGTATCAAGCCTTACCCATAGAACTATTAGGTATTTTGTTTGGTCATCCAGATTCTATTTTGATTGATACAAGAGCCAAAAATTGTTTCATTTATTCTAAAATGCTTAGTAAATTGTCTATAAAGTTTAGAGTTATGGAAAATGCATGGTTAGTACAATATTAGAATAAGTCTAAGGTTAAAATTGATAAGTGTTTAGTTGAATAAGAGATTAGGTTGCCTAAGTTCATTATAGTAGTAGATATTTATGTAGAACCATTGGGATCATATGATGTGATCCTAGGATCTAATTGGCTTGAAAAGCATAAAGCCAAGGTTTACTATTTTTTGAAGAATATTGAGTGTCAAGATTATTTCAAAAATTAGATACAACTTCAGGGTGAGAGAAGGGAGTTGAAGCTAAGGAAGATTTATGAAATTCAACTCAAAAAAGTTTAAAATAAGTGATGTTAGACATTTATTATTAAGATAAATAAGATGAAAGAATCTAAAGAACAATCTATTAAAGATTATCCTTTTCTAAAAAGCTTTCATTATGTGTTTCCAAAATAATTACTAGGATTGCCATCTAAATACGAGTTTGATTTCTCAATTGATATCATACCTAGATTGGAACCATAGTCTAAGGCACCATAAATAATGAAAATCACCAAATCAATTGAGTTGAAGGAATAACTTCATGAGTTATTGTTGAAATTTTTGATTCGACCAAGTGTGTCACCATAGGGTTCTCCAATTATCTTCATTAAGAAGAAGGATGTCACTCTTCTCCTGTGCATAGATTACAAGATGTTGAATAAAGTGAAAACATCAAGAATAGATATATGTTACCATGCATAAATGATCTCTTTGATAAAATACAAGGGATAATAGTCTTTTCTTAGATTGATCTTAGAACAGGGTATCACCAGTTGGGGATCTGTGAAGAGGATATTACAAAAATAACATTTAGGATTTGATATATGCACTACGAGTTCATAGTGTTACCATTTGGATTGAAAAATTTTACAAGATTTATGAATATTATAAATAGTGTATTCAGATATTACTTGGATAATTTTTTTGGTTTTTTCTAGATGTCATCCTCATTTATTCCAAGGATGAGGAAGAATACTTATAGTATCTAGAACTATTTTTGTAACATTTATATAAGCAAAGGTTATATGGAAAGTTATCTAAGTTTTCATTATTTCAAAGAAAAGTGTAGTATTTAGGTCATATTATCTCAATAGATGGTATTTCAATAGATCCATCAAAGATGAGATCCATAATGGAGTGGCTGACACCAAATAATGTACATGAGGTAATAGGTTTTATGGGATTAGCAGGATATTATCAAACATTCATTCTAAATTTCTCTAAGATAGTTAATCTAATTACCTCTCTTTAGAAAAAGAATCAAAGTTTCATCTAGTTAGATAAGTGTGACGTAGCCTTTGAGGAATTGAAAAGGAGGCTTAATTCAACACATGTGCTAAGAGTTCATTGTCCTAATGGTCAATTCTTAGTAATCATCGATGCATTTGAGGATGGACTTTAAGGAGTTATTATGCAGGATGATTCAATGGTAGCCTATGTGTCTAGGAAACTAAATCTATATGTGGTGTATTATGCCCCTCATGACCTAGAACTTATGGTGATTGTGCATGCTTTGTAAGTTTGGAGGCATTATCTATTGGGAAAACCATTTGAGATTAAGACTAATAACTTAGGACTCAAGTAAATATTTACCCAACCAAATCAGAATGTTCATCAAATATTATGGTTAGAGCTCTTGTCTGATAATGATTTTGATATTATTTATATCAAAGGCAAGGAAAATAGAGTAGCTAATGCTCCAAGCCATATGAGGTACATAGCAATCATGGCTACTATCAGGAGTATATTCAAAGATCAAGTGATTAAATTCTCACTAGGAGATGAATTCTATGATCAAGTCAGGAAAGTATTATTTGAGAATGCCCAGAATATTAATTATAAAGGACTCAAAATAAAGAGTGATTGTCTTTTATGGTACAACAAAAAGATGTATGTGCCTAATAGAGAGAATCTAAGGAGCATAATGTTAAATTAACTACACAATACCCCATATTTAGGGAATCCAAGAGTAATCAAACTCATGGTTAAGCTTAGACCACTCTATTTTTAGAAAGGAATCAAGAGAGATACAATGGATTTTGTGTCTCATTGTTTGAAATGTCAGCATGTGAAAGTTGAAAATGTGCATCTAGTTGGATTGTTATATCCAATGACATACCATAATGGAAGTGGTAGGTGATTAGTATGGACTTCATCCAAGGTTTACCATTATCATAGAATTGACATGACATAATCTAGGTAGTAGTTGAAAAACTAACCAAGGTATCCCACTTCATACTAGGAAACTTGATAGATTATGCAGCTACACTTGCGAAGAGGTTTATAAAATAAGTGTATAGGTTTCTTGCATGTTTTTCTAGAGAAGATATTTTTAGATAGAGATCTGAGGATAACTTATATATTTTGGTTGACTCTAAATTCATCTATAGGTATGTAGTTGAAATTTATCACTACATATCACCCTCAAATTGATGGATAGATAGAGAGATTTAACTAGGTTTTAAAATATATCCTTCATATATAGTACATGGATAAGTAATAAAAGTGGGAGGAGTACCTTCCATTGGTTGATTTTTCTTACAATAACTTATACCAATCAACTTTTAATATGGCTTCATTTGAGGCATTATATATAAATAGATGCAAAACACCAATCAGTTGGGAAAGGTTGAAGACAAGGTAGTCTTTGGACTTGAGGTACTTTTAGAATTGGAAGAGCAAGTTAGGACAATCAGGAAGAGGTTGGATGAGGCCAATGATACACATATAAGTTATGTTGATATGAAGAGAATAACTAGGCAATTTTTTGTAGGTGATAAAATGTTTCTATGAGTTAATCCTTAGAAAGCTTGATTAAATTTAGGAAGTCAACAAAACTTTCATCGAGATATGTGGTCCCCTTCGAGGTTTTAGAAGTGGTCAATAATATAGTGTATATGCTTGCATTTCCACTAGATTTAGCTCTTTTAATAATATCTTCCATGTGTATAATCTTAAAAATTACATTGTTAATCATTCACATGTGTTGGATTGGAATGCTTCTAGGTTTTAGACCCTGGAATGTTCATGGTAGAGACAATCAGAATAACTGACACTCATAAACTATATTTGCATAATAGAGAAGTGTCATAGTGTAAGTTCTAGTGGGACCAATATTTAGATGATAGTGCCACTAGGGAGGACTATGGTGAGTTTCATAGGCTATTTCTATATTTGTTTGCTTGATTGATTGTTATATATTAAACTATTTTTTGTTGAATAATGTTTTAAATTCATAATTTGTGTTTGAATAAATGTCATCGGGATGATGACTAGCTTTAGGGGGAAGGATGCCACATCCTAATTTCTTTCTAAGATGAATAACTTGTTTGATCAGTGGATTATTATGGTTGATTAGTTGATTAACTAATATTTGATTAAGATTTATTACATATGTTGATTATGAGATAATTTGTGTTTTTTAATTTACGTGATTAGTTTTTTATGAGTTAGAAGTACTTTCATATTATGTACATTGTGATCATGTTTATACAACATTATTTTATGGATATAATGATGTTCTAAGCTAATTATCTTCATTGTTATGAGGTGGATGTAGGACAGATTCATCCCCTAGAGTGTGATGGAGGAAGAGCATCATCAGAGAGAGTGGTTTAGATGGATATGTTGGGGGACATTAGAGAACAAATATGTAAACCCTTATACATACCACTTAGTATATCATGTTTCATAATTAATTGTTTAATATAGATAGCATAGCATTTTTTTGTGTATTTTTTCATTAGGTGATTGTTAATATGCTTTCTATTATGATCTTGATTGTTTATGATGATCATGTTAATTTGTTTGAGTGATTTCACTAGTTTTATGATCATACGTAGCTTACCTTATATAATGTAGTTATTTAGATAAATGAGTGAATTTAATTATGTTACACTTACCTTATGGCCTTGTTAGGTATGGATACATAGAATAAAGATATGATGTTTTAATATATTTCATTATTGTTATTAATGTTTTGAGATTTAGATAATAATAATTAAAGACTATTATCATAAAATATATGCTAAATTCAAATGTTGAAAGATATAAATAACATTGTTTTTAAATATCTTTGTATTCAATCAAATATTTGACCAAAGGTTGATATTCATAATATATGTTAGATAAATGAATATATTGATTTTAATTGTTGATATGATTTTAGTAAATCATTGTATTTTCTAAGTATGTTTATGGTTAGCATTTTAACATTGAACTATAGTATTGTAATACCTAATTGAATTGACATGCCATATAGTCGTTATTTTATTTGGTTGATATATTTTTCATGGAAATACATTATTTATCAACTAATTTTATAGTCATTTCATGGAATATACATTGGGGATTATGTGACTTATGGTTTAGTTGGTCAATTTTGGGAAGTCGATGATTGATTGTTTAAGTCAATATCATACGAATTTTATAAAGAATATAAAATGATTTTGTTTAGGGATTATATGGATATCTCAAGATGATTAGGTTTTTTAGTCATCCATTAAATTTGATTTAACCATCATTTGGAAAAATCATGGAGAGTTAGTTGTGGTTGCATGGTGGTGGACTGTAAAGTTCTATTGAGCATTTTTTGCATGTATTTTATCAGTCAATTTTACCTGATGGGAATTGAGGAGAAATTAAAGGAAAGTAAGGTAATGGGAAGAAATAAAAAGAAATAAAATGGAGTGTTAGGTATGATGACATAGACATACAAAAATTTGTAGACAAAAAGAGAAATATTAAAAGATTTGGAGCTTAGAAAGATTTGGCTAACTTGGTAGAATATTCAGGTAAAGTTTTTATTTAAATTTTTATGTGCTAGTATTGGATGGAATTATGTGATAAATTGATATAATACTGTGTTGGTCATTCATTTTAAATGAATTTAAAAAATATATGGGGATGTATGCGAGGCCTTGTGGAAGGCTTGGCCTCCATAGAACCCTACATCTAACCCCATAATCCCAAAGGGTAAGGTCTAGGGCCATAGGTACTTGAATTATTTAAATTCATCAATGTGAAATCTCTCCCTTTAACCCTCTATCAATTCAAAAATGTTGAAAGTTTCATTAAAAATTTTATTAAGTTGTTATGAAATTTTGAATAAGTTATATACATTTAATTTTATTAAGTGGGTATATTATATATTTAACTAGTCTGACTGTGTGAAAATGAAAATGGGTTATTTTATTCACTTGAAATTATATATACATATATATTATTATAAGTAGGTGTGTATATATACCTTATAATACCTTGATATCTTGGTGTCTATATACACATCAATGTGTGTGTGTGTGTGTGTGTGTGTGTGTGTGTGTGTGTGTGTGTGTGTGTGTGTGTGTGACTAACATTAAATCCTATAATAATCACCAATCAATTAAGATGCGTTGGTATGAGAATGACTAGTTATTATTGTTATATGTAGTCAATTTAATAAATGAATGAGTTTAGTTTGTGTGTATATATACAATGTATATATTCAAAGAGTTATGATATGGATTAAATTTTAAAGGAATAAAGATGTGAACATAGTTTGATCATGATATAATTTTGGTTTGTGTTAACTAGTAACTAGGTTTGATTTACATATCAAATGGACTGTGTCAAACTAGTAAATAAGTTCAA
Organism: Torreya grandis; assembly: GCA_037957365.1. Lineage (NCBI taxonomy): Eukaryota > Viridiplantae > Streptophyta > Pinopsida > Cupressales > Taxaceae > Torreya > Torreya grandis. The sequence goes on from JARHVA010000177.1 coordinate 699,579, forward strand.
AATATTATATCATAATTGAATATGTATATTTGTAGACTGAGTAATATTTTCTAAATAATATTTAATAGTATTGAACTATTGAATGATTATATTTTATAAAAAATTCAACTATGTTGAATGCTTGATTATTTAGATATATATTTTATTCATATGTTTTGAATGTCTGATTATTTGGGTAATTTGTATAAGTTTTTGGCTATGTAAAATAATGGATTGTATAGGATAAGTTTTTATGCAAAGTTAAAGTTGAGATTAAACATATAATCTTTGAGTCTTAGTTAGGTTTGAAGACTACACATGAATTGAGTAGATGAAAATATAAATCTGCCATGTCTTTTGATTTTAGAAGAATGAGTAAGGTTTGAATTATTTATATTTGATTTGATAACTAAGTTTAAATGATAATTTTGTGTATATATTTTAACAAAACAACTAAATTATGGATTGGTTGGTCATTATATTTTAGCTTGAAGAATATATATTATCTGTGTTCTTTTAGATATAAATAATAAGTGTGGTTTATCTTATACATGCTTGGAAATTTATAATGAATGAGTTATTAATCATAGACTATATGTTTATAAGTATAAATATATGGAATATATAGGTGATTAGATAATTCATATAGTAATTTGAAACAATACTCCATATAGAGATGTTTTACATTATTTAGTAATTGTGACCAGTGTTTAACATTACATGAAAATATGGGTATCTATTGTGTGTTGAATGTTTGGTTGAAATTCTAAGTTTATAGAATTTAATTGACAAATTATAGATCTTTTATAATTAATAAAAGATTTTATTATTGTTTTCTTGGGAAATATGAACAAGATTTAAACTGGGTTTAGATAAATAAAGTTGAGGAAATAACTTTTACAGTTACATAGTGATATTAAGTAACTAGTAGTCTAGATATGATTCTTATCTGGATGGAAATATTCTATTGATGACTATACTTTGATTATATATATTATTCTAGAATAAATTAGAGTATAATAGATTAATTACAATTCATTTGATGGATTAAATGAATGAAAATTATATTTTCATACTTAGCATGTTTTATCTACTAATAGAGAATATTCTATTAGAATCTATTAGATTATTTGTATTATTATATTTTAACTAAATATCTCATTCATGATACTAAATAGGTAGTGTATAGATTCCAATAGATTAATTAGCACCATTAATGCAAGATGAGGTATAATCTGATTGAGTGGTGTTTATGAATTTGATTAATCTTAGAGATCATTAATTATTGAAAACTTTGGCCAAGGTAATGTTTTAATTAAAAATTGTCATTTATTATGATGTTATAGTTTTAATTTTTGTGTGATATCATGTTAGAATGGATTTATTTATGATACACATTATGCATTAGATATGTTCAACACATAGTTTCTGGTTTGTTACTTTGGATTCCTGCACCATCATTATTTACCCATCCATAAAGGGAGGGTCATCCCCTTGTTTGGGAGATAGTACGGGGGATATATGGTTTGTGGTTGGTGTGGAAAAGTGTTTGGATGTTGATCACCCTCCAAGATAGAGTATTATACTAGGAACTAAAGTTGATATTACAAATCGATACTTGAGTCATGGAGACTTTGGAGTCATGAAGACTCTGGAGTTGTGGAGACTCTTCTCCATGGAGCTTTATATCATGTTTTATTTTTTGAGATATTATTATGTATTGTTGAAAATTGTAACATTTATACATTATAATTATATAATAGTGGTTATAATGTTGTATTAGTCATGGTTAAATTTTTACTATTTCATTTATGATTAGATGTAGTATTTATGGTTATTCAATATTGTTCATGTTTGGAATATTTGTTCATGGTGATCCTTAGATAAATATATTAGATATAAAACATTTTGGTTAATTAAATTAATATAGTTAGTCAAATATCACTAATTAGGTTTCTCATGGTGAAATCTATATGATGAATATGTGTATTTTTTTTTAATTATTGCTATATTCCAGTAAAACCCAGTGGGCTTGTTACATTAGAGATGTTCCTTATCATGTTTTAGATATCTTAAGCATCTAGTTTATATAGATATATTGCTATACCTAAGGATAAACATATTCACAAATTCTATTGATTTCATTCCTAAATTTATAAATATGTGAAAAATAATAACCATCATAAATTCTATTATCTAGGTACTCGGTAGATGGATAACATGCTTCCCCATAAGTTTTATAGACCATCCTTATGATTGTGTCCAAAAAATAAGACATCATATAAAATTTACCATCAGCTCATTGTTGCCCAAGTTTGAGCATGTGTCCCTTTAATCTGACACTAATAACCTTTCCTAATGTTATAATCTTATCTAAGGTCAAGAGAATATCCAACAAGGGTACTCACTCTATATATACGTCAGTGGTATTGGTGAAATTATATAGCCTATTCATAAGTTCCATTATTATCTTGATGCTCAGTTTGAACCTAGTTATAAGATTGGAGGTAATTCCACCTTTAGTGCTTAATTTATCACCCTTTTTTACCCATTGTTTCAATTTTTCATCTACTATATTTTATTTCATCCAAACATTAGTTGAAACTTAGTTATAAGTGACCTCAGGCATTGGAATCCTAAGATAAATTTCAAATGCATCTTTATAAATACAATAAAATAAGTTTGTACGAGTTATAAGATGCAATCAATAACTAATGTAAGAACCATTACAAAATAAATCATGAAGTAAGTCTCTATAATCAATTTTTTATATTTTTATACTTTATTATGTAAACCCATATTCTTAATTTGTATAAAATCATCGATATATTATCTCTCCTCTTGGGATAAATTATCTTATGATGAATACAACACTATGAATCCCACTAAATCCTAGATATTTTAATAGTGTAGAAATTTGAAGTTGAGGGCACTCTCATCAAAACATAATGTCCATATACTTAGTGTTGTCAATAATGGAGTATGAAGAGGGGACCTAATTGTGAGCTTATTTCATAGGAGCCATTTACTATATTGCAAAACTATGTAGGATTTATTTTATATTGATTTAAGATTTTTGAAAATACACTAAATAAAAATAAAGCTTTTAGGTTACATGAGTGCCCAAATTTATAATATGTAGCTTGTATATTAATGGTAAAGTGATTTGATGTTTATTCAAAATTTGCATATATTGCCAAAATATGAATCTTGAATGTGTAGTTTGTGTGAAAATAGTGTAAATAATGAATTTTGATTTGTTTTCCATTTTGATTTAAAATTATCAATTAATTTTGGTTATTTTATTTACCACATGGCATCTTATCATGCATCAATATCTTTTTATCTATCAAATTTTACATTTGTACTTTGGCCATGTTTTCATGATATTGTGCCACTTGGCATAATAACATTTACTTGGGGGACTTAAGATTTAAAACCTTGCTATTTTTATCTTTATATTCTTGCATCAATGAGATTTTTCTACTTGGCATGATCTTGAGACTATGAGAAGATTTTGAACGTCAACTTGTATTTTACTCCCATAAGATTTGGGAGATTGAGATGTGACCATGTGACATTATCTCAAAACTCTAATGAGATTTTAGATATTGAATTTATATGTCCCATAACAAGATCTAAGTAAGTGATATTATACCATTTTTCATGATCTCAGTTACTCATCTAATTAATAACTTTCGAATAAATAGAGCTAACTTGATCTTCCAAGTATCGGGTTAATGAGATTTGCCACTTAGCATGATTTTAAGATTCTAGTAATATTATGAATGTTGACTATGTATTTTACTCCTATAGACTCGAAGTGACTGAGATGTCACTACATGGCATTATTGTGTGGACTCAAGGATTCATAAGACTTAGAATTTTCATGAAGACTAGTTGTGTCCTGAATGAATAAGATCTTGACACATGGATGTATTGTGATGACTCAAATACTTGGAAGACTTAGAATTTAGTTTAAAAACTATGAATTATGAGTGAAATAAATGCGTCCATGTGGATGGCTTTAATGAATTTTAATCCTCATGGATGTTTATAAATTTCATGAAGGTTGTGATCAGTTATGATTAAATGGGATGTAGATAGTTGTCATAATCTAGGAGGCTCAATGAAAATTTGAATCCATGGAATGGGTTGATACACATCGATTCTTAAATATTCTAACAAATTTTCATTAATTTTGTTAGTCAAAATCAAATCCTAACATTAAAAATAATCTAAAATAAGAAAACAAAATCAAAGGTGAAAGATGGATCATGGATAATTCCCAAGCTTTGATTTTCTTTCTTTCAAAATTTTACAATGGAAATAAAATTCAATGACAAAATTAGGCTTATACATATTAAATTAATATTATATTTCATAATTTTGGTATGGTCCATGAATAAATATTTATTAATAATAATGGGTCCCTATTTAAATTTTTGAAAATGGGGTGTGTTGGGGTAAAAAAAATAGAGACTTAGTGGGGAAATACTCCTCAACATTTGAGAACCTATAATTTGAGTTAATGTATTATTACAAAACCTTAATATATATAAAAAATAATAAATAGACCAGTTAGGTAAAAGAGACTCCAACTTCTCCATGTAACATACTAACCCTTTTCACTCCTAAGATCCATGTGATTTTTTAGAATTTATTTTCCTATTGTTATTAGATTTTTAATAGATACTTGGATGAACATTCTAGGTTTTTTTTTTTATTTATAAATTTTTAAAAAAATTAATAAGGGAATATTAGGCATTGCTCTGATACCCATCAGATATATATAGCCCTAATAAAGATATCTCTTATTCCACTTAGCATTGTTCTAGTACCAGCCAAATGTCCATAGCTATGGAAAATATTACTTGAATCACCCTTATTCCATAAGTTTGTTTGATGTTTTTTTATAAACACATATGGAAGAATAGTTATGAATTATCATCGACTAGGTTTATGTATAATAAAACTTATTTTTCATCAATGTGTTCCTATCAACATGTATCCATCTCAATGTTTATTATCTATCATCCAATTTCTATCATGTAATAGTGTAATTAATATTTTAAATTAAGTCTCTAAAATTTTCTTGAATATATCAAATAATATTTTAAAGACATGGTGAACCTATTCAATCTAGAAGAAAAATTGAACTCAATAATAACACATTCCTTAATCTGTGAGTTTTCAAAGTACTACCATAACAAGTCTTGGTGAATGCCAATTGTGTACTTTTTGAGTCATCCTATTTCTTTTGGTATGTCTTACATGATTTAAACATAATTAATTATTTGGATTATTTCTAAAGTTTTAAGAAAGCTAATCTAGAAATTAGTAAAATAACTAACTATGAAAACAAATATTGTTTCAAGAAACTAGTACAAGAAAATAGGAAAGGTTTACATAGGAAAGTAAGAAATATACTCTATAAAGTAGGGAGACTAATTGAATCTTAGTTATATATTTGAAATTACAATCATTAAAAAACATTTATAGTTAGAGTAGCCATTAAATAATGTTTCAAAATGTGTCCATTGATTGGATAAGCAAGGTCATTAACTTAGAGGTCTTTTAGGTGAAAAAAATTCTTACCTAGGATTTTAGATATTTGGTATGTCCCAATCCATAAAGGGGTGAAATTATCATTCATCCCTTTATTTTCATAGGTCTTATCCCATAAAATCACTATGTTTGAAATCCTGAAAGATGTTTTTTAATATATTTTATCAAACCATCTTTTGATAATATCTTGGAGCTTTATGAAGTTTTGTAATGATTTAGTACATGCATCTTCCATCTGAACTATATTTACTGATTTGGACTAGATTATTTCATCCTCTCCCATATACCATTACATGAATTGATATGTTGGTAGTTTGAGAGTAATAGGGAACATTAGTTGTTGACCATATACTAGTAGGAAAGGTGAAGCCTTGAGGTCTTGTTTATTCTTTGTTATATCTACACATAGTGCACATTTTAACTTAAGATACCATTCTATTGGTTTATCTTATGTATATTTTTTAATGGAGCCCATAATATTCTTGGTAATATATTCAACAACTTCATTCCCTTGTGGATAATAGTTTGATGAAAACTTAATTTTAATCTAGTTATCATGGGCCTATTTTGTAAATTCAGCTGACTAAAAGGCTAGGCCATTGTCACAGACCAATGATATTGAGGTCCTAAACATGGTGATTATGTTTTCTTCTATAAATTTAATCACATATTAAGCTATGAAATTATTGGTATCCATAGCCTCTATCCATGTGGTACAGTAATTAGTGGCTATTAGGATAAACTTATGTCTTGCTAAAGAGTTTGGATTGATTACTCCAACAAATTCAAGACCCCATTGAGCAAAGGGTCATCTCTCTATGACCGGTTGTAAATTCATGGTGGTATGTGTTTTCACTATTCCAAATACCTATAATTCATAACATATCCTGACATGATTATGGGAATCCTTAAAAATTTTAGGTCATTAGTATCCCATTCTTAAGATTTTATGATCTATTACATTACTTTAGAGATGTCCACTACCTATTATTTAATTAAGTTATTTCATATTTCTACATCTTCCTCTCTTGAGACACACCTCAAATATATGCCTTCATAATTATTTTAGTACAAAAATCCCTTTTTAGCATGTAATGGGATGATCTAAGCCTAAAGGATCACATTTTTTCTATTTAGATCAAGGGGATGCATACCTATGAGCAAGTAGTGAATTATTTGGGCATACCATTCACCTATAACTACTTATATTTCATTGATCTATTCAATATAAATGTATGGATCTATCTTAGTCATGTGATAGATGATTCATTTCCCAAGAACCATCTTAGATGGTTTGATTTTAAGATCAAACTCCTTTAGTTTTGCCATCAATCTACCTCTTCTCTCTCCTAGTTTATTTTTATTGAGCATGAGCTAGACAGTCAGATCTGAAATGATGGCATATGTCTTATTCCTAAGAATATAGTGTCTAAACTTCTTCACTACTTTGATCAAGACATATATCTATTTCTCTATCAGTGAATAATTTAACTCTACATATTTTAGATTAGTACTCATAAAGGTAATTGGGTATTCATTATTGTCTACCTTTTGTGTGAGTAATATTACTATAATGTATTCTGAAGCAAATAAATACACAAATAAATCTTTCTTGAAATCAAGATTGATCAGAACCAGGGATTGAGCAATAGTAGTTTTGATATCTTGAAAAATACTTCTTAGCTTTAGCTATCCATTTTATCTTAACATCTTGATTCAACATGTGATTCAACGGTTTGAGAATCTGTACAAATCTAGAAATGAATTTTTTCACATAGTTGACTTTACCAGAGAAAGACTTCAATTATTTCTTTTTATTAGGAGATGCTATATTGGAAATGACTTGGATTCATGCTGGGTCAATGGAGATCCCATATTTAGTAATAACATGACCCAAAATTTTCTCGTTATTAACTAGAAAGATGTTCTTCTCTAGATTCAATGATACTCCATATATTCTACATCTATCAAACACCTTCTATAGATGATCTACATGTTCAGATCTATTATTTGAAAACACTGTAGATGATGATGCACTTTATAAAAAGTCTTTGAAAATTGAAGTCCATATCCTATTGGAATGTTACTCTTACATTAATAAGGCCAAAAGGCATCTTTTTATATGCAAAAGTGCCCCACTTGGTAGTAAAATTTGTCTTCATTCTATCTTTTACTTCTTTTATTACTTTATTATAGCTAAAAAAATACATCCAAGAAGGACATCATCTCAGACCCATTGATAATCTCTATTACTTCATCTAGAGAAGGAAAGGGATAATTATCCTTATTTAATGCTCTGTTCAAGTTCTTAAAATTGACACACATCCTAATTTATCCATTTTTATTCCTTATAGGCACTAGGCTAGTGACCTAGGTAGAATTACTTATTGGAAATATAAACTTAGTGTCTAATAGCTTTTAAAATTCTATCTAAATGAGGGGTCTATAATTGGATTTACTATCCTTTGACATTACCTATAGGGCTTACTCCTTTGATTTAGAGGAATATTATGTATGATTACTCCTAGGTAAAATAATTGTATGTCTTCATAGGTCTAATTAATCACATACTTATACTCTCTCAATAAATATTTCAGACCCTATTTTTTAAAGTTCAAAGCATCTCAAGCTAATATTTACATACTAAAGATGTTCAGTGGTGCCCAAGTTCTCTTTGACAAAATTAGATTGATTTATATTTGGTTATTTTTACTTTTCAACTTATGAATCCATCTCAAAACCTCTTTCTAACAATACCATTCTCATAGGTGTTCGATTCTCTTTAAGCTATAAAAAACCATCATCTCTCAAGTCTTTTGTGTTTATGTGTGTAAAGTCTCTCTCATCTATTAGTTAATATTCAAAGGCTCTATAATTATTCATGAACTATAGGATCTATTGATCATCATCAAACACCTAAATTTTTTCCACATTATTTAGGACTAATGGGCAAGGAACTAGTTCCACAAAAAACATCTACACTTTATATTCTTCTAGTGGTGCTAAGTTAGCATTGAAACCTACTAATGAATCTCATGTCTGATTTTATTCTCTTAGAATGGCTTTAATTTTTGAATGTTTTGAATAAATTAATTAGATACTAGACTCTATGTTTATAATTTTTCAAGTAAGCTAGATTACACTAATATTTCTTTCTAATTTAGTAGACAACCAACTCTGAATCGCCAAATATCTACATTTGTTTAGCATTGTGCTTTTATGAAAATTGTAAGCCCCAAATTAGATCTTCATATTTAACCTAATTTTTGGTACAAGTGAATTAAAATTTGTATGAAATAAGATATTATTTCCCATCTAGGTTGATTAACACTATGCCAATACTTAAACCTTGCTTAGATCTCACACCATTGAAATGGAAAGTCAACAACTACAAAAGACCTTCAAATTCTAGTTCATGAGATTCATTTTATGTAAAATTTATAAACATTTGCATGTGAGGACATAAATTTGATTGTATCATTTTTATATTATATTCTACAACCAATTATTTCATCTTTGGTTATTGATTTACTCTAATCTAATTGGATACTCCTTTATAAAGTAGCCATATGTATGAGAAGTCTGTTGCAATAAACCCATTCAATGTATTTGACCAATCATGGATAATCAACAAGTTATAAGCCTCAAGAATGTCAATGATCAAAATGTCTATGTACTATTATACATGTGAATTATAAGCAATATAAATGTGTACATTTGTCAACTCCTTAATGCATGATACTAAAGACTTGTCTAGTTATAAGATAACTCTTTTATATTTATCTAAGGTCAAACCTAGCTTCTTACATACAAATGTGGGCATTACATTGGTTGAGGCACCTCAGTCAACCAAATAATTATGCACATTCTTACCAAACATTCTAACAATGAGTATAAATTGTGGTACCTCAGGCTTATCCATGTACACAACCACATTGGTATGAGTAGCTTTTGATTTTTTAGTGGATGGCCTCCTAATCAAAGCTTTTAACAATAATTACCTTTGATTAATAATATGAGAAAGCACATAAAGACTGATATTTACCTTAATCTTATTCATATCTTTGACTATATTGTATCCCCCTTTGATCTATGGCTCTACACTTTGTAACTAATCATTTAATTTTAGAGGAGGTGGATTATTATTTACCTTAGGATTTGGAGGATTACTACTACTACCATTTGTAGGAATCAAAGTACTAGTAGGGTGCTTATTCCTCAAAACATAATTATTTATATGGAATTGTCAAAAGGCATGGATTTCATATATATTATCTTTAGGTTCATTCTCATTTTCCACTGGGAATGGAAAATCATATGTCTCAAATACCATTATTGTGTTAGAAATACCTAAAACAGAAAAATAAGATGGCTCTAACTAATTTTCAAAGCTTTCTTATCTATCTATTTCCTTATAGAAGATATTAAAATTAGTACAAAACTCTATGTAGTCCAACTCACTATGTTGTGTTATATTATGGAATAATCATAAATTAGGTAGTACTACTTCCAAGATGTTTATTTTAGGCATCTTATTAGGTTGTTATTGTTCTATGTTATTCTTATCTAAATTGAAAGGTTTGTTATACCTTTGATATGAAAAATTATGACTATTATTCTACACCATGGTATTTCCCATCTACTTTTACATGCTCAAGAAATCATTTCTTAGCTTTTTCACCCTTCATTATATAACATCTAATTTTGCTTTTGTAGAATTAGAATTAGTCACATAGGTGGTAGTAGTATTAACTAGCATCAAATAGTAGATTTTTTTTTTTAATAGGTGCAGACACTAGATTATTTAGAAAGTTGAGGTATTGGTTAGGTGGGACATGAGCTAGTGATAATTATGTAAACACTTTGTTATGATTTTTAAACACAAGATTCTAATTATAATTTATAATGGGGTTAAGGGCTGTAAAATTAGGATCAATATGGATTGGAACCAAAGCTTGTTACTTGGGATTTAACTACCTACCAATGTTAATAGCTTGAGCATAGGCTAGAGGTAGCATGGTGATATTAGGGGAGAAAGATAATTATCATAGAATCCAAGGTGTTTTTATACATTTAAAGGGTTAATACTTCATTGGGTTTATAATCATTATTAATTTGGCTATACATATTTTAGAATATAGAATTTAAGGCTTTAATTGGTTTATTAGGTTCTTTCCTCATGCTTTTAAAGTGTTGGTATATGACACTTGGGATAATGACTTATCTAAATTATGCCAACAAGGTTTATTGGTACTAGATTACCTGAGATATTGAGGAACCACTCATAAGAAACATCTTGTAAGGTAAACGGGAAGAGTCAACATTCCACATCTTAATGGGTTACATTTAGTATCCCTAAATTAGTCTTGAAAACCTTTATGTTTTCTTTAATAGTCATGCCTCATAAGGGATAAAATGTAGGAAAATAATTTTTAGGATTTATAGGCAAGTCATGGACATCTCTAGAGACAACAATAGTAGAAATAGGTAACTAGGCTAAGTCTCTCTTACATAGAAGAAGATAATTCTTCTAATTAGGTAATAAGATTGAGTCTAACGTTTTTTTAATATGACTTTATCTAACCAAAATTTTCTATGGATCTTCAAGGGTGGGAATAGTAGACTAGTATTAGAGGTGGACCTTGTTAGTCTTCTGGATGTATCTAGTAAAACTCAAGTGATATTTTGAAGAGATGAAAATATGGCCCTCCTTTTAGTGATAATTTTATTCATATTAATGTGATTTTTATGCACACCAAGGAACTTTATGATGGAACCTATAATGTTTTAGGATTGGTGAAATAATATTCACTTCAAGGCATGAGTTTTAGGGTATTGAGTTTTGTAAACAAACTAGTGGTAGAATAGTAGTGAGCAGAGTAGTTGTTTACCTCAGAGGGTTCAAATATGATGTGAGTCTTTAACTACTTGAGATGGATGAATGGGTGAATATAAAATAAAATGGTTAGGACCAAAATAAAACCCAATAAATAAGGAATGGTAGAGTAGAAAAGAAGGTTTGTGAATCAAATTTAGATGAAACTTTTCTAAATTAGATCTTAAATTATGGGTTGGACAAGTAGATAAATAAATAATGTTTACCACAAGTTATTGTTAGCACACAAAACATTCAAACATAGTTAGGATTCTAAGGAAACCAGACATATTAAACTTTAATTCTTGTAGCCAAAGGTTGCTACATTTGTAAGATTACAATTGCACATCTACAAAGGGATATTATGATTATCAAACATAAATCATTAAAATAAACTAATACACAATATGAATAACTATATCTAATAACACTTCTACACAACCCAAATATTAAAATAATACAACAATGGAACATCTTCAATGAATCACATATTTGGAGAAGAATAAAATATTGCACATCTAGACAAACTTACAAAACAATCCAAAGAATTTTTTATTTATCTTGATAGCTAAAAAATTATCTTCCATTTAGAATTGGGAGGATACACATATATATAGGCTTGGGTAGGGCTCTCCTCATCCTCCAAGAAAAGTCTAAATTTACAGTGTATAATAATATATTGTATATTAAAACTCATGCATTATGTGCATGTATGCAAAATATGCATATAAATAAATCCCTCGTCCAAAATTAATTAAATATAATACATATATTCCAATATAGATATGAAACTACAAATATAAATTTAATATAAAAACATTAAAATATATATCTCTAAGGTGGTGCTGATGTGGCACTATTGGAAGAGGAAAATAATTTCATATTGGATGTTGGAAATGAAGTAGTTGTGGTAGCCATTATACTTGCATGAGGAATTAACATAGGTCCTGTTGAAATATAAATTACTTCATATCCATGGAACCAAGAGTTTTGTATTGATGTGGAAACTAAGTTATGATCTAGCACTTTATTAATGTGGTAATAGTTATTGTTGATGAATCATTATTAGGTTGATACAAAGTAACTATTACTATATGGAATGGGACTTGAGGTTATATTATTAGTGTTGGGGTTAGATAAGTACTAAAAATTATCTTAGAAGACTCTTTCGTATCCCTTAAGTTTTCAAATAAAGCATAAGTATCCTTAAATTCTTTGTTAATAATATCAAAATTAAACATAGAAGGTTTAAATATCTTGCTAAATTCACCCATCAACATTGTGCTCTCAGATTCAAAGGCTCTAAATTCAACTCTGAGTGCCTTTACTTTTTTTGCCCTATTCTTGGCAAAATTGATTAGTTGTAAAATATCTTTATTTATTTTATAGAAAATCCCTTCGATTTGATTCTTAAATATTTTTATAGATGCTTTGATAATTACTTAAAAATTACATGTATTTAAGAACTTATGTATAGAGGTTATTACACCTATAATCATCATATATTTTAATATTTATATGCCCTCTTTTTCCTAGAATGTGAGTTATATTACAAAAACTTTCATTTATGTATTCCAATTAAAGGCACCATCTCTATTTGGAATGACATAATTTAGATCCCATGAAAAATCTTAGGCAATCATCAAGTTCAAATGATTATATGCACTATTCCTTGTGCATTGAACCAAGAAGTTGAGATTCTTTTCAAGATATTTTATTTGGTTCCAAAATTTTAGCACCTTCCCACATTCAGGTTGGAATTCACCCCTAGAAGTTATAATTATATTAAAAATATAGTACAGTTTGGTAGTTGCACTTTGGATATTATCCACATTTTCCCTCTGTGCTTTAATAATTTGGCTCTGTATGAGCCTCTACATGGCTTGCTCCTAGATTCTATAAATTTCTTTCATATCCTACCTAGTCAAGTCCATAAAAGAAAAAAAAATCCATGTATTAATGGGGTCATTGGGATTCTTTTTATACGTTTTGGCTCAGGGAATAGATTATATCTTATCTCCAGTATGATTTTTTCCCCTATGTTATTATCTACTCCATTTCTCTTCATTATCCTTTGAATTTTACCAATCTATGTGTGAAAATGAGTGGAGACTATGGGAAAGTCTATTAGGACCAATATTTTTGCATTTCTTTTTTATTATTTTAACTATTTGAACCATTGAGGCACAATGAATTATCCTTGATCTTCATGTTGTTCAACCTCTATAGAAGTGTAATGTAGAGTGATTATTGTGGTAACATTGAATCACTTATGTTTATGGGTAATTTGGGAGGTGATTAAATGACTCTTTACCATCCTAAGACTTATCTCTAATGTATAGTTTTTACCACACACTTTTTCTGGCCAAGGGTTTTTGATATGACCATTATAGAGGATGACATTGGTGTAGACTATGGTAGAGGTACCCCTAATTAAGTTTAGGGTTTTGGGGGAATAGGTGACTGTCAAGTATAAAAAATGGAAATAGATATTAAATATTTAAAATTCACTTTCCTTTTAGGAATTGTTATTTGGGTTATAGTGGAAAGAATGGAAGAAAAAATAGGATAAGTGGATTTTTAATCTAGGTTTTGGTCTCTATTATGAGTGTATAATGGATTATTTTTTATTAAATATTGATAAAAATAAATTAATGGTGAACTAAACATAATAGAGCTTGTGGAAGATATATTGACAATACATGTATCCATAATTGTAAGAGAGGGAGCAAGAGAAGAAACTACCTTATTGATGGTCTTATTTTCTTCTTCAATAAGAATCTATCGGTCTCTTGTATTAGCTAGAGCTTCTTATTCTTCCAAACTTCCCAAGTTATTTTATTTTTTCCCTTTATATTTTTTTATCTTCCTCTGATTCCATCTTGCACTTTTGTTTCCTCCATTTCATGCTCTACTTCCTTCACATTTCCATATTTTAATATTTAATTTATTTCCATGGTTACTCATCAAGAGGTACTTCTTATAAAAATAGACTTGATGATGGTCTTTCTTCCAATTTCTAAGTCTTGAAAGAGTTTGGAATAATTATGGATTTCCCTTAGTGAGTGGTTATGAGGTAAATGTGAGATGAAGGTGAAGGTGAGACTAATAATTGATCCATAGTATAAATAATTAATATTGTATGTGGTGAAGAGATAGGTAGTGAAATAATGGTGCTAGAAGTAAGAGTGAATGGAGTGGAAACTAGTACAATAGGAAATGATTGAGAGGTTATCTAAATGCTTGTTTCAATCGGTTAAGGGTGAATCATTAGAGGTGCTTGAAGGGAAAGAGGAGTGGATGGAAGGGATGTAAACTAACTCTATATAAACTCATTTAGGCTTACTTGTGTGACTTTAGTAAGTGAGGATAGAGGTGCCCAAGAAAATGTACATGTTTGTCCATTTAGAGGAGGTAATTTCCTCAAAATTATGGTTTTTTTACCTAAAGTTTTTAAATATAGATGAGTAAGAACTAGATGAGGACCAAGGATACCTTTGATAATTTCCTTCCTAATCTAAAGATACTTCCTTTAGCTGTTAGGCTCTCGTTTCGATGGATGATTTTATTCTTATGTAGGAGAAGGAGGTTAATCCTACTCATGGGTTCTTTGATAATGTTATTGAGGCAATTGATGACTCCATGTTTTCTCATCCCCTTAAACTATTTCATTTTCTCACTCCTTAGTGATTTTTGAGTCACATTAGATTGTTTGAGAAATTATTATTAGCATATTATGATTGTTTATATGAATCTAAACTTCATAATCATCTAAAATGTTAAGGAAGATAATATCATGCTCATATCCTTTATGACCATATGTAATCACCTAAAAATGTAACTTGAGTGTAAGAGTTCTACTTGAGACCACACATCCTTAGCTTGACCCTAGACCTATCTTAGGACCTATTTTCACACTTATATAGCATTCATGTGGGCCACAATTTTCCTTAAACATATTTAAAATAGTCCTAAACCCTCATATTGACATCTTAGCCCTTTGTGCCTTAGGTTTTACCACCTAGACACTAGTGCCATAATAGGGACAATAATTCCACATAGTGATAGTGTCCTAGTTTTGGCATTATTGTCCTTTCCCACCCTTTTCCACATAAAACTATCTTTTAAAATCTAAGACTACCTAGGGTTGGCCTAGACTTATTTTAACACCTAAAAAAAAACCAAAATATTATATATGCATGAGTTTTATCCTTCTAAACACTAAATGGAAATTAGATGCAAATTACAAATACAAACTCAGAACAAGTTGTGCATAATTAAGGTCATCAATCCTATTCGATCCTACTTATGCATAAAACTATCTACAACATTCCTAAGCTCAGATTACTTAGGTTTTAATCTCAATAAAATCAAATCACTCAAGTCAATAATCATACTATCTTCACTTGCACTTGCACTAATACTTAAGTGGGGATAACCACATTGGGTTTGATCCCTCTTCAGAGTATTGGTATGCATGCAATTCTCATCACAGTGGGGTGTTAAGGATGTCTAGCCTACCCTAATATCAATGAAATTTTACTTATTGTATTAATTTAATGATCTAAGACTTAAAATAAATAAAAATAGATCATATACAAAGATCCATAACTCATGTTCATAGGAGCAGGCGTGACAAACTCAGACACAACTGCACCTAAAAGCTCAAAATAGTTATGCATAGAGGACCCACCAAAACAAGGACACTAGCACCACATGACACTACTATCCAATTAGGGTGATACTATCCAAGAGGTTTTTTGACACTTGGATTCTATTTAAGATACTCAATGTAGTGCCTACCTCATTTTAAAACCCTAGATCTCCCATTTTAATCATTTTATAACTAAGTTCTCATTTACATTATTTATTGTTATTTTTAGAAAGGTCAAATTAAGTCAATTCTTTTACAAATAAGTGGCTATATTTATTTCATATTTATACCTTGATTTATTATACTCGACGCTTTATGAACATAGGATTTACATATCATCCAAGCCCTAGAAGTTTCAAACATTTGATGAACCTGAATTACTTCAAATATTTTACAAACCCTAACCCTAGATAACCTTAGGGTTTTTGTTTCTAGCCTTCTAGGACCCTCAGCCAATTTTATATTTCATATAATCATGAAAATAATTACATATGAAGTTTATCACTTTTTAATACAAATTTTTTTTATCTTCCTTTGTGTGTTTGTTTCCTTTCATTTGGAATGAATTCAAAGATGACATAAACACATATATACATGATTCTTTCAACTAGTTCAAATATATGTCATATTTCATATCATGTTATCTTTATCTTATGTGCAATTCCATTAACAATCAAACCCTTACACATATAAAATATTTATTACATAAGATAATAACTATGTTTCAAGTTTCAATGTCATATCGTATGCAAAGGAAAGAATTTCCTTCTCCTCCTCTTCTCCATGAGGGTGATAGTTACTTTCCCTCTATATAGGTCCATACTATCCCTCCATGAGATGAAGCAACCTACACTATTTTTACTAATTCTCATACTCAGCCCATACACACCTCTCCCCTATAGGATGTGTGTTTGCATGTTTAATTAGAATCAACTAAGGTTTACACTTGTGAGACTCTAAGGGATAAAATTATTATTATGATAAAGATAATGTCAAAATTATAGAATCAAAATCAGTTATTAAGTGAAAATGTCACATTATTGGTAAATCAAATTACATGTACAAAGTCTTTAGAATATGCTAATATTTATCATGTATACGCATCTACACAAACAAAGTTGTGCCTAGCACTATTTCATATCCAAATCATAAAATAAAACATAATGCATATATAATAAGTGATTCAAAAATATTATAAGGGTCCAATAAGATTTTAAGTGAGATACTAATGGAAATTATTAAAGATAAGTTGATTAACCTACCTCCTTTACACCCAGTGAGGAGATCCAAATATTATTGTGCATATCATAGAATGCATGGGCACCACATTGATTCATGTTTATCATTGAAAATTAAAATATAATAGATAATGGATACATATGACTCAAATAGTGACACATAATCCAAACAACATACAATGGCACATCTATAACTTTAAAAGAGGGACAAATTTTGAAAAAGTATAAAAGTGGTTACCAAAGCATAACTTAGAACAAAAAAGGTTCATAAAGCACAATCAGAGGAAGAAATAGTACAACAAGAATATATAAAGCAAGAAAAATATACAAATCTACCTCTCTAAAATGAGGCTCAACATTCAAAACAATATGGGTTTGGTCAAAAATATCTACAATAGTTTGATTATTATAGTTAAGGTTTGGGAAAATAGGAGTAAGGAATCACTACTCCTATTCTAGCAATTGATAATATTGGTCAACAAGGTTTGGGATTTATTAAACATCCAAAGGCAAATCATTCACAGATACATTTTATTAAATAAAAATATCCAGATGCTTAGGACATGTTATAAAAAGATCAAGAACTTAATTTGTAAAGTCAAAATCATGCTAAACCAACAAGCATTCTCAATAGAGGATTTATAGCAAAAGAGCCTCCAAAGAAACATATGCCTACAATAAGAATAGTTTCAAAGGGAAAAATCACAATAAATATTCTAAATCACAATTTATAAAGGTCAACTCCACAGTATGAGGCAATTATTTATGCTCATCTAAATACAACATAAGTCAACACTAATATTCTAAGTTATTATGATTATTATGATACCAACGATGAACAATACTTAGATTCACACTACAACACCATTTAACTATAACATATAAATCACATTGTATGAGATATTACCATTCTTATTTTTGACACAGGCCACAGTGATAGTGAGTCTCCCATGAGACTCATCAGTTAGTATTGTTCCTATCTTATTATACATACTTTCCTTATTTATTGTTCCTTTTATGTAGCTTCATTTTCATTTTTCTTTTACATAGATTATATCCATAAAATATAAAAACAATATAATATTCCAGCACACAAAAATTTTCTCAAAAAACTATGAAGATGTGAGAATAGATTATTAGAGTTTTACCATGAAATAATATGACTAAGTCTAAGTGTAGGATAACACAAATATTGACCATTACATTATATTTTTTAGTAAGACACATAGCTAAGGTAGTGATCAAAATTAATTTGTAAAGAGAATGAAATGATGGGTGCTTGTAAGGAGGGCCCTAGCTAAGGTCTTACCATGCAACTCAAAAATGGAAGAGTCAAGAGGCATAAGTAACATTAATGAACCAAAGCGTAGATAAAGTCATAAAAGGAACCATAGACTTCAAATAATCTAAGGTTAATTAAACAATAAAATGGGTGATTGTGAGGAATGGTCAAATCATATCCATAGTCTTATGATACAAACTTATAAACTAAAAACCAAGTGGTGTTAAGAAGACAAAAAGAACAAAGGATTAAAGCTAATAACTGAGGCTAATGTGTGAAAAGAGAAACCCAGAGGTGTGTAAAGAAGTGAATTTGGTCTTATGATACATAATAGAAAGTCTAAGTAATACCTATAGGAAATGTTAGCTCCAGATTATATATAAGACTAAGTATAAACATTCAAATAAAGCATACTAGGAGGTAAATATAGAAATAACATGTAATTAAGCAAAATATTTATTTAAAAACTAAGAATTGGTTAATTATTTGATTATGTGTCCTTAATTATTTTTTAATATGTAAGTAATAGGTCTAAGAATGTATTTAACTAGGTAAGGACCCCACCACTTTTGGGTATACTTACCTTCTTTATCGTAGGTGTAATCTTACTTGAGCACTAAGTCTCCAACATTGAAATATGAACTTTGAATTTTTTGTTATGTTATTTAGTAATAGGATATTTCTATTGTATATTATGTTGTAATACACCCATAGGTCACTCATCAAATAAGTCTAAGGCATGAATATGGGCTTCACTAAGCTCTTCATTGGGAATGATGCCATGAAAAAAATGTGAAAATTAACTCAACTTATATTGGTAAGATAAATTTAGAACCATATACTAATGAGAAGGGGATTACCCTAGTGGAACTAAAAATTCTAATATGATAAGTCCAAATACCAAGATAAATATTGATATGCCATTCAGAGTAATAATCCTTAATATTATTTTACAAGATCTTGTAATGGATTTTGTTAGTGGCTTCATCTTAACCATTACACTAAGGATGATATGGTGTGGAAAATTTGTGGGTGGTTTTTAATTTTGCACATATTTGTTTCATGTCTTTATTTTGTAAATTTACACCAATTTTAGAAATGATGGTGTGGGGAACTACAAAATAACATATTATTTGATTACAAATAAATTATGAAATAATAATGCTAATAACATTTACAAAATTCATAGTTTCAACCCACTCGCTAAGAAATTATTCAACCATAATGATGAATACATGGCCATTTTGTGATCTAGGTAATTTTCCAATGATATCTAATCCCAACATAGAAAATTTCCAAGGAGACTCCAAGTTTGAATTTTAGTTATAGGAGAATGAGTGTGATCATCATTAAGTTGGAAAGGATTACACTTTTTATCAAATGTAATGGCATATTTTTCAAGAGTGGGTCATAAATATCATATACATATGTAATTTTAGGTTGTATCATGTCCACTATAATGACCACGTTAAATTATCCCATGTGTTTGCTCAAGAAGGATAGGAAATTCATTTTGAGTAACATGACAAAGCAAGGTATCTTCAATATTGTGATAATAAATGAAATCATATCGAAGGATGTATTTTAATTGTTGATTGTTAATTTGGGTATTTTCATGAAAATTGGCCTTTGGAGGATAAGTATGATTATTAATTAATTATATGATTCTTTTAAACAACAAGCTTTGTCAAGTAAAGACAACCTCCATGTGGTAAATAAGATAATCATTATTAGATTGTAAATTAACAATTGACTTCCTCATGTTAATGAGAAATTATTAATCATGAAGTTTTTGATGATGGTGAAAGAGAGAAGTTGATGAAGCAAGAGAATCATATATATCATTTTGTTCTTTTAGGATTGATTCAATAGTAAATTATGTGAATTATTTAACAAGAGTGGAAGCAAGTTGATGATAGATGATGATATTTTCACTTTTGCATTGATAATCACCACTAAATTAATGGCATATGATTTATGAATCTCTTAAGGCATGTAAATATGGTATGTATAAATTTATGTCCACTTGAATCCCTAATATGAGAGCTTCATATTCAGCCATGTTATTAGTGACTTAAAATTTCAATAAAAAATCTATAGGTATGATTTTACCATGGGGGTTAACTAAGACAAAACCTACCCTAGCTCCTTAAAGACATATGACACCATAAAAATGAAGTGTTCACATTTATTCATGCAATTCAATCATAAATTTGGTTAATTCCTCAATGATGAATTTGGATTTAGGTTTATAAACATAAGTGTCAAGTTATTCAGGGTTTTGTGCCTCAAGATTGGTGATAAAATTATGCAAACAGTCTTTAAGTTAAATAGCTTTATTAAGACCTTAAATATAAAGAATTTATTCATTAGGAAGGGTGTCCTAAAGGTGATTAATTTTTATATATGGGTAATATCAAGTTGATCATCAATAACTTTGATCATAACTTATTTTTACATGGTAATTTTTAAGTCAAATTTCATTAAGGGAACCATCCATTTTCCAATTATATCTCTAGGTAGGGAAGCTTTAGAGAATAAATGGTGAAGTGGATCAAAATGTAAAATAACATAATTATTTTGATGAAGCATATAATTTTGAATATTTTTATTGGTGAAATATATTGTGAGACAATTATGTTTTACCTTTGTGTAACATGTTTCATAATCTATTAAAGCATGATTGATGTAATATATGTCATATTCTTAGTGTTTTTCATGTTATTGAGTGAGCATTTCCCCAATTGATATATGGATAGATTAAGTGTACACAATGAGTTGGTGATCATTATATCATGGTTGAAGAGAAATATGATGAATTAATGATTACTTCATGTCATCAAAATATTTATGGCATGAATCATTCTATTCAAGATAAATACCCTTATTAGGGAATGAATTTACCAAGTAGATATGATAAGCTATCTCAAGAACAAATAATCAAATTTCCCTAAGTTTACAAGGATATGTTTATTTATTTATAATGAAACAATGGTTAGTCATGTGGACTACATATTTTATTTTAGTAGGATCGATATCAATCCCTCTGAGGGAGACTAGAAATCATAAGAGTGTTCTAGAAGTAACACTAAAAACACATTTGTAAGGATTAAGTCCAAATTTATATTTGATGAGTTGATCGAAGATGATAACAAAGTCATGAAATTTATTCTCATGATGTTTGTATTTGGCAATAAGATCATCAACATAAGTTTAAAATATTTTATGAATGAAGTCATGAAAAATAAGGGTGATTTCATGTTGATAAGTAGATCTAGCATTTTTTAGGTTGAAAGTAGTTTTAACATAAAAACAAGTTCCCCATTTCATGGTAAAATTAGTTTTATGTTGATCTTAAAGAGCGATATGAATCTAATTATATCCTAAAAACCTATCCATGAGAGATAAAATTTCATTTCCAGCTATATAATCAATAATAGTGTCGATTTATGGTAAAGTAAAGTAATATTTGGGACATGCTAAGTTAAGATTAAATAAGTATATACATATTAAAATAACCATAGTGACTTTCTTATGAACATGAATAATGTTGGAAACCCATTCAATTAATCTATAAGTTTGATGAACTTAGCATCGATAATCTTGATGATTTATTTTTTACATAGGGTATAAATATCATGAGAGAATTTGTGTTACTTTTGATGTAAGGGTTTTTCATCAATATAGGTGATGATGTTATGGACCACAATACTAATATCAATACTAGGATTGTATTCATATGACCAATCAAAGGCTTTATGGTATTTTTTGAATAAAAATATATAGTTATCATGTTCTTCTGGATGAATTTGTTTAGAAATAAGAATGGGTCAAGAAATATCCATGGTATGATAATTGATTGCAACCATTTCTTAAATAAGCATGGCATTTCCATCTTTTAAATGATATGGATTTGGAGGAATCTTGGAGGTAGGACGTGTTTTGGGACCAATTATAGAAATGAAATTATTGAAACAACGATCCCTTTTCTAAAAATGTCTAAGCTTGTGATGTTATCATGGAAGCCGAGGCTCGTTAATATGGATTAATTATAATATAGCTTCATCACTAGGAAGCGTTGGTAGAGATACATAGTATTCAACATCTACTTCAAGATACATAATTTTAAAACTTTATTATCAAACTCAAAATGTATTTTTTTATATAAGTAGCCTTAACATTTAATTTAAATTTGCTAGGTTGAGGAGAATTTATAAATTTTGATTTAAATATATCAAATTGATCAATACAATCTCGTATAGTAATGTTAAGCATAACTACCTCAATTTTTTGTATAGTTATGAATAATAGGAACATGAAAAACTATATTAAATTTGTCAATATATCTACTAGAGGTGACGAGTTAGAAATAACAATACCAATCAAGTATTGGGTACGGTTGATGAAGTCAAAGAATAATGATTGAACTTTTCTATGTTAGTCGACATCATCAAAAAGATGAGAAATAATGTGAAAACTAGTTATCTATTCGATAGCATTTATATCTAAAAATTTGGGTTGAATAATTTTGATATGATCAAAACCATTAGATGTTGTATTCTTATAATGTTATGGACAACCCATGAAGTATCTATCAATGGTGGATTGGTATGGATACATAACCTTTAAGTTATGATTCAAAATCAGATCATATATGAATGGCATGAATATCATGGTTGAAGTCATGTATTTTAGCTAAGATATTTTGATAATTTAGTATATCAAAGTCTAATAACAAGGCTTGGGCCATAATGTAGACATAATCAAAAGATGGATAAATAATGCATACATTAGTTTTAGTAGGGATATCAGTAGTGGGCACACCTATGTTACTTAAATTACAAGGAGAAATGGATAAATAACCTTGAAAGAGTTTGGCTCCCCCATATTCATTATAAGTTAAATCATATTCTATGTAAGAGGTTTCATATGCATTACATGGGGAGTTTTGTAATTAATATCATCAATTAATGGAATGGTGAGATTGTGTTTAAGTAAAAAAGGATGGATCCATTATGATATAGGGGTAATCAAGTGGTATTTCAAATATTTTATAATTCATTAGGTTCATCATTATCAGATTATTCAATAATGATATGTAAATCAGAATTCATGTTGATGAATTTGGGAAGAGGAGGAATATCAATATGATAAATCATAGGAATGCAATATTGATATTTAAGATTTGGAAGTTGGATGCTCTAAGGGTTTGGTTATACTTCACTCTTATAACATTTTTAATTAAGAATAAATTTGATACATTATCTAATGGAAGATGCAATATATCGCATACCATGAGTCTATAGATTACCTAAAAACATGTTATAAGATAAAGGAATATCAAGGACTATAAGTTTGGTTTTAATTGTTTTGGGTCTAATCATGAGGGGTAGCCAAATAAAACAAAGCAATTTTTGATTGGTTTTATCAAATTCAAGACAAGTAAGGAAATTTTGTTTGAGGTTTTCTTTAGAATATACATTCTTTTAGATTAATCAAATAGATGTAACATTAATTTCTTAATATTCATCTACTAAGACTTTTATAATTAAAGTATTATTGATTCTAATTTTAATAAATAGAGGTGGATCATCATATCAAAAAATATTTCCATCATTAATCATATCATATTCAAGGAATTGTATGGTGGATTTTATGGAAGAAGAAATTGGTTCAATATCATGAACCTCTATGGGTGAAGGACCATCAAAAGTTAAAGTAGGTATCATAAAATCATTATATGGGAATCTTTGATGTTTTATAGTTGTTATAAGTAACTTGTGATGATAAGGATAAGTTATGAATAAATTCATAAGAGTAATTATGTATGGCATTAAATTAAATTCCTCTAAGAAGTTATAATGATCTTTAGAAGAGGAAGAACTAGTACTAGGCTTGGGTTCATTATATATGATATTATTTGTAGGGATGTAGGAATGATGTTGAGGTTCTAGTTTTGAAAGTGTATCATCACTAGTGTTTGGTTCTAATGATGGTGGAGGAGTAGTTGTAGTATCTTTAATAAGTTTTTCCTTGGTAGAAATCCTCTTAGGTTTGGTGATGGGATCTTTGTGAGTGGGATTAAGATGATAATTAGATTTAGATACATTTCAAAACTATGAATTACTATAATATTAATCATAATTAGAATAAATAGCATAAACATTTTCATTTTGATGTTGTGTATTGGGATTGGAAGAAGATTTTGGAGTTTTAGAATTGGATTTTTTTTTTGAAAAGATTTAAGATAATAAATATGATGATTATTGATCATATCATAATGATCAAAATCATCTCCTAACATTAAGGAAACTAATTTTTTTGGAATTACATGACATGTCTCATGAGAGTGACCACTATTAGTATGGAACCAATATAAAATATTAGGATCATACCATGATGGAGTGGTGGTAGTGTGAATTAAAGGTGTAGATGGAAATAATATGTTCTGCATTTATGACACATTCAAAGGTGGGTGGGATGGACTTTGAATATGATTTTTTTTACTCATGTTTTAGTTTTAGGAGGTGTAGAGTTAAAGTTTGTAATAGTTATTTCATTATTTATAGTTTGGAAAGAATCATTGATGAGACTATGAGAAGGTTCAAATTGAGTCATGAGAAAATCTTGTATTTTGGCTTAATCAACATAATATTCTAAAGTTTGGGGAGATAAAATATGAATCTTGTATTGAAGAGAATGTTATTAAGGGTAGTGATAAAGAGTTTTAAAATATTATCATCACTCATGTTATGATTTTATTATGATCTAACAATTTCCATCGGTTGATGAAGGTATAAAAAAATTCATTAAGTAGTTGCTTAACATTGATGAAATGGCTAAGGCTATTTCCAAGAATACCAACATGTTGAAATTCCTTAACTAGAACATTGACTAAATATTATAATTGTAAAATGTAATGTTGATGGATTTGATTTTACCATTCTAAATCATCTCCCATAAATTTTTTGACAACAAGTTTAATATTAATAAAGTTATTAGTTTGGACCCTAAGGAAAATAGTTGAGTTCTTAGTCATATCATATTAATAGTTGGATAAATGTTTCCAATATCTATATATACAATAAATGGAGATAAAGACTCATTTTGAATATGTTGAAACATATTTTTATGCATGATATTTTGAGTGATTATATTACCATTGGTATCTCAAAGAGGAGAAGGAACAAAATTTTGATTTTGTTGAGACATGATGATGAGGAGGATAATTCTCAAGATTAGTGATAGGAGGATTCCATAAAGAGGGGTTTACAAGATTAGTATCAATTTATCCAATAGTGAATTAGGGAAGTTTGGATAAATTATATTTCATGTTATGCGTATATATATTATTTTCATCAAGGTTTTTGAATATATTAGAATCATAAATATCATCATTTTAAGTGATTGATGCAGGAGAATCACCATTTTGCTCAATTTTGGTTTATCATTTCAATTTTTTGAGTCATTATAGGTATTATAATGCTTATATGACACTTATAATTCATTTATAGGTCATAGGTGTTATTAAAATTTGAATTTGAGACATCTATGCATTTTCCTACCAAAATGCCAAATTAAAATATTTGAATTTCTAAGCATAGGTATATGGTCTAATTCATGGTGTTGTTAGAATATATAGTTGGATATTGGTTTTCTTAGATTAAATTTAGGTCTTAATATTATTACTTTTGTTTTTACACCTTTTTTTCTCATATGTTATATTCAAACTTCATGTAACGTCCAAGAGCTCAAAGTTATCATACATGAGCCTACATTGGAGTCATGCAAGATTCATTTAGAGTGTTTATAGTGGCATAAATAACATGTGATGACTTGAATGAGTCATTATTTAAGGTATTAAGAGGTTTTTTTTTCTCCAAATAAATAGATAATAAGGTTCAATTTTCATCAATAAGACTGTTATTTGAAGAATTTTATGCATGTATGAACAAAATATGAATGTTAATGAATTAGAATAGTTATTGGATTATGTTATGAATGCAAGTTCAAACCTTGGTAAGTGAATAAAATTTATTATTATTAAATTATTTATTTATTTATTTTTTATAATAAATATTCATATACATTCTTGAGAGAGGATATCTTTAGTCTTTTAAAATGTTGAGTTTTACACAGTCAAGTTTACAAGTTGAAGAAGGTTTCTCTAGACTAAGTTAAGGAGTTTGATCATTACCAAAGTGTTGGATACATTTTTAAGAAGTTGAATAATATTTTTTAAACTCTCATAAATCCTTTATTATACAAAATAATCATTCAAAACCAAAGTTTGTAACCCTCTATCCTATACCCTGTTTACATTGTGAACAGTCAAGGATTAAGAATAGTAAAGAGATTCTTTTGGACCAAATTCAATTATTATTATTGTTTTAAGGTTGTGTTGAAATTATTTTAGTTAAAATTAACTTTTTTATATATTATATAATCTATAAATATATAAATACTTCATCCTAACCTCAACTTATTTAGAAATAGTCGTGTACACTACCATGTTATGCATAGTCTAGCAAGAAATTGATATTTCTAAGTTTATTTATGAGTGAGTGGAATGTTATTCCAATTATAAAAGGTTTATTAAGTTTAATATACCATATCCAATACTTTTATATGTTGAAACATCCATTTTATCATAAAAACCTCATTTTACTACCTCTTGGCTCGTGCAAGAACCTAATTGAGGATATTTGACCATTTTATGGTTTAGGCATCTATACTTTGTTTAAGACTTTAAAGTTTGAAATATATATATTTTTTAATTTCATAAAGGTTAATAAAATATTTAATTTGAGTTTTGGCACATGTGGGGGATTTAGGAATCAAAACTCAATATTGAACACCAAGAGCACTAATTTGAGACCTAGTTTGGATAAGTAAAGTTAAGTTAATACACCTTAATAATTATGCCAAAAAAAAATTTTAAGTCTTAATTACATTAATGGGTACCTAAAAATATAATTTATTTTCATATAAACCTTGAATATTTTATAAATCACCCAAAAAGGTGCTCTAGGAGGGCTACACAGAGGAAACCTAATTGTGAGAGACAAGTGTGAGATAGTGTGTTTCCATTTAGATTCTATTCATTAAAATTTTTATGGTGTTGTAATAAGGTAATTGGTATTTAAAAATGTTACTATTTTTACTTGAAACCATGTAAAATTCTTAAACCATCTGGATTTGTCCTTTGAAAGGGCTACAAGAGATAGTCCTAATTGAACAAGTTTGTAATTGGATATGTTTGAATCGCTCCCTCTACATATTATTGGTATCATATAATGTTTTATAAATAAAATTAATATCTAAATAGGTGACACTATTTTAGGTAATATTTAAATTTATTGTTTGATAGTTAGTTTGATTGATAAATCAAAATGCCACCTAGGAAGAATGCAAGAGGAGGTGGACAAACAAGTATTTTGATGGGAGATATAATCTTGGAGGAGTTAAGGAATTTCAAGACAATATTAGATGAAATTTTTATATTATTATATGAAAATAAAATAATAATAGTGGTAAGAGGTGATGTTAGTGATAGGGAAGAGAGCCACAAGCACGAGAAGAAGATGATGATGAAGATCATGAAGATGATAGAATTAATATATTAATAAAGGTTATGATGAAATAAGGGTAAGATACAAATATTGACATTATTAATTATTCATTAAGCCTATATGGTGAATAATTTATTGATTGGATCACATAACTAGTTAGTATTTTAATTATTGAAATGTACCTAATGATAACAAGGTAAAGTTTGCTTGCACCAAAGTGAAAGGACATGCATCCCTTTTGTGGGAATATATGTAGGATGAAACAAGAAAGAAAGGTAAGGATAAGATCAAACATTAGGATATTATGGAATTTAAATTGAAGGCAAAATTATTTTCTAGTGATTATCACACTAAATTGTTCAAGACATTGCAGAATTTGAAGCAAAAGGAGAAAGGTTTCAAGGAGTATACCAAATAGTTATATAGGTTAGACATTAGATTAGGTCATGTGGAAGAATATGTGGATAATATTTCAAGGTATTTAAATGGGTTAAGGTATAATTTTTAGGATTAACTTAGTTTGGTAAGTCCAAGAACACTTGAATAGTGTTATTAGTATGTTGTGAAATCATAAGACAAGTTGAATAGAAGACAAAACCAACACTCAAGGAATAGAAGTAAACATCTTAGAGGTAGAGGAGAGTATTGAAAAATAATTAATATGCCAACATATGAATAATTAGAATGTATTTCACAAATACAAGAGCATGCATTCAATCTAAGAGGTGGATTTAGAGGAAGGAAACCATACTCTAGAGGAGGATACACACCAAGAGGAAGAGGCTTCAATGGATTCACAAGTAAGCATTTTTAATTTAATAAATTTTTTGGTAATATATTTTGGGAGTGTCTACATTAATTTCAATCTAATTTATTTTAAACTAAAAATATAAACCAAGTGGTATAAGTAGAGGATGAGATTGTGGGATCTCAATCTCACATAGAGGATCCAAAAATTGGTGAGTCTTCGCTGATGAGGAGAGTGTTTATCAAGCCACCTAAGGATAAGGAGCCTATATAAAGAAAAAATTTATTCAATACAACATGAAAAACTCAAGGTAAGTGTTGTGAAATAGTGATTGACTCAAGTATTACAGATAATCTAGTGTCTGTTGAAATGGTAAACAAGCTTGGTTTGAAAAGGTTACCACATCCAACTCCATATAAGGTCTCATGATTGAAAAAGGGACAACAAGTTCTTGTCAATGAACAAATATGGGTCAATTTTCATATTGGAATATATCAATATAAGGTCCTTTGTGACATCATACCAATGGATGTGTTCCATGTGCTCTTAAAGAGACCTTTACAATATGATATGAGATCCATTCATGATGGAGAGAGAAATACCTATAATTTTGAAAAAGGAGGACATAAGCACACACTTATAACATTGAATAACGAAGATGTATTATCAAAAATAGGTTATAAGGTGTTGTTGAAAAGTGATAAAGAGTTCATGTAGCCAAACAAGGAAGATGAGGTAAGTAGTATGTCATTTACTCAATAAAAGATAGAGGTTACAACCTACAAATAATCTAATTTATCTTCATAAATTTATATTTTATCAAAAAAACATATGATTGAATTATTTGTGGATTTGTCTATAAAGTTGTATTCTATAATAATTATGGATTATCTTAAAGTTTTTAATGAGAAAGTCAGTATGTTAAAGAACATTGTCATGGATGGCATTACCTATAGTAAAATATCAAGTTGACAGCAAATAGAACAAGAGGGTGAAATTGTCTTGAAAGGCAAGAATGAATATTTCAATATTGGATAACAAAGTAATGAAGATAATGAATGCTAAAGCATGTCCATAATGAGGGATGAAGATTATAAGGAAGATCTTGGCATATACAATGAAGGAGAAAAGAATGTTTTGAAGTTAAGGGTGAAGAGAGAGTGAACCAAGTGAAGGATAAGAATGGGAATCTCAAGGTCCATTATGACAATAGAAACTATTACCATACCAAAGAATGGATCAGTAAAAATGAGTAGAGAAAATAATTTGATACAAAAGTGTTTTAATATAATGCATTTATTGTACATGTAGGTATAGCTAAAGAAGATTTTGAGATGAGATTGATTGATCTCAAAGAATAAAGATGAATATTTGTAGTGAATATAACATTGTACCAATCCTTGTCACTCTTGAAAAGATCATGGGATCTGATAGGTCTAAATATAAGGTAATTAATTTGGCAAATAAGGAGAATATATTTGGAATTATTTGTAGAAAAAAATGATCCATGAGTAGGAGCCCATGAAATATTTTAAAACTAGTAGTTTGATGTAGGAGCATCACTATTTTACTCAATTTTATTTTATTGTTTTAATTTTTTGAGTAATTATAGGGATTATAAGGTTTATAGGATAATTATGAGTAATTTATAGGTCCTAATTGTTATTAAAATTTAAATTTGAGACATATATGCATTTTCCCACCAAAATGCCAAATTCAAGTTTTTAAATTTCTAAGCATAGGTATATGGTCTAATTCATGTTGTTGTTAGAATATATAGTTATATATTGGTTTGTTTAGATGTATTATAGTTATTAGGATGATTATTTATTTTTTTTCCACCTCTATTGTCTCATATGTTATATTCAAACTTCATGTAATGTCCAAGAGTGCAAAGTTGTCATATATGCACCTATATTGGAGGCAAGCAAGATTTAGTTAGAGTGTTTCTATGGGAATAAATTTCATGTATGGGATTGAATGATCATTATTTAAGTTAATAATAGGATTTTTGGTTTAAATAAATAGATAATAAGGTTCAAATTGCATCAAGAAGATTGTTAGTGAAGAATTTTGTGTATGCATGAGCAGAAAATGAATGTTAATGAATGAGAACAATTATTGGATTATGTTGTGAATGTAAGTGTGAACCTTGTTAAGTGAATTAGATATATTATTGAATTATTTATTTATTTTTTATAATAAATAGTTGTATATAGGATTGAGATAGGATATATTTATTCCTTTAAAATTATGAGTTTTACACAATCAAGTTTACAAGTTGAAGAAGGTTTCTCTAAACTAAGTTAAGGAGTTTGATCATTGAAAAAGTTATAGATAGTTATTAGTAAGTGGAATAATATATTTAAAACTCTCAAAAATCTTGAAGGATAAAAAATCATCATTCTAACCCCAAATTTGTAACCCTTTATCCTTTACCCTATTTACATTGTGAACAATCAAGGATAAAGAATAGTAAAGAGGCTCTTTTGGATCAAATTTAAGTAATATAATTTTTTTAAGGTTGTGGTGAGTTTATTTGAGGTAAATTTAATTTTTTTTTTATATTATTAAGTGCATAAATAGAGAAATAATTCATCCAAATCTCAACTTGTTTGTAAATAGTCATGTACACTACCATGTTATGCATAGTCCAACAAGAAAAGGACATTTCTAAGTATATTTTTGAGTGAGTGGAGTTTTATTTAAATTCTAAAAGGTGTATTAGGGTATAACATACCATATCCAATATTTTTAGACCTTGAAACATCCATTTTATATTTAAAACCTCATTTTTCTACCTCTTGGCCTGTGCAAGAACCTAATTGAGGATATTTGACCATTTTATGGTTTAGGCATCTAGACTTTGTCTCAAAAATTTAAACTCGACCTATAGCTTGGTGTTAATGTCCTAAATTTTAATCAATTATTTAGTTTTATTTTTGGCATGTGTGGGGGATTTAAGAATTAAAACTCAATTTTGAAGACCAAGAGGCCTAATTTGAGACCTAGTTTGGAGAAGTCAAGTTAATACACTTCCATTGAGAATTATGACATAAAATTTGTATAAGGATGAATTACATTAATGGATATCTTAAAATATAATTTTTTTACCATAAACCTTGAATATTTATCAAACCATCTAAAAAGGTGCTATAAGAGGGCTACAAGGAGGAAACCTAATTATGAGAGGCAAATGTGAGATAGTGTGTTTCCCTTTAGATTCTATTCATCAAAATTTTTATGGTGTTATAAGAAGTTAATTATTATTTTAAATGGGTCTTATATGACTTGAAACCCTTTAAAAGTATCAAACCATCTAAATTTGTCTTTTAGAAGGGCTACAAGAGATAGTCTTAATTGAACAAGTTTGTAATTGGATGTGATTGAGTCTTTCCCTTTGAATTAGTGATGTAAATCATGTTACATTATATAGACCTATATGGATATTGGGATTAGTTGTACCATGAAGTGTGATCTTCATTGGTGTAAAAAATAGTTAGGAAAGAAAAACCCATGTAAAATCTAAATGGGTTAAGACTATTAATAAATTTTCTAATATGTGATTTCATGATTTTAATTGGACTAGAGAATTGATAAAATATGTGATTGATTACATTAAATGAAATCTATCAACCTGAAACAATATATTAGTTTTAATAGTAACTGTTAATGAACTATATTGACTGAAATAGCCTATATTAGCCAAGGCTGATGTAGTTAGGGCTAAGAATAGAGAAATTCCATAAAGAGAATAAATGTATAGCATTACATCAAATTCAAAATTGGGGTAAGTATAATAAGGATATGAAAATGTATTGTATCAACTATGGTCGATGTAGTGACATAGACAAAGATGTAAAACATACACTATATTGAGCCTAGTTGATGTAGTCGATAAAGTATAAGTAAAAATAATGATAATAAAATTTACTATATCAATTATGATTGATGTGGTTACACAGACTGAAAATTAGAGATAAAAGTATATCAAGTCTCATCGATGTAGTTATATCTAGGGAAAATTTAAATGTACTATGACTAAATTGTATTGGTCTTGGGTGATATAGTCTTATAAATAGAGAGAAAAAGTAAACTTAATAGACTATATCAAACCTATTTTATGTAGTTTATTCATACACAAACAACTATATCGATGTTGGCCAGTGTAGTTCGAACACATAACATAAAAATATATAGATGTTGGTAGATATAGTCTATAATATAAAATACAATATCAAATAACATATTATAAATTTAAATATTTTTTATAACTATTTACCTGAAATGAATATTAGGTAGATGTACTAAAAGGATGTGACTAATTCTTAGGCTCTTAAATATACTTGATTTTTCATTGGATAGTGTTAGCCAAATATTTTAAATCACTATAGAATAATTATCATTACCATACCCAAATAAACTTGGTTTCAATGGTAAGCTAAGAATAACTTCCCATTACTAACCACTAATCGGTGCACTATAGAATCAGACTAATGGTTGTCTTCCTAAAGTTTAATGAAAATAGAATCTTAGGCATTTCTGATATAACATCAGGTACATGAAAACTGAAGTCTATATTTAGATCTATTCTATGATTATGAGTATTGGGTAAATCCCTTCATGTGATGATGTCTATAAATAATATAACAATATTGTAAATAGAACACCATGTAGCCCTTCATGACAATAACTAATTATTTTTAAAATTAACAAAACATAGTTTACACGGAAAGCCAAACAAAGAGAAAATAAATTTACAACATTCATTGAATTGAAATAAATAGACATTAAAATTGAAAGTAAATATTTGATTAATTTCTAAAATCAAAATTTTATTTACCTTATGCTAAAAATGAAAACACACAAAATTATATCAACATAGGTTGATGTAGTTATTCACACTATAGAATTGTATCAACATTGGTTGATACATTATGTGTAAACATAGATAAAAATAAAATAAATAAAACAAGGTTGAAAAATTTTGTTACAAAGATGCAAACACATAACTATATCAACTAGGGTTGATATAGTTTGACAGAGAGATAACATAATTTAGAACTAAATCAAACATGGTCTATATAGTTATCTAAATAAAATAAATTCTGATAAAATTAAAAATAAAAATATATAACTAAATCAAGTTGATTAAAGTCGACTAGAAAAACAAGTAAACAAAATAATATTAGACATGGTCAATATAGTTGGGCAAAAAATAACCTAATAAATAAAACTAGATCAAACTTGGCTGATATAGTTGGTTGACCAAAGAAAATAATGTAGATCTAAGTGTAACAATGTATCAACTTGTGTTTATGTATCCTAATAGAAAACACAAAGTTAAAAGAGTATCTAAGTGTGTCAATGTAGTTTCCTATAAACACATATAAATTATATTAGATCACCTTGCATTAATGTGGTTTACTAAAAAATATATAAGTATAGAATTTTATTGACCCATGTCAATATAATTTTATAAAAGAGAAAAATCAATGTTTAGTTCACATTGGGTTCACCAGAATGTATGAAATGAACCTGGATTGATCTAAAACTTATCTTATCTAAGATATCCATACTTGGAGAAGGTAAATCAAATAGAGACCATGGATACATAATGTATCAAGATATGACCAAATAGATTCACTAAACCTAGCAAGATGATAACCTATAACACAACATTAATAAATAGGGTTTCATATCCTCTAGGCAATCAATATAATAAAATAACCCTACCTAGGTATCTAATATTGGAGTCAATCTAATATAGTATTTCCAAGATATCAACACAAATAAGGGAGATGGTTAAAAACAAACTAAAAATTCTAAGGAATCATGGTATAAAATAAGGGCCTAGGTCACCTAAGGTGGGAAATGGAAAGTTTGAAAAACCAAAAATCCACACTAAGTATAAGTGTAAATGAGATTTAAAAAATGCATTATACATCCATTTAAGTTAGTAATTATGAAAATTCTATCTTTCAAATGAAAGGTCTAGGTATATAATATATTTACCTTGAAAAAAACATTTCAAGCCTCATTCTCCCCCTTGGCTAATGGTGCTCTACAAGATATTCTTTTGGTTGTAAGCATCACAAAGGTTCATGTCGGAACATAACTATCCACTGAGAGGGGGGGTGAATTACTAGATTGACTAGCTTAGTCCTTTTTAAAACTTTTAATGTAGATTAAAACATATATGCAGAGATCACACACACAAAAATTCATAACACTAAATATACCATGGCAAACCCAATATGGGAAAACCCACCATGAGAATAAATACTAGAATCTACTATTCTAATCCAGACTCATAATCAAGAACCTCATTGGTTACAATGTTTGAAGGCACCAAACCTAAGGAGACACTTCCCCTAATGTAAGAACACCTACTCTAAGGAAGCACTGACTCCCCAACTAAGCACCAACTTAGCTTATCTGATGGCACCCACCAATCAAATCTAAATTCAAAATATCAAGATACAACTCTAGATTATAAATTTGAA
>JARHVA010000177.1:740000-772500 GCA_037957365.1 Torreya grandis
TATAGCCATAAAATCATTAGAAATTTGCAAAAATATACATACCTGAGTTGCCTTTTATCTCTTCTTCCAAGGATTAACAAGACTTATATGATTCTCCCCCTAGAATCATGCCTTATCACTGGTATCTAGTGATGTGATGTAGGAGCCACCACTTCCAATTTATATCTTAGATACTTAAATTATTTTTTGGGAAGAGGTTTGGTGAATATGTCTATAACTTGATCCTAAGTTGGAACATATTCCATGGTGACCTATTGATCTGCAACCTTTTCTCTTAATAAGTGATACTTGATTGATATGTTCTTGGTTATGAAATGCATCACTGGATTCTTTTATATGTTAATAACACTTGAATTTTTACAAATAATAGAGACAGGTGATGTGTACTCTACCTTGATGTCTTTAAGTGTTTTCTTCATCCATGAGACTTGAGTGAAACATGCCATTGACTCCACATACTCTGCTTCTATTGTAGAAAGAGTAACTAACTCTTGATTTTTGCTTAGCCATAAAACAAGTCTATTTCCAAGGAAAAATACACCACAACTAGTGCTTATTCTATCATCCACACTTCCTACCCAATCAACATTTTTAGATGCTATCAAAGTAAAATCTTCACTTTTAGGATACCATAGGCCATAGTCAATTGTGATTTTGATAAATCTAAAGATTCTTTTCACTGCATTGACATATGACTCTTT
The DNA here is from genome assembly GCA_037957365.1 of Torreya grandis. Classification (NCBI taxonomy): domain Eukaryota; kingdom Viridiplantae; phylum Streptophyta; class Pinopsida; order Cupressales; family Taxaceae; genus Torreya; species Torreya grandis. The sequence continues at coordinate 740,702 of JARHVA010000177.1, forward strand.
AGGAGTAGCGTGAAATATTACAACCATACATAATACTTGCATGATATCAGGTCTTGATGTAATTAGGTATAATAAGATACCTATCATTGATCTATACATTAAATTATTTACATCAAGAGACTCATCCTCTTTGCTCAACTTGTATCTAGTTATCATGGGAATACTTACTAGTTTGTTGTCTTCCATCCCAAACTTCTTGAGCATTTCCTTAACATACTTGGTTTGAGATATAAATATCCTTTCATCAGTTTGTGATATCTTTATTCCAAGGAATAAAGAAATTTCTCAAATCATAGACATCTCAAACTCATTTTTCATTTGAGTAGAAAATTCATTGCACATTTTATTGTTTCCCCCACCAAAAATGATATCATTAATATATACAACAATAATTAACATATGCTCACCTTCAAATTATAAGTATAGATTGTTGTCTACACATCCTTTATTGAATCCTTATTTTTTTAGGTACTGGTATAATTTTAAATACCATCAGCTAGGTGTATGTTTTAGACCGTATAGAGATTTCTTCAGTTTACACACATAATCTTCTTGTTCTGACAGTTGAAAACCTTTAGGTTGTTTCATGTAGACTTCCTCTTCTAGGTTCCCATTCAAGAAAGCAGACTTAACATCCATTTGATATACTTTAAAATTATTATAAATAGATAATGACAGAAACATTCTTATGGCTTTTAATCTAGTAGCTGGAGAAAATGTTTCCTCAAAATTTATGCCCTCAACTTGTGCATATCTTTTGCACACCAATCTTGCCTTATTCCCTATAACAGTTCCATCCTCATTGAGCTTGTTTATAATGACCCATTTTTTACCTATTGCATTACTATTTGAAGGTCTTGGAAATAATTCCCAAGTTTTTTTCTTTTCAATTTGGATTAGTTCTTCTTTCACGGCCTTTAGCCAATTCTCATCCTTGCTAACTTCAACATAGGCCTTAGGCTTAATTTCAGACATTAGAGCAAAACTTACTTGTTCCTTGTTCATTGAAACTCTTCTCCTTATTTTAACTCCTTCATTTTTATTACCAATGATCTATTCTATAAGATGATCCTTTTAAACAAATCTTGCAGGTGCCTTTTCATTTACTTCTACATGCTCTTCATTAGCTGCTTACTCTTCATAATCTAATTTTTCATTATAGATTTATCTATTAGGTTTGACATGTTTCAATCCTTATTAAACCTTGACATTGATACTATCTTTGATATTTTTTAGCCTTTTTTGTAACATATGTAGGCTTTACTTTGGGTGGAATAACCAAGAAATATTCCTTCATCACATCTTGATTTAAAGCTTCCCAATTTGTCTTATTTTCTCTTGATGTAACATTTACTTCTAAACACTTTGAAATCCTTAACAAAGGTAGGATTTCTGTAACATATTTCATAGGGAGTTTTATCACTATTTACCCTTAGTTAAACTCTATCTAATATATACACTATTGTTTTTACTGCTTCTCTCCAGTATCCATAAGGTAACTTGGCCTCTTTTAACATTATTTTGGCCATCTCCTTGACTGTCTTGTTCTTTCTTTCAACAACTCTATTTTTCTATGGATTCCTTATTTTAGATTAATTCCTTTTGATTCCATGATTCTCATAGTACTCTATAAACTCATTTGAGTTGAATTATCCACCTCTATTAGATCTTAAGCATTTGATTTTTCATTTAATCTCATTTTCTACCATGGCCCTAAAGATCTTGAATCTTTCAAATATCTCAGACTTATCCTTTAAAAAGTTTACCCATGTTATTATTGAGTAATCATCTACAAATAACATGAATTAAATCTCTCTTTTAGATCATCTTATCTTATTAGGACCACAAAGATTAGTATGAACTAATTCTAGAGGATTTGTAGTTGCATACTCCTTTGTTTGAAATCTAACCCTTATCTACTTGCCTTCTTGACATTCCTTTCAAGTAGTGTCTAAAAGTTTGGTTATCTTAGGCATGTGTCTAACACACTTATTTGAGCTCACCTTTACTAGGTTTTTAAAATTGACATGGCCCATTCTTCTATGCCATAACCAACTCTCATCAATCTTTTCTATCAGGCAGTTATTTCCATTCACTTCACTAAGATTATAAATGTTGCTTTCAGTTCTTTTCCCTTCAACAACTACTCTTCTAGATATCCTTAAATTATATCATTTTTCATTAAATTTGACCTTATATCCATTATCACACATTTAGCTGACACTTAGTAGATTGTGTTTCAATCCTTCACCCTAAAATACATCATGTGTAAACATTTTTCCATCTATGTTCAAGGTTCCTTTACCATGGATCTTTACTGCAGTGTTATCTCCGAAGCTGACAGATCCTTCCTTACATTTTCTTAGTTTGATGAACTTACTCTTGTTACCAGTCATGTGTTTTGAGTAACCATTGTCTATTACCCACATATTATGTTCCTTGGCATGGAGTGTAATTTGAGCAATAATAGATTGATCTTTCACTTTCCACACATCCTTGGATTTCTTATTTGGCTTATTTTTTCCTTTTTCAAAGACTTATGTACCTTTGTTCACGCTAGGAGGCATGCCTTTCTTTTTATTTTGTATTTTTGGTCTTACAAATCTTGTTCTACATTGTTTATCTATGTGACCAAAATTATTGCAATTATAGCATATTACATTTATATCTAAAAAGGGAGCAAATGAATTTTTAATTAAAAAAATTGTTTTCCTTTTAGGTACAACTCTACAATCAATATCCCTATGACCAAACTAATTACAGGTATAATAATAACCATAGAAAGATGAGGAATACATGGTCATAATATTTCTTTATGTAGAATGAGGAACTCTTCTAGACTATGGATTCTTCAAGTCTCTCACTCTTGTGTAACCATATGCATCAGCTACCTTTGTGTTCTACATCTTCCTTGATTTTTTTATAAATTTACTCATTGATCTTATTCCTTTCTTCAGGCTTCTTTTCTTCATCAAATTTCTTCACATTAGCAATGATTATCTCTATCTTTGTATCCTTTCAACCTTTCTCTTTCTTTACTCTTGATTCTCCTTCTTCATTTAAGCTATCATATAGGTTAACAGATGTACTAGTTATGAAACTTTTTCTTTTTTCATAACCACAACCAGATCTCTCTTTTGAAGGATTTTGAGAGTTGATCAAATCATCAAGAATGTTTGATCCTCTTTTTAGCTTTAGACTTTTGTCTATTTGATCTTTAACATTCTCCAATTCTTTTGTCAAAACCATTATCTAATATTCTACCTTGATGCACTCATCAAATTTATATTGTATTTCAAGATTGACTACATATTCTATTATTTTATCCTCTTTAACTTGTGTCTTTAGGCTAACCACCATCTGATCATATTTTTCAAGAATTTTTGAAATTTTTTCAATCTCCTTATATCCAAGCTTCTTCTATTTTGATTTCTATTTTCTCATCTTATCAATTTCATCTAGAACACAAATGAGTTCACACTCTAGATACACTTCTTCTTTTTCTTCATTTGAGTCTTTAACTTCTTTTTGATCCATAAAATTTAATCCTAGTATCATAAATAGAACTTCCTTTCCCTCAGCCATAAAGGCACAATCATGGTCATCATCATAAATATCATAATCATCTAACGAATCATTGTCTTCTTTTGTATACATGACTTTCTTATTTTTGAACAAGTTCTTAGAATAGTGGGGTTTCATCTTCTTACTATTCTCTTCTTACTCAAATTTATCCTTTTTATTATAAGGTCATTTACCAGAAAAATGTCCTACCTTACCATAGTTAAATCATTTAAAGGGTAACTTAAATTTGTACTTTCTAAACCCTCTATTTAATCTTCTAACAAAGTTAATTTTTTTTCATCAGTCTCCTTAGATCTAGATGTAGGTGTTTCTACCTTTATTGGTTTGGATTCTTTGAATGTAGCTTCTCTCTTAAAGGTACCTATTTCTCCCATTCTCATCTCATAAGTTGTGAAGGTTCTATGCAACTCATCAATAGTGAGTTTATCTAGATCTCTTGCTTCCTCTATTATAGAGATTTTTGAGTCATACCTTGATGGAAGATATCTTAAGACCTTTTTGATAATGACTAGATATTTCATCTCTTCTCCAAGGTTTTTGATTGTATTGACTATTTCATATACCCTGAGGAGGTAGTCTACAATTTTCTCTTCTTCATTCATTTTAAGGCTTTGAAATATAATTTTGAATATTTGTAGCTTATCCTAATTTACCTTATCATCACCTTCATCTATGATCTTTAGTTTATTCTAGATATCTTATGCATTTTGATAATGCATCACTTTGACAAACTATGAATTAGATAATCCACATAGAATAGAATTTTTAGCCTTAACATTGCTCTCATGTGATTTCATGACAACCTGATCAGTATGAGTTGTAGCAAGAGTTGTATATCCATTTAAAATAGACATTCATACATCAAAACCTAATGAAGATAAATATGCCTCCATTCTTATGCTCCAAAATGCATAGTTTGATCCATAAAAGAGAGGTGCCTTATTTGAGGAAGAGCCTTCTTGACTAGACATTTGTGTTTACCATCCAAGATCTACTTGAGATGATTAAGATTCTTCTAAGGAACAAGTGCTCTGATACCAATTGTTGGAACATAATTATCTACTAAGAGGGGGTGAATTAGTAGATTGACTAACTTAGTCCTTTTTAAAACCTTTAATGTAGATTAAAACATATATGCAAATATCACACACACAAAAATTCATAACACTAAATAAACCATGGAAAACCTAATATGGGGAAAACCACCATGAGAATAGATACTAGAATATACTATTCTAATCTAACCTCATAATTAAGAACCTCACTAGTTACAATGTTTAAGGGCATTGAACCTAAGGAAACACCAATCCCCTACTTTAAGAGCACCTACTCTAATGAATCATCGACTCCCTAACTAAGTACCAACTTAGCTTATCTGATGGCACCCACCAATCAGATCTAAATTCAAAATATGGAGCTACAACTCTAGATAACAAATTTGATTCATAAATGAATATAATTCAATTCTTTATTATATGTATGATTTGTAACTATTCATGCTCTACAAATATCTTTATACTCTTCTCTTTCTCTCTAACCCTCTATCTCTATGTCTCTATATTTCTCTATTTGACACACTTCATCACTCTCTCTCTCTCTCTCTCTCTCTCTCTCTCTCTCTCTCTCTCTCTCTCTCTCTCTCTCTCTCTCTCTCTCTCTTTCAATTGAACTCTCTATAGTAGCAACAACTATAATAACTTATAATGTATCCTATATATATATATATATATATATATATATATATATATATATATATATTGGATCATTGTATCTAGGTTTTCACATCTTCTCTATGTTCACACTTGTTTTGCTAACACACCACGCTAGTTTTGGACTTAGTTAACATTTATTGAACAAGTTTCCCACATCTTGAAATTATTCTCCACCACCATGCTTATTGGTCTCATTACTATTTTTAACATATATTGGACTCTAGTTTTGATGCACATGCCATATTACACAAATTTTATCAATCATTGTAATTAATTTCATTGTTTGTGTTATATTTTTTGGCTTAACTATATATTCCTCTGCTTGACCATTGTGATTAACAAAGCTTTGAATATTGACCATTGATCTTAAGTTTCACACCATGATCTGATGATCCTCATTAAATTTTCTCAAATTTAAAATGCATCTATTAGATCAAGTTCTAATAGGCTCACACTCTCCATTAGATCCTTGTACACTTCTAGGATTTAATATTCCAACTTTAAAACACATCCATTAGATCTTTTGATCTGAGCTCCCATGTATCATTAGATCTACATAGTTTCATGAACTTTACCTCTATCTAACATTAAACCTTGATAACTTGGTCTAATCTTGTTTTATTTTTGAGTCTTTGTAATGAATACATTCCATTGATCTCATCAAACTATCTTAGTCTTTAACTTGCTTCTATGTCATTAAATATTGAGCCCTTGATCCCATTGAGTCCACTCGCTCTATTAGATCTTCATTGCATGATCACATGATCATCATTTGATCTTTTTATAAGCTTAAAATTTATCTCTAATAAGTTCCCTAAATGTGACACTTGGCACCCTCATGTACCTTTTATACACTTCCTATCAGTACCCATGCTTGTGACTCTTATCATCCTCATGTGCATTATACACATTTACTATTAGTTCTTGTTATTGAGACATTTGATATTCCCATATTAATCCTTGACCATTTGACTTTAAACTGCTCCATAGATTTAATGTGCAAGCTCTATGATTGTGACACTTATCACTGGCATGTTTACTCAGAGGTACCTTTGATAAATTAACTTTGCTATGCTTTTTCGGATCTTTAATGTATGACTAAGTTCCAACCATTGATCAACCTGGGACAAATCTTAAGTCAAGAACTTAGGAAATATAAAGTCTTAGATCATTGTTTGAGTTGATAATTACTAGGTTGAAAGGGCTAGTTTCATAATGATGAGGAAGAATTAAGTTATAACTTAAGTAACCAGTTCCCATCTATAGCTAGTCAACCTAAAAATAGAACATGCCTATAAATGGATGGCTTAAACCCTTAGGGTTTAATTTAGAAACATTGTAATGTTTGAGAGAAAATATAAATCAATTAAGAGTTCATTTCTTCTCAACTAAACTTGTGAACCATATATTTAAGATTCTTTTGAAAAACCCATAGTAGATCTTCTATTAATTTCTCTTCAAGTGGTCCAAAAATGGTCTCTATAAAAGCATGACAACTTTGTACTGTGCAACTTTAAAACATGCTCTTCTCTTCATCAATCCTTCCTAATCCTTTGACATCAATGACAATCATAATGGCCAATGATCTTCCCCTTTGGCATTGATGTAAAATTAAATGCTCTGATCTTATAACACTCTGCTCCTTCTCTGCATCAATCCTACCCGATCTTCTGACATTAATGACAATCATAATGTCCATTTTAACATCAATTAAAATCATATGGCCAATATTTAAATCAATATTTAGGATAAAAGGACTCATCCTATTGCATCCAAGACTCCACAAGATAATATTTTCCCCTCCAAGTCAAGATCTAAGTAATGTCTTCTCCAAGTGTAGACTTAAGCAAAATTGTGATTAATGACAATGTGATAATGAATGTTCCTATTTATTGGATTAAAATTGGGACTTGCATTTATAGAAATGAGTGATCCTAACCCTTCATGAAGTTTTAAATGACACCATCAACCAACTTTGATGTGGTTAAAAATATGTCAATTTAACCTTAATCTAGGTCATTTAAGGCCAACATAGTTAGTATGTTTCTAAAGTAAGCTTAATGTAGGCCATAATGAGTAAATATAGTCCATATGAAAATATGAGTTATTATATTTCAAAAAATGTATACTGGAGTGAGGAAACTATAATAAATACATCATTATAGAATAAATGTTAGAAAAAGGCAAGGACCAAATTAAAAAAAAATATCCAAGGGTTAGAAGAATGATTAATGAAAATATTATATGAACACATATATGTAAAAATTGGAAGAGTGTGGGAAATAAGAAATCAATGAAACATGAAGAAGCTATGTACAATGGATTTATGTTTTAGATGTGTATGGAATCAATAAACCAATCATTCATAAACAGGAATTTTGAATAGTATAAACTCTTGTCAATAATCTAATTTTGATTCTATAATTATCCCATGATGATTTGGAATGGTTTAATTTCATGATATTTTTGTGTAATTTTTTTACTTGCTTCACTCCTTGATATTTAATTTCTTGATTTATATTTGTTACCCACACTTGTCTATTATTGATCTTTATAGAATGTGAGAAAGAAGAAGATAATCTCCTAATGATACCTTACATAGAATCTTAAGTTACTATTGGTTCTTATTAGTAACCCAAGTTTTACCCTTTCGAAGGAGGTTGTTCAAGCCTACTTCAAACTTGGACTAACATACAAATGGCCTAAAGGCTATAGGTGACCTTATCATTAGACCAGACCTCTAGGTTATGGGGTTATCTCCCCTGGTGTATCACTTATTGATTATAATCACTAGGACCTATTGATTGGGGTGAAAATGATTATAAAATGTAGAAACTAAGCCTATTCTAAGGGGTGGTGATGCATCAATGTGATCATTCATCCACTCATTTTGGACTCTTAACAACACTAGTGGACTAAAAAAGAAACTAAACAGTCATCTTCATGAGTTCCTATGCAAACATGTTTCATTTGGAGGTTGTATTAGGTAACTAGAGTGCAAAAGTCATGACAAGAAGGTTTGTTATGAGACTCTTACTAGTCAGGGCACACTTCAAACCCCATTACCAACACTTATACACACCACATAACCTACATAAGACACCTTATTTATATCTAGGTGAATAAAGACCTAAAAGATAGGGAAATACATCACATATGAAAATCAAAAAAAGTATAATCACACTAGATATCATCATGAAAGAGAAATAGTTTATTCATCAATCTAATAGGTTCATCAAGTACAAAACTAGGTAAAGTTTCCTCATACCTAGGTGAGGGATATAAATTAAGGACTTAAGGCCTAAATATATAAAAGAATGAAGAGAGAAAGAGAGGGAAAATGGAATGGATTTATATATGAGAGGTCATCAATGACCATAATCCTTAGTCATAACAGTCCTCTTTCAACTCTCTCCATGCATTGATGCTCTTCAATGACCCCTTTGGCATTGAGGTGAGGTGGTGGAGGTTTTAACTACCTTATTTAAATTATCACAGAGCATGATCACACCCAATAAAGGGTTATTCAATTCCCTATATGTAATTTACAAAGTGTAATGAAGTGCAATTAACCTCCATAAGGCATTGAGTATCCCACTAATCCTGTGCATGTTCACCAAGCTTGAAAACTACCTCCAAACTATCATGATGGCTATGAAGTGTATTTTATAGCCCCATAAATATCAAATAAATGAGTTTTATCCTTGAATTAAATCCCTTAATATCCTCTCTACACCATTATTTAACTTTGGTTTTTGACCAAGTAGGCCAATTAGGCCATTAGGCCTAGTCATCAGACTTTTCGCTGATTGAGTGGCCATGAAACCTTTGTGAGATATTAGGAAATTATGGATAGGCATGTCACAAGATTAAAATATTGGAAAGTGATAATGATTATTTCATGGTGATGTCATAGATTTTTCCTATTGAGTGGATGAAGTTCTTTGATAGCCTAAGTGATAATGACAAATTGTGCAATGTGAAGTTTCAATGACAAAGTGTGTAATGTGCTTGTTCTAGTATGCTTAATGTATGGTTTGTTGATCTTTAATAATGACATGGATGATTATGGTGATTTTAGCATGTGAAATAGGTACTTATGATGCTATATATGCTTTGATAATCTTGTGTGCATAAGTAGAATTCATCTGGTAGTTCATTGTTCTCATCTAGACACTTTGGGTCTAGTAGTAGAAAATATGAGCAGGTAGTTTGATGACATCACCATTGTCATGTGGGAATGAGTCAAGGGGAGCTGGTCATAGGTTGTGATCAAAGTATTCCTTAGTTTTTTTGTGTCAAATCTCAAGTCATGCATCAAAGTGAAATTAAAGATATGAAGGTGCAAAGTTGGCTTCTCAAATAGATTTCATTATTTTCCATAACCAAATTTGCAAAAGTGGCCAAAAAGAGCTGAGTAAGCCTGTTGATGAGGTCAAAACTCACACATGTGGATGATTTAGGATAAGGTGATCATATGGGTTTATTAAATTTTGGACCTAGTTTATTTGTGTTAATTTTTATATCATGTGATGTAGTGTATCGAGATATATAGATGTGCAAAGTTGGGCTTCCAGGCATTTTGACTATGTTTTCCCATACTTGGCCAATTTTATTGTGGTAGAAAGAGTCGAGTGATATTTTTCATGGTGTTAAATCTTTCACATGTGAAGGTCTCAAGATAAATTTATCATAAGGGTTTGTTTAGTTTTGAGCATAAATCATCTATGCTAAATTTGAGTTCATGCATTGAAGCATGACAAAAATTATGGATGCTCAAAGTTGACCTCTTAGGTAGTTTTGGACATGGTTGGTTGTATGACAAGATTTTTAGAAGTCACTTTAAGGGATTTATATCTCACATGCATGAGGTTATATGATTTATTTGTTATATGGTTAGATTCTCCTAAGTGAAGAGATAATCTGGTTCAAATTTGAGATCCTACGAGTTAGCACAAAAGAAGTTATTGAGGTGAAAAAATGGATACTCATGCATATTGAAAGGGTCCCCATACTTAGTCATTTTTGAAAGTGTTAAAACTTGAACAAGATTGATGGTTCATATTTTTTTAAAGGATTCAGGAAGTAGTGAGATGAATATAAGTGCATAATGTTTAATGATTGATCAAAGGTACAATATAATGATCCAATGGTGAGTGGGCATTCAAATAGTTGATTGAATGGTGAGCATTGATCGATAGTGCCCTAGTTGATCCTCAAATATTGATGGATCACATTGAGTCAAAGTTTCTACATTTCATGACATGAGGTCAACATGACTATTATTTAATGTTTGGATTTGGTAGTCTATGTGTTAAAACTTGAACAAGATTGATGGTGCAAGATTGATCTTGAGCTGAGAGGACATAAGATTCAAGCATTGTGTTCAAAGGTTAATTGTGACCATTGCTATTCAAATATTTGAATTTACATAGGGAAAAACTAGACCTTTATATTTTGACCATATATTTTTATAGAAGATGAACTTACTCATGCAGTAAAAATCAAAGTGGTAGAGGACTCCAAGTTACATCTGGAAATATGGATTAAAAGATTTGAAAGTATGTACAGTCAAAGATATTGATCCTAGAAGTTGACTATGTGTTCATGTTTATTCTGAAAGTGACCTAAAAATATATTCAAGCCTATATTGATGTTATTTTGATGTTTCATGATGTCTTAGACATTGAGGAATATTGTAGACTCCATGAGGTTGCTCAATGTGGATTTTGGAGGTGTGATCAATTTATCTTGAGTATGAATAATGCTTAAGAAGTTCATTGTATGTTTGATAATGGTTTTCTTGTGTATAAGGTCTCTATTTGAGCTGATTAAGCATATACAAAGGTGAGCTAATTTTATTTTGGTCATTTGAGGATGTCTAAGGTGACATAAGGAGTGGACCCATGTATTTTAAAATGGTCTTATGTTCTTATTTTTCTTGAGGGAGTGTTAAAAGAGTGAATGGGTTCACATAAGACCTATAAGGGTTAGAAGTGACTTATTAAAAGGTTTAGTTCCTCAAGGGTGACCCATAGATGCTATATCTAACCTATGATGATTGTATTGAGCCACATATTCATGTGAAATATGCCTTAAGGACTAAGGCATGTCTAATCACTGAACAAGGTAGTGATTATCTAGATTTATCTATATATAGTGGAACAAAAGATTATGTGTTCTAGATTTGAATGAGAGACTAAGGAGCATTTGGAGAGAGGCTTGTGTGTGTTGTAGAGTGAAGGAGGGTAGAGTGCCCTGAGGATGTGTTGAAGAATAAAATAGATTAAGGAATATTTGTATGACATGTTGATCATGATTCTATTAGAATAATAGTGAGCTTGTTGTTTGAATGTGAGTGAAGGTGAAGTGTGATAAGCAAAGGACCACTGTCAAATGCTGTTGACATTAGTTCAAAGGTGAATTGTTTCATAGGTGTTGTGGTAGCTTAGCATCTAAGGTAGTTTTAGCCTCCTTATAAGGTGAAACTTAATAAAAGGTATAGTTATTGTTATAGCTCAACTAGATAGGTGTGGCATCACCTTGTGAGATTATAGTCTCACTAAATAAGGATTATAGTTCCTTGATCATTTGTAGATGGCCTAAATTGGATCTTGTTATTATAGAATAATAGTGAAATTTCAATTTCCAATGGGTTTTCTACCCCAAGAGGGTTTCCCACGTATGTCATGTGTTATGTGATTTATCTTGCATTATCTCTCTTGCTTATTACTATGAATGATATGTATGTTTCATGAATGCTTGTGGTAACTAGTTAAGTATTTATAAAGATTAGAATTGAAGTTGGATTATTTGGGCTCACTAATTCATGCCCCCTCTTAGTGATTATACCTCTAACAATTGGTATCAAAATGAGGTCCTTTGGTAAATCCTTGAAGGTGATCTAAGGTACAATAGATAATCATAATATGTAAGGTGGTTTCTCTACTAAGCAAGAACCGATGGTCAATAGATCTAATTATGATTTTTGGAGTGCTAGGATGAAGAACTACATTATGTCCCTAGGGTTTTATGTATGGAAGTCATTTTTGGATGGTTATGTTGCTCATGTTATTCCTCCATCTAGTGTTATAGACAAGAAGCTATATGATAAAAACTCTAAGGCAATAAATGCCATCACTTGTGGTCTTACAAAAATTGAGTTTACCAAAGTAATTAATTATACTTATGCAAAGCAAATATGGGATAAATTGAAGACTATTTTTGAAGGAGATTTAACAGTTAAGATTTCTAAGTTTCAGACTCATATAAGGTAATTTGAAAGACTCAAGATGAATGAAGAAGATACTATGGCATCCCTTCTATAGAGATTTGATGAAATTGTGAACATCATCAAAGGTTTTTGAGAGAATATTGAAGAGACTACTATTTTTTAAAAGCTTTTAAGATCTCTATTCCCCAAGTTTGATCCAAAAGTATCTTTTATAGAAGAGACTCATGACCTTACTTAGTTTAAGATCAATCAATTGCATGACACCCTTACTACCTATGAGATGAGGAAGAATGATGATATACTACCAAAGAAGGAAGTAGAATTCAAGATAGAGATGAAGCCTAAGAATAATTTCCAAGGTAAGAAATCCAAATAGTATGACATATTTGATATTGATGATGAACAAATAATTACTTTTATTACTATAAAATTAAACACTAGCTTAGGGATGTATAAGAGTAAACTACCCCTCAAATGTTTTAACTATGGAAAAATAAGACATTTTGCTCAAAAGTACCCTCATAAGCATGAGAATAATGATGATGAAGAGCATGGTAAAGGCTAAGATGATGACAAGAAGACATACAGGAGGAAAGGATTCATAAATCATAACAACAAGAAGAGGTTCTTCATGAACAAGAAGAGTCTCTACACTAAAGAAGATTACAACTCATTATATGAGAGTGAAGATAGTGACTCAGAATATGATCATGAAGATGATGGTCCTACTAAAGATGAATTCCTATTCATGGTTGAGGAAGGAAGTTGACCACATTAGAAGGAGTCTACTTAGAGTGATTCAGATGATGATAAAGATGAGATGGACTATGAGACTATTTTGATGAATGCTCTTGAATAACTAAAGATTAAGAAGAAGATGAAATATAAGTTCAAGGACTATGAGGATCAATTTAGTGTATATGAGGCAAGATATAATGAAGACACTGAGGAGTATGAAGATATGATCAAGCATCGTGGTTATCAATTGGAAATTCTATCTACAAGCCTAAAATCTAAAGAAGATGAATGTGCTAGTTATGTAATTAAAAATGAGTCTTTGAAATCTAAGTTAGAGAAGGTATCTAGTAAATCTCATTTATGAGATTTGAAAAGAGATAAAGTGATCTAGATAACATTCTAAATGATCAAAAACATGGAAGTAATAAGACTGGTATTAGATACAAAGAACAACTAGAGACTACAACTCAAGACAAGATGAAGATTAATGTGAACAAGGTGGATCAGCCTTTAAAGACAAATCAACAGATAAGGAATGAAGGTGATGGTAGAGTAAAGACAAATCAGATTAGATAGCCAAATGCCATGAGATATGCAAATTATAATGGTTACTATTATACTTGTAATTAGTTTGGGCATAGAGCTAGAGAATGTAGAAGATTTGCTAAGAATGAATTTGCATGGAACTATGATGGTGGTCATCAATAAAAAGGTGTCAATAGTATCAAGTGTTTTAATTGTCTTGATGTGGGACACTTTGCAAATCATTATCCACATAAGATTAGTTAAGGTGAGTCCTCTTCAAAAAGGGGAGGTTGTTTTGTTTGTCATAACATAAGACACATTGCAAATTTCTATCCAAATAAGGTAAGGCACGATAATTTTCTTTCAAAAGGTATGGTGTGATATAATTGTGAACAAAGAGGTCACATTACTAGGTTTTACAAGTAAAGGCCTACAAGATAGATTAGATTTGATCAAGCTCCTAAAGTTAAAGAAAGAAAGAAAGTTAACACATGGAAGCCAAAGGTAATATGTGTGATTCATGATGAGGCTATAGGTCCAAGTAATTAGTTTGCTATGGTGGAGAATGCTTCAATAGTTGAATAGTACCAAGAGGTCTCTTTGTATACTCATGTTGAGAATGAAGAAATCAAGCTCAAGGAGAATACTAAGGTGCTGACTGAGGCTAGTCCTAAGGTATGTATGGATTTAAGTGAACATCATATTATTGCTGAGCATGTATCATGTAAAGAACATCAATTGTTTGTGCCTAATGATGAGGTTCCAAGTTATAAGGAGGATTTTTTAAATGAAATGGTATGCCATGAATCTTTGTTGTCTCTATGTTTTAATAATCTAATCATAGAAGAAAAGAAGAATGTTGTATTAATTGAAGAAGTTGTTTCTCTTAAGCCAAAGAAGAAGAAGAAGAAGAACTACAAATATCATATGAATAAAGAGGAGATGGAACATGAGGATTTATTTTTGTTTTAGAGCATTAAGGTATAGAAGATGTCTCTATATATGCTTCTTAAGAGAATCCTTTCATTGGAGAAGCATGTTTTTATTCTCAATATGCTAATTTTAATCATATAAGGTCTTTTTCTAAGGGGGAGTAACAAGTTCATGAGCTTGTTTAAGAGGATTGTGAAGGAGCTATAATATAGAGTCAGATTGGGTGGTTCTAGGTGGCTTAATAAGATTGATTCAAATGTAAAGAAATGTTTGGTGCTCAAAAAGGTATATGTGTTTTTTTGTGGTGTGCTCTAGGTGTTTTTTGGGTCTGAAGATATGTATGTGCCAATTAAAGTTTTTTGAAGTAATCTTAGTTTTCTTAGTTCTTGGTTTAAGGGGAAGCAGGCCTAAAATGGGTTATAAGATGTATGGGTTCCCAAAGGTATGAGAGATAAAATCTTGGTTCAAAAGTGTGTTATGGGTGTCTCTAGGTGTGTAAGTAGTTTTAGAGGTGTGCATTGACCAGAAGGAGGTTTGTTGACCTTGCTTGTTCTTTAGATTCTAAGGTTTTGGGCTATACTAGAAAAGTGGTTAGCCTTACCATTTGAGGTCTAAGGATTCTTAATATGTTTAATGGGAAAAATGGGTGGTCAAATAAATCTTCATAGAGATTTTAAGGTTTTTGGTTCTCAAGTTATTAAAGTTTTATCAATATGAAGGGTTAATTAGCTAATAGGTTTGTGAAGGAATTATGTTGCAAAGGATGATCTTGGTGATGTAAATTGGTGTGCTTAAGGGGGATATGAGATTGCTCTAGATATGAAGTTTTAGGTCCTAAAGATGTGTCTAATGAAAGGTGTGAGATTTGTAAGTTTTAGGTAGGGCTATAAAAAGGCTAGACATGCCTAGTTTGAAGAAGAGTACTTTTTGCTTAGTTTTTCTAAAAGAGCAAGCTTGAAAAAAGATTCTAGTTAGTATGTGTGTTGTTTATTCATGGTGTGTGGAGATTTGAAGATGATTAGAAGGTTAAATGGCTTAGATTTATTAGGGGGAGTCCCTCTTAGATATTTCTTAGTGAGTGACATCAAATTTTAGTTATTTTGTGTGTTCTTTCTTCATTAGTTGCAGTGCTTGGTTGAAGAGAGTGTTGGCATGGATAAAGAGGAAATTATCAAGGCAAGAAAATACTAGCTCAAGGTAAGGGGGAATGTGTACTATCTTTCTAAGATGGTCTATTCCTATTTGATAGTCCTTGCAGGTCCTCAAGATTAGATTATGCCCACTTTGTCATTGTGTCAAAGGGGGAGAAAGTTAGTATTGGGGAGAAAGTTCCTATTATAGGAGTGATTTTAAAAGAGATAAGGTGAGTTGTATATTGATATATATGATGATTGTTGACATCAATGACAAAGGGGGAGATTGTTGGAGAGTTGTCATGATGATGTCATGTGATGTCATGGAGGTGTCCTATTGAGTGGATGAAGTGCTTTGATAGCCTAATTGATAATGAAAAAGTATGAAATGTGAAGTGTCAATGAAAAAGTGTGAAATGTGTGTATTATAGTATGCGTTATGTATGGTTGGTAGATCTTTAGTATGGATATAGATAGAAAGGATCAAGGATGAGTATGGTGATTTGATCATGTGCAAGAGGTACTTAAGATGTTATCTATGCTTTGAAAATATTATGTGCATAAGTGGAATTCATCTAGTAGTTCATTATTCTCATCTAGACACTTTGGGTCTAGTAGCAAAAAAGTTGAGTAGGTAGTTTTATGGCATCACCATTTCCACATGGGAATTAATCAAGGAGAGATGGTCATATAGTTATGATCACAATAGTCACTAGTTGTTTTACACCAAATCTCAAGTCATGCACCAAAGTGCAGTTAAAGATATTAGGATCCAAAGTTGTCTTCTCAAATAGATTTCATTGTTTTCCATACTTAGGCAAATTTTCAAAAGTGGCCATAAAGAGTTGAGTAAGCATGTTGATTAGGTCAGCACTCGCATGTGTGGACGATTCAAGAGAAGGTGATCATATGGGTTTATTTAGTTTTGGACCTAGTTTATTTTTTCTAATTTTTATATCATGAAATGTAGTACATTAAGAGATATATATGTGTAAAGTTGGGTTCCTAGTATTTTGACTGTGTTTTCCCATACTTAGCCAATTTATGCTATGTGGTAGAAAGAGCCGAGTGAGATTTTTTATGGTGTTATTTATTACATGTGTGAAAGTGTCAAGAGAAAATGATCATATGGGTTTATTTAGTTTTGAGCATAGATAATTTTCACTAAATTTGAGTTCATGCACTGAAGTGGAACAAAAGTTATGGATGCTCAAAGTTAGCCTCTCAAGCAATTTTGGACATCATTGGCTCTATGATAGAAGATTTTGATAAGTCACTTTAAAGGCATTATATCTCACATGAACAAGGGTTCTAGGAGATATTTATTATATGGTTGGATTCTTCAAAGTGAGGAGATCATCAGGTCCAAATTTGAGATCTTGTGAGTTAGCACAAAATGGTTACTCATGCATATGAAAGGTTCCCCATACTTAGTCATTTTTCAAAGTGTTAAAATTTGAGCAAGATCGATGGTGCACGTTTGCTCCAAGGACTCAAGAAGCACCAAGATGAAGATAGGTGCATGATTTTTAAAAAATAATAAAAGGTATAGGATAATGATCAAATGATGAGTGAACATTTATACAGTTGATCATATGGTGAGTGTTGATCGCTAGTGACTTAATTGATCTATAGAGATCGATGGAGTGCATTGAGTCAAAGTTCCCAGATTAAATGAGATGAGGTCAACGTGATTATTATTTAATGTTTGGATTTGGAATTTTATGTATTAAATCTTGAGCAAGATTGATGCTATGAGATTGATCTCAAGCTGAGATGACATGAGATTCAAGCATTGTGTTTGAAAGTTAATTGTGACTATTTTTATTCAAATATTTGAATTTACATATGAAAAAACTAGAGATCTATATTTTGACCATATATTTTGATAGAAGAAGAATTTTCTCATGTAGTAAAAATAAAATTGGTAGAGGAATCTAAGGCACATCTAGAAATATAAATTAGAAGATCTGAAAGTATGTACAGTCAAATATATTGATCCTAGAAGTTGACTATGTGTTCATGCTTATTCTATAAATGATCTAAGAAGGATATTCAAGCTTGTATTGATGTTTTTTAAATGTATCATGATGTTTGAGCTATTCTTTAATGTTTTAGACTATATGATGTTGTTATATATGGATATTTGAGGTGTGATTGATCTATATTAAGTATGAACAATGATTAATAAGTTAATTATATGTTTGGTAATGATGTTCTTATGTATAAGGTCTTTGTTTGAGTTGATTAAACATATATAGATGTGAGCTAATTTGATTGTGATATTTTAAGGATGTCTAAGGGGACATAAGGAGTAGAACCATGTATTTTAAAGTGGTCTTATGTTCCTCAAGGGAGTATTAAAAGAGTGAATGGTTTCACATGAGACCTATAAGGGCTAAAAGGGCCTTATTGAAAGGTGTAGTTACTTAAGGGTGACCCATAGATGTTATGGTTCACCTATGAAGATAGTATTGAGCCATGTATTTATGTGAAATATGCCTTAAGGACTAAGGTATGTCTAATGGACAACCAAGGTAGTGATTATCTAGATTGCTCTATATATAGTGGAACCAAAGATGATGGGTTCTAGATTTGAATGAGAGACTAAGGAGCATTTGGAGAGAGGCTTGTGTGTGTGTTTTCAAGTGAAGGAGGGGTAGAGTGCCTTCAAGATGTGGTAAAGAGAAAAATATATTGAAGATTATTTATATGACCTATTAGTCATGATTATATTGGTAGAATAGTGAGATTTTTATTTGAGTGTGAGCAAAGGTGAAGTGTGATAAGTAGAGGACCATAATCAAATGTTGTTGACATTAGTTTAGAGGTGGATTTGTTCATAGGTGTTTTTGTTTTAGCTCAACATATAAGGT
Organism: Torreya grandis; assembly: GCA_037957365.1. Classification (NCBI taxonomy): domain Eukaryota; kingdom Viridiplantae; phylum Streptophyta; class Pinopsida; order Cupressales; family Taxaceae; genus Torreya; species Torreya grandis. The sequence goes on from JARHVA010000177.1 coordinate 759,438, forward strand.
GGTTATAGCCTCCTTGTAAGGTGAAACTTGTTAAAATGTCTAGTTATTATTGTAGCTTAGTTAGATAGGTGTGGTAGCACCTTGTAGGAATATAGTCTCACTAAATAAGGATTGTAGTTCCTTGATCATTTATAGATGGTCTAAATTAGATCTTGTTATTATAAGAAAGGATTCCAATTATAGGTTACACTGGGTTTTCTCCCCTAAGAGGGTTTCCCATGTATGTCATGTGTTATGTGATTGATCTTACATTATCTATCTTTCTTATTACTATGAATGATATGTATGTCTCACGAATGCTTGTGGTAACTAGTTAAGTATTTGTAAATATTAGAATTAAATTTGGATTATTTGGGTTCATTGATTCACCCCCCTATTAGTGATTATACCTATAACATAAATAAGTGTTTCAAACCATGATTTAACTCTTTAAAGCATTACACACCTTCAACCTTTCTTCACCTAGTCAAATAGGTGACTTTTCTTTCATGTTTGTAGACTGGTTGTTTGGAGGGGAGTGGCAAAGGAATTTACAAGAAGATTTTTGGACATGTTATGACTTGAGAAGGTGGAATAAGTGTCAAACTTCCCCATATAATGATTGGCATCTCTCAAAATATCTCTACACACTACAAATTTCATAAAATCGTGAAAATTATAGCTTTTGACAATTATGTACAATATCTATATGGACTAGTACTATGTATAGGGTTTCCTCTGAGTGTATTAGATGTTTTAGTTATTTTTCAAGTCATTTAGGAGTGTTTGATTGCCAAAATATTCAATTTTTCCAAGATTGGTCTATAATAGGGTTTAATGAGGGTTTTGTGGGTCTACCATCTTTATTATGGTTCATAAAGATGAGACCTCCAATCCTAGACTTATGGCCATGGATGTTTAGTCCATAGACCCCCATAAAACATTTGATATTCTTTGGTTCCCATGTAGCTTGTGTGGAGATGCAAGTAGAAAATGGTGAACTATAAGCTTGTTATGAGCCTTTTGGACTTGTCATTAGTCTTAGAAATGATTCATAAACCTATGCCCTAAAAACCAACTCCCTCTACCAGTAATCTTAACTTCATATGGGTTCCTAACTTCCCCTATGATAATTTTCCTTGAGTCTTTTTGTAATGAAATATATGAGCATTTGAAGGTACAACTTGAGTTAATTATGTAGGATTATGGTAGCTCAAGGTGGTTCTTGAGACCCAAACTAACATTTTATTACTTTTTATCTGATTTAAACCTTATTTATAGGACTTTAATAATCATATAAAACATCATTGTAATGTTATTTCTTATTTTTGGAGTCTAAATGTGTCTCAAGTGTGATGGTATATCTTGAGGCCTAGTCATGGTTTTTAGGCTTAATAGGCTTAGGCTAAGTGTCAGAGGACTGAGTGACCTATAGGGGAATTTATGGGTTAAATCTCATCATATAATCTCCTTTCCCAATTTTTCCATCATTTTTTACTACCTTTAACTACCCATACTTCCACTTGCCTCTATTGGCTCATGAGATTATCTATAGGTCTCACTATCATTGTTCCATGAAGGCAGAGATCTATGTAGTCCTTTCTCATCCCATCATAGAAGTTATGGAGTTTAAAAATTAATGAATACACTTATAATTTTGGTCATACCCTCAGGTATAGTCTATCCTTTAACTCTCTTCCTACAACTTAATCATCTCCCTTGCTTAGGGTTTACACATAGTTAAGCCTGTGTAACCTTTAGGTCTAAGTTTAGTGATCTAGCCCATCTAACCTGAGTCTTTCATCATAATACCAAATTTTTATGCCTATTTTACTCTTATTCATATTTATTTAGGCTTCCAACAAATATTCTAAATGTTGGATATCTTAATTCATGTACAAAGGCTTGTATAGGCCTGTTTAGGCTTGTTTAGGCCTATTGAACCTTTTTTTGCTTCAATCATGAGATAAAATAGTCCAATGGTGATATTGAGAGTCATTAAAAATAAAAATAAATCCCTAATTATAATTATCTCAATAGTTAATTTCATACAAGCTTCAATGTCACCTTCATTTTTTGATGTTTCTAATCTATAGGTGGTAGTTAGGGCCCTAACTATTGTAGGTGTAAGTGATATGTTTTATATTTACTATCTAGATTTCCTCATCATCATGAGACATTTTTACACATTATTAATTCTCTCTCTCATGTTTTTCCAACTTCAAACAATCACTTAAACTTGTAGATGTCTTTAACCCTTGTGCACAAGCCTATACATCTCTATTTTAGACCTAATGAACCAAGTAGGTAATTAAAATTTTATTATCATTCCAATATTCCCATTAATTAGAAACACTTTTATATAAATTATTAATTACCATATCAGTAATTTTTAACCCTTTACTCTTACTATAAATGTTCCATTACATTTCATACTAAGACCCCAAGACCCTGTCTTTTAGGTGATGACCCTACCTTGATTGTGTATGACAAGTGGGTTCCATTCACCTATAAAAATTAGTTAAAATAATCCATTTAATGTTATTTAATTTAATAAAATATGTTATCTTCTTATATCTCTACATATTTACCCTATTTAAGGTCTCTTGATTTGACTTTCTCATGTGACTTCCTGGGGATGGTAGATAGAACCTTGACTATGTAAACCTAATTGAGGGATGAATTCCCTTTTGATTAAAGACCTTAAAAATACTCATTAACATTCCATGGGGTTCTCATTAATATTTCACCTCATTTCCTCAAATATCATGGTGGCTCTTTTACCCAAACTACCCTATTTTTGATAGCCGGCATGTAGGTGGTCTTATTAGGCCTATTGACTATGTGTTTGGTGTTTGAAGAGTGGACTAATGCTCCATTATTTTATTTATCAAGTTGGTGGTATATTACCATTATTATTTATTCCATGAGACTCCTTAAACTCACTAAACCTTTAGTAATCTATCCACATAGGAATTATAGCCCTTTGTATGCATTTAAGGTCTTCACTGAGCTTACCCCTTTTGACTGAGTTGAAGGTCCTAATCTTACTTAACCTTGATTCCTCCTTTGCCATGTTCTTCATAGTTCTTATTAATTATCTTTAATGTCCCTCACCTTTTTATGTTTCATTCAAATAGTGACCACCCCATGTCTAATTTTCCTTGAAGGGTTTGTAATGACCTATTGAGGGCTTGATATTGCAGAATAGGTTGGGGGTGGAGATGGATAGAGTATAGGGTCATGATAGATATAAGATATAAAAATATATCATTGATAAAATATGACTCATGTATATAATTCTCAAACAACCAAGGATCCTTTGTAAGAACCAGTAAATATCCTTACATCATATATACAATAGTCATATTTTAGATAAGACCATAAAGAGGTCATTTTGTTCTAAAGGTGACTTAGTTGGGTACTTGGGATGGTATATATGTTTAATAGGATGATAAATAACTATTACAAAACCCATAAACATCATTCACTTACACTATCAGGATTTGAATACCCTACAACATAAGGAAAACCTATTTGGATTATACAAAATGAAGAAAGCATGAAGTTTGGATTTTTCCCATCACCCACACATGTGAGCCAAGAGTGAAGGGTAAGGGATATGGGATTTGATAACCTATATAACATTAATCAAACATTTATTTGTGGAAATTTATCAAAAAATCACCAAAAATATTACACTTTCTAAACCCTACATAGATGAATAAGGTCAATAGATTGATCAAGGTACCCCATTTATCTTCCCAAAGTCCCAAATCTTGATATTCTCTTTCTTGTATAGAATGAATGGAAACCTGAAAAGTCTATCTGGGCTACTAAAGAGCCCAGTGAAGAGAGAGGAATGATTTTAGACCATTCTTGCATCCTTTTAACATGAAACTTATCCAATACATCTATATTAATCTCCTCTATAATATATAATCCCTCTCTATAGAAAACTATATGTACAAGTTTGTACAATCTACAAAACACACCTAAAAATCCTCCTTTTATTGCATTTTCTCCATGATTTTAACCTTAAGATGTCATTAGAGGATGAAGAGAGAGAAAAAACAAGTTAAATAACATTTAAAACTAAGTGGTATGGAAAAAGGAGTTGAAATGTTACATATTTGGCATGTGTGGGGCTCATTTGGCTAGTGGGAGGTGGAACAAGCTTAAAAGGACTTTTGTGATGTGGAAACACTTAGTCATAACCATGTGATAATAATGGGACATCCTCAAGAATTTTATAATATGATTTTTTCCAAACACTTCCCCCTTTCAAAGGTTTAAAAGACAAACATGTTTAAGTGAGGCATTTTGAGGGTCATTTGGCAGCTTAAAAGAGTTAATCAGGGTCTAAAGTAGACTTGAGAAAATATGCCATGGGGAATGGCTTCATACACACCTTAAAGATTTACACTAGGATCCAAGAATGGTTTATATAACTTTAATATTGTTTATAAGGATCTTTATCATATTGAAATAGCCCAAATAGGCTTAAAACTAATATTAATTGGAGCCTTCAATCTTGTCAAACTTCTTCAACTTCTACTGGGGGTCTTTAAGCCTATGAACCATGCTTAAGACCATCCTTTTAGGCATAAATAAGACCATGAACACCTTACTAATCAATATATGACCACTATGACCACTGTCACATCACCATAGGCCTCAAAATAGTTGTGGTATATGGTGATCATAAATAGACTCTATGAGAACATGAGACCTCTCAACAATATTAAAAGACTTTAAGAGACATTTATAAGACCATATAGCTAGTTTAGACACTACATATAAGCTTATAGGGGGTATCATGTAATTTTTTATGGTAGTGGTTGACATTTGGCTTATAAGGCCAAAATTTTAACATTTTTGGTGACTCCGAGGAGTGACCAACCTGCTGGTCAAAAGAACCCAGTCACTCCTCATGACAGTGATATACTTCAAACATGGCAACATGGATTTAATGATTACCTTCTTGGACTTCCAAGAAAATATTAATTTATGAAACCTATTAGGATTTCAACAACTCATAAGAACAAATACAAAAAAAAAACAACACCTACACTTAAGAAGCAAATAATAAATACACCAAGATAACTAAGGCAACTAACTACAAACTTGTGTATGACATAATTATTGAAACATGACAATAAACTAATAAAAAACTAACTAAATAACACCTCATTTATCCTCTAAGATCAAAAGGTAAACTCCTTTAATCAAGTTGGATCTGTGAGGTCATATTACCACATGATGATTAAAATATAATTAGGTATTACCTATTGAATAAAGACTCCCACTTACAACTAAAGACATTGTCATGCTTTTGGCCTCTTAGGAGAGTAGATAGATCCTCTTTCTCAAACCTTAGGTGCATGGATTGGCTATGTGAGTTAAGAACCCAATTATAATCATTCCATATCTATCTACCTTACATAATCAATCTCATCTCTACCTCAATCACATGTCTCTCTTGATCAGGATGAGTAGTTTGAAGTAAATCTTGCAGTATGCTTGGATAGTTGACTTTAAGGATAGATGGATCTTATTTGATGTAGGTTTGAGGACAAAAAGTAATATCTATATTCACTAGGAGTGAGGAATCATTTGTAGGTAGAAGGAGGAGCTAGTAACCTTATTTGAAAACTTCAAACAAATCATTTTTAAATAGGATAACCTCTTGAAGTGACATGCTTAAAGGTTTTCCCCCTTATTAGTCGATGATATTGCCTTCTTCAACCTAGACCAAATCATAAAATGTTTCAAAGAGAGATTATCCTAACCCTATGATGTCAAACAAATCACTTCCCTAATCTTCATATGGTTTAGGTTTCCTTATATTCTCTTCAAGTTGGACAATGGTTTGTTGATCAACCTCATTGGCTAGTCTACACCTTTCTACTGCAACTGATGTAAGTTCTCGAGGACTACCATGATGAAGGTAAATTTCCATGTCATCAAGGATGTCATAAAATTCATCTTCTTCTAAATTAGATGATGTATTTTTCTCTTATGGTTCATCATACTCTTGTAGCTCATCCTTTTCTATATCTTTTAAGGCTAATTTGTGTTCCTTCTTGCTAAGAGGTGTCCCAATGAAAATATCCTCTTCAAGTTCACTCAAGACATCATCCTCAATTTCCACCTCAATTTTACTTTCTTTTCTCACTTCTTTAAAAATAAGCTGTCTCTCAAGGAGTGGTATGGGATATTCTTAAAATGACTTTAGAAGAGATGACATGTATCAATTGCTTATTCCCAACAACCATAATCTCCTCCTTCTTTTTCACATTACTTTTAATTTATTTCCATGATGTAAATGTCTTAGACTCTTGAGGAGGGAGGGGTTAAGATTGAATGATCTCAGTCTTGCTTTCCACTTTGACACTTGGGCTTATGCTTGACTACTCTTTTCTTCCCCTTGACTACTACATTTATTTCCAAGTTGGAAACTTGGGTTTAGGATCCTCTTGAATTATATTTATTTCATCTTGAGGCATGAATGGAGGTGTTTTTAGATAATATTGTGTTGATTTTTCTACTTCCACTAACTGATATAAGTGCTTGCCTATATCATCAATTTATTTAGCAAGGTGAGTCTCAAAATTGAACACCATCTAATTAAAGGTCTCTTAATGTTGCTCAAAATATGAATGGCCTTACAAGGTATGATATAAATCATATAACTTAGTCTTATCAAGACACACTTCTCCTACCTTTTGAGCTCTCTCTTGGACACACCTCTGAGTGGGAAAAGTTGGTAGGGCTTGTAAAGGATTTGAGAGGTATTGACATTCATTTACTTAGTGATTTTGAGGTAGGATTGGTAGTTTAATGTAATATTGATATGGGATGGAGGAGGGGAGACAATGATGAGGATGGTAGACCTGTTTCCCTTCATACACTACCAACCTCTCCTAAATCTTTAAAATTAGACCATATATATCAAACATGTCACTATTGACCCTTGAATGAACTTCTCTCATGAAAACTACCTACTTTCCTTTGGCCTAGTATAATGAAGTTATGATAATCTCAATCACATGTTTATGGATTTCTTGTCCATACCCTTTTAGTATGCCAATGCTCACCATGTGTCTTTCATAGTCTAATGGGGTCTATTTAAGGCTTAATATGGATTGACTTAGGACATTAGTTGATTGGCCAAAAACATTATGATGCTATCATTACTGATCAAATTGATAATTAGACTACCAAGGAGGTAGATAAGGCTCACAATGGGGTTGGTAGTCTTGGTAATAAGGAGACTCAATATAGGGTTGACAAAGGTGAATGTAGGGTTGATAGGGGTTAGAATAGGGTTGATAGGGATCACAATGGAATTGGAATGGATCATGGGGCTGATCATAAGAGAGTGTATGATAGAATACTATGCCATATTCATCCATAATTAATCATTACTAACATTCATAACAAGGTAAATATGAATAATAACCTTTCTTACACCTAAGATGATGACTTGTCATGAACTTCTGACTACAAAGTGGTATGTGAGTGATTGAATATTCTTATGAAGCCCAAGATGTTGTTGTGAAGGATCCAATGCTTGGATTTAGTTCCACCAATCATGCCATAACTATTATCAATCCATGTTTCACCATTTTGAATCAGGTTATTTAGGCCTAATTCAAACTTGGACTAATATTGGAATGGCCTAAAGGTTGTGGGTGACCTTATCATTAGACTAGACCTCTAGGTTATGGAACTAGATCCCATGATACATCACTTATGGCTTAGAATAACTAAGACATATTTATTGGGGTGAAAATGGGTAGAAAATTTAGAAAATAAACCAACTCTAAGGGGTGGTGATGCCCCAATGTGATAATTCATCCACTTAATTTGGGCTCTTAACAACACTAATAGACTAAACAATCAACTAAAAAACCATCTTCATGAGTTATTATGCAAAAGTGTTTCATGTGGAGGCTATATTAGGTAACTAGAGTGCAAAGGTCATGACAAGAAGGTCTTATATGAGACCCTTTCTAGTTAGGTCACATTTCAAACCCCATTACCAACACTTCTACACACCACATAACCTACATAAGAAACCTTATTTGTATCTAGGTGAAAAATGACCTATAAGGGAGGGAAATCCATCACATATGAAAATAAAAACAAGTATAATAACACTAGATATCATCATGAAATATATGCAATAGTTTATTCATTAGTCCAATATGTTCATCAAGTACAAAACCAAGCAGAGTTTCCTCACACCCAAGTGAGGGATACAAATAAAGGTATTAAGGATTGAATATATAAAAAATGAAGAAATAAGGAGAGGTAAAATTGTTTTGAGTTACAGATGAGAGTTCATTAATGACCATATTACTTAGTCATAATAGTCCTCTTTTAACTCTCTCCATGCATTATTGTTCTTTAACGACCCCTTTGATAGTGAGGTGAGGTAGTAGAGGCTACAAGTACCTTGTTTTAATTCTTATAGAGTATGATAATTCCAATAAGGGGTAATTTACTTCCATAAATTCTAGTTAAAAAGTGTAATTATGTATAATTAGCCTCCATGAGGTGTTGAGCAGCCCACTAGTCCTTATGCATGTTCACCAAGATTGAAAATGGCCTCCAAAATGTCATTATGGATATTAAGTTTATTATATCACCCCTTAATAATATGTTACATGATTTAAAACATTTAATTAACCCCCTTAATATACTCTTTACACCATTATTTAACTTTTCTTGTTAACCAAGTTGGCTAATTAGGCCACTAGGCCTAGTCATTAGACTTTTGGCTGATTGAGTGGCCATGAAACATACATGAGACATTATGAACATATGGATAGGCATGTAAAAATATTAAATAAGTGTTTCACACCATGATTTAACTCTTTTAATCATTTCACACCTATAACCTTGCTTCACCTTAACAACTAGGCCACTTCTCTTTCATGTCTCTAGACTGGTTGTTTGGAGAGGAATTATAGAGGAATTTTTAGGAAGATTCATGGACATATTATGACTTGAGAAGGTGTAATAAGTGTCAAAATTCCCCCTCAAATTATTGGCATCTCTCAAAATATCTTTTCACACTACTAATTTCATAAAATATTGAAAAATTACATCTTTCTAACAATTTTGTATAGTGTCCATGCAAACCAATACTATGAGCATGGTATCCTCTAAGTTTAATAAATGTTTTAGGAATTTATCATGTCATTTAGGAGTGTTTGATTGCCACAATGTTCACTTTTTCCAAGACTAGTCTAAAGTAGGGTTTAAAGAGGGTTTTGGAGGTCTACCATATTAATGATGGTTAATAAATATGATACCTCTAATGCTAGACTTATGGCCATATATGTTTAGTCCATAAATCCCCATAAAACCTCTTAAAATATTTGGTTCCCATGCATATTTTGTGTGGAGATACAAGTAGAAGATGGTGAATTATGAGCTTTTTGCAAGCCTTATGGACCTGTCATCAGTATTAGAAATGATTAATAAACTTAGGCCCCTAAAACCAACTCCCTATACCATGGATCTTGAATCCATAGTTTTTCCTAACTTCCCCTATTTATCATTTACCTTGAGTCTTTATTTAATGAAATATACGAGCATTTGAAGGTACAACTTGAGTTGACTATGTAGGACTGTGGTAGCTCAAGGTGGTTCTTTATATCCAAACTAAAATTTCATTTCTTTTATATGATTGAAAAATTATTCATAGGACCTAAATAATCCTATCACACCTCATCATGATGTCATTTATACTTATGGGAGTCTAAGTGTGTCTCAAGTGTGATGGTAGAGCTTGAGGCCTAGTCATGGTTTTTAGGCCTAACAAGATTAGTCTAAGTGTTAAAGGTCAGAGTGACCTTTACGTGGATTTATGGGTTAATTATTATCAAAAAATATCCTTTCCCACTTTATTCAATCATCTGTAAATACCTTTATATTCCCATACTTCCACTTGTCTCCATTGGCTCATGAAACTACCTGTAGGTCTCACTACTAGTATTTCATGAAGGCATAGATCTAAGTAGTCTTTTCTCATCCCATAAAATAGGTTATGGATTTTAATAATCCATTAATAAACTACCATTTTTTACCATATCCTCAAGTCTAATCTTTCCTTTAACTATATTCATGTAACTTCATCATCTCCCTTACCTAGGGTTTACACATAGTTAATCATGTGTAACCCTTATGTCTAAGTTTAGTGCTCTAGCCCATATAACATGAATATTTAATAATAATACCAAATTTTTATTCCTCTTTCATTCTTATTCATATTTCTTAAATAAAATAGTCCTTCTAAATTTATGGATATCTTAATTTATGTACGCATGCTTGTATAGGTCTATTTATGCGTGTTTAGGCATAATAGGCCCTTTTCCCCCTTGATCATGAACTAAAATACTCCAATATAGAGATTAATATTAATTAAAAATAAAAATACATCATTTATTATAATTATCTCAATATTTAATTTCATACAAGGTTCAATGTCACCTTCCTTTTTTTAAGTTTCTAGTCTGTAGGTGGTAGCTAGGGCCCTAACTATTGTAGGTTTAAGTGGTAAGTTTTAAATTTACTATTTTTAGGTCCTACTCATATTTAAAAATTTACCCACATTTTTAATTCTCTCTCTCATGTGTTTCCAACTTCAAACAATCACTTAGACTTGTATATGTCTTTGAACCTTGTGCACAAGCTTGTACATCTCCATGTTAGGCCTATTCAACCAAGTAGGCCATTAAACTCACATTATAATTATGAGATTAATATTAATTTTAAACACTTTTATATAACTTTTAATTACCCTATTATGTGTTTTTAACCTTGCACTATCCTTACTAGGCATGTTCCATTACATTTCATACCAAGACCCCAAGACCTTACCTTTTACCTGATGACCCTGCCTTGGCTTTGTACAATAGGTGGGTTCCCCTTCACCTATCTCAAGTAGGTAAAATCATCCCTTAAATATTAGGTACTTTAATAAAATATTTTATCTCTACATATTGACCCTATATAAGGTCTCTTAATTTGACTTTCCCATGTGAATACCTAGGGATGGCAACTAGAACCTTGACTATGCAAACCTAATTAAAGGATAAATTCCATTTTGATTAAACAAATTTAACTTACCAATACACATTAACCTTCCATGGGGTTCTCAATCATATTTCATATCATGTCCTTAAATATCATGGTGGCTCTTTTACCTAAACTACCCTATTTCTGACAATCAACTGATAGGTGATCTTATTAGGCTTATTGACTATGTGTTTTGTGTTTGAAGAATGGAATGATTCTCCATGATTATATTTAGAGATTTTGTGTTCTCTTCCCATTATTATATATTCCATTAGACTACTTAAACTTAGTAAACCTTTAGTAATCTCTCCACATAGGAGCTATAGCCCTATGTATGCATTTAAGGTCTTGACTAAGCTTACCCCTTTTGACTGGGTTAAAGGTCCTAATATTACTTAACCTTGATTAATAATTTTACATATTCCTCATAGTTATTATTAATTCTCTTTGAGTCCCCTCACCTTAATCTACATCATTCCAACAGTGACCATCCCATGTCTAAACTACCTTGAAGGGTTTGTAATGATTGAGTGAAGACTTGATATTGTGGAATAGGCTGGGGTAGAGATGGATAGAGTATAGGTTATATAAAAATATATCATGGATAAAATATGACTCATTTATACAATTCTTAAACAACCTAATTATCCTTTATAAAAACTAGCAAGGAACCTTACATCACATATGTAATAGTCATACTGGAGATAAAACCATGAAAAGGTCATTTCGGTCTAAAGGTGACTCAGTTGGGTGATTGGGAGGGAATATAGGTTTAATATTATTAAAATTAAATATTACACAAACCATAACCATAATTCACTTACACTATAAGGATTTGACTACCCTGCAACATAAGGAAAACTTGTTTATAGTTTGCAAGATGAAGAAAGCATGAAGTTTGGGTTGCTCTCATCACCCACACATGTGAATATAGAGTGGAGGGTAAAATATATGGGATACTAGAACATTTAAAACATTCATCAATCATTTATTTATATAAACTCCTTAAAAAAGCACCAAAATTCTTGCACTTTCTAAACTCTATAGAAATGAAGAAGGTCAATAGAGTGACCAGATTGTTAGCCATTGTGCATGGAGTAAAAGGAATGGATTTGAACACAATTTAAATTAATAATAATTTCAAGTTACCCATTTTATCTCCCCAAAGTCCCACCTCTTGATATTATTTCTCTTGTATGGAATGAATGGAAACCTAAAAAGTCTACTTGGGCTACTAAGGAACCTAGTGAAGAGAGAGGAATGGTTTTGGCTTGTTCTTGCATCCTTTTAACCTAAAAATTTTCCTAGACATCTATAATAAGATATTATATAATATCTTATCCCCTTATATATGAAATTATCCATACAAGTCTATAAAATCTATATAAAACACCTAAAAATCCTCCTTATCCTATATTTTCTCCATGATTTTGACCTTGGGATGCCAAAGGAGAATGAAGAGGTGGAAAACATGAGTTAAATAACATTTCAAAATAATTGGTAGGGTAGGAGGAGTTGAAAGGGTGCATATTTGGCATGTGTGGGGGCCATTTGGCTAGTGGGAGGTGGAATGAGCTTAAAAAGACTTATGATGTGGAAACACATAGTCATAACCATGTGATAAGAATGTGATCTCCTTAAGACCTTTATAATGTGGTTTTTTTCAAACACTTCCCCCTTTAAAAGGTTTACAAGACAAATAGGTTTAAGTGAGGCATTTTTAGGGTCATTTGGTAGCTTAAAAGAGCTAATAATGGTCTAAGGCAAACTTGAGTAAATAAACCATGGGGAATGACTTCATACACACCATCAAGATTTACACTAAGATCCAAGCATGGTTTAGATACCTTTCATATTATTTATAAGTCTCTTTCTCATCTTAAAATAAACTAAACAAGCTTAAAACTCATAACAATAGGAGCCTTTAATCTTGTCAAGCTTCTTCAACTTCTAATAGGTATCTTTAAGCCTATGAAACATGATTAAGGCC